>JAUBOD010000858.1:1755954-1784639 GCA_032353885.1 Nothura maculosa
TAAGAGACAGGTCTCCCTCAGCACCAGGCCATTGATAAATACGTAAACACAGAACAAACTAAGGAGAGACCAAAGCAGCAGATGCACGTTTGTAGATGTCTGCTTATTACCAAGCTCCACACCCACTGAGATGTAAATAGCCTTCTTTATGCAAAACAGAAGGAGGAACAAAATTGAAGGAAAACAACAATTACATAATTTTATTTTCCTCCTAGCCCACTCGTTTGCCATCAGGTAGCTATGTGATTGCATGTGAAAGGCTTTTGTGAGCACTAAGATGAGCACAAGTCCAGGCTGATGCTTTCTTTTTACTGGGAGGAACTCTTTGCATTTTCTGATGGACTGTAGAGGCACACTGAACATACTATTTTTAGCAGCCCTTGAAATCATTACTTACTATGAGGAAACAAGGACTTCCAAGCTGCACACCTTCCCTGTTTCCCAAGGTTTTACTTCTCCCAGTCATGACAGTTCCCAACTGCAATCTTCTTTCCCATTTAAACAAAACCTTTTTATTTTTGAAATATCCACCCAAAATGTAGCAGGCTGAGCTGCCAAGGACCCACCATTTCACAGTGCTAACAGATGCACTCCCCATGTAATCAGGCTTTCTTGGCTTTGCAGCTCACCTTGCTAATACCTTGCAAGAATACATCTCCAACAGGGCAAAAAGTTAATGTCCATTTCATTGGAGAGATCTGGAAGTCTGACTATTCCCTTATGGATAAGCCTTAAAGAATTTATTAGTGATGAAACCAATATGTTTCTTCAGAAACTTAATAGGGCTCCATAAAAATTACTTCAATAACTTTTAAAATTTAATGGCAAATGAGAACCTTTCCAAAGGCTTTTTGAACTGTCCGACAGAATCCCATAGCAGGGATATAACACTGCAATAAATTTTTCAGGACAGTTAAAAAAATATATGGAGAGAAAGCTTTTAATTTCCTATTACCTCCTGCAAGACTTTGCCATCAATTTAAGGCAATAAATGAAGTGAAAGCACTGCAGTCACTTGTCTGTCCCAGAGATTCACAAGAAAATATTTACTGTGCTGGGGGGAAGGGAGAAAGCTGGAGAACAAGTATCCTTTGGAAAAGCATGGACATGAACTGCGTGCCAAGGGCTGTTCTCCGACACGTCCGGGTGCGCCCAAGTAAACCGGGAACGTCAATGGTGTTAGTATGGACCTGGCCCGAGGCTGGTGGTGGAAGGAAGACCCTGGAGCCCTGCTCGTGGGCTCTGCGGGACAAGAGGGAGGATGGGCAGCAGGACACAGCGGAGTGAATGGGATAATCCATGCTGCTGGTGGGGATGTGAAGGTGAAGGAAAGAAAATGGCGGGAGCTGCTGGTGAAGAGGTGGGAGACGTCCTCAAAATGGCCTCTCGCCTCCTCACCAAGGTGACGGGTCCAGACAGTTCTCCCAAGACATTTCAAACAATGCTAAAGTTAAAAAAATAATAAATAAAATTAAATTACAATTCTGTGGCAGCCCAGGTTGCCAAAGAGCAGGGCCACTGCCCAATGGGGGCAGCCAGGCCCCACACAGGCTCAGGCCTTGCTCCCAGAGGGCAGGCGAGGCGAGAGGAAGGCGTCGAGGCGCTTGTGCCAGCAGTAAAATAAATAAATAAATAAATAACATGTCTCCGAGGCATTTTAAAAGAAGAATCAAGGACAAGAGGCCACAGTGTGAGGGCCGACACAGCTCCGGGGCGGCTGCCAGCCTGCCCCATGGCGCCCACCTCCCGCCGTGCCCACGAGGGATTCCTGCCCTGGCGGCGCCGGGACCCCCATCGCGGCTCCTGCTATGCAGGAAAGCAGATAAGAAAGCTATAAACACGGAGTAAAAACCACCCTATCTTTCACATGCCCTCTAAGAGTTTGGCTAATGTAAACTGCCCCAAGTGTTTAGAGGGATTTTCCCCCCCTCACATCTCCTGCATTCACTATTTGATGGTCCTTTTGTCTACTTTTGCACAAACTGAAAAAAAAACCCTTGAAATTTGCCTACTAGATCAATATAAGCTTGTGCTGGCCTATTTGAGATATATACTATTTTGCTTTTACAGTTTATTTTAAATATAAAGTATAATTAAAGAAAATAAACCACCCACTTCATAACATTTATACAACGAAGACTTTATTTATTTTATTTATGTTTTGGTGGGCAAGGCACAGCATGCAGTTAGCTTTCCCTGATACTTAACAAGGCTGCATTTGAAATTTAAAATCTTTAAGGAAATGAACAAATTCTGCAGAGGAAGGGTGCCTGAACAAAGAGACTTCTTACATTACCCTGGGTAATTGTGCATATATATATATATTTCTGTGCGCCTCTCGCTACTCCAAAACATATCCATAACTTGGATGCTTTAAATCAAAAAGCAATTTCAGTCTGTAATACTCAAATAAATAATTAAACACATTTTATCTCCTACAGTATTGCCTCTATTCATTCTAATCCCACTGACAGGAATGCAGCAACACACCCCACATCCTTAAAATAACAAAACAAAACACAAGACACCAACCAGAAGGCCTGGAAATGTTTATAATTCAACTTTTCAACTCTCCTGGCTGCAGCCTGAGTTACAAGGCTGGCTCTGTGCTGGCTCGCATGAGGGAGAGGACCCGGAGATAACGGTGCATGGCAATGGGTGCAAGCCGAGCTCGCCTGTGCACGCAGGACTACGCGAGCTTTGCAAGGCACATAACACAACCCTCACTAAATGCTCCATCCTTGCACACTAACTAATGTCAGCCGAGCTTTATCAAGTTAACCAGAGAGCATGGTTAAATAAATATCCCCTACATTACACAGGGAGATGGTGATGGTTTGACTACTGTTAAATACATATAACATAAATACTGTCAAGCAACAAACAGGGGAGAAACTGATGCCAGAGTAGACTCCTGCTCCTCAAGTAAAGCCCAAGAGAACTTTCCAGAGCTTGCAAAATGAGAAAACTGCAAGAGGACTAGAAGGCTGTGCTCCCTGCACCACTTTCTGTGCTTGGTGCTGTTCTGAAATGCTGCTAACTGGCTGCTACTTGCGTGATAATCTTGGTTGCCCACATTGTTTGAAAATCAAATTCCTTCTCCTTCCCAGGTCACTGTATAATACATACACACAGCCAGGAAGGCCAGAAAGCTGAAGCACTAATCCAGGTGGTGACAAAATGAGATAGAACTTTTCAAAAGGCGGATGCCTGGAATGCCTCCCATGCGGGGATACAGCAATAACTCGGTGTTGCCAGCCAAAAGCACTTACAAATCACAAGCCATTTTTAAAATAAGGTTTAAAAACAACACATTTGAGGTTCTTTACAAATGCTTGTTGTTTTTTAAGCCTAGAAGAGTCAGACTCTTCTCTGTGGCCAAGACGACTAAAATCGCGCTTAGAAAATAAATGAAATTAAAATGTAGATTCTCATAAAGTCCTCTGAGGTGCAGCACACCATGAAAAACACAGCATACTGTAAGACTGTGATAAAACCACAAGAGATGCAACATGGGGAGCAGAGCAGCTGCAGAGCATCCTGAGTGCTGTATAAATCATAGCAATGTGGTTGCTATCTAAATAAATGCAGTACTTATTTTTTTATTACTACACATGCTGCTGTGGAAGTTTTTGCATGTCTGTAATTGCGCTGGACTCTTGGCCAAACATTCAGCTGTAAATTATCCTCTCTGTCAAGTCCTGATGGGCCATGCAGTTAAAAAACAAAGGACAGTTACCTCATCCAAATGCAAGCAAAACCTGGGGGTAGAGCTGAGATCAAGAAATTGGAGGCATCTTTGGTTTGTCTCAATTTCAGATCCTGCTATGGACTCTACACAGGAAACTGGGGAAATTTATGGTATTTCTCTGACCTCCATTTGTGTAAAATACAGCTAATTGCCTGCCTGGGCAGAGTGAGGCTTGTTTGCTCTATGTCTATGGTGACCTTCATCCAGTGCAGAGCAGCACAGTAATGTCGAGGCTCTGAAGGTGGCTTCATCACAGAAGCAGCTCAATGTTACGTGGACCTCTACCTTGCTGAGATTCTTTTTTGCCTGGCCTGGCTCCTTCGAAGAGCCAGCCCCAACCCTCCTGTCCCTGCCCTGATGCCTCTCTTGGGCATCTTGCAGGAATAAGCATTAGTTTTAACAGCATGTCCTACACTGGAGCTTTTAGATTTTTGGCCTTTAAAATGATTTAGTGTGACAGTTGAGTGAATTTAAAAAAAAGAAAAAAGAGAAGAAAAAGAAGAGAGCAAAAGGAGAGAGTCTCCTTTAGGCAACAAAATGAAGGCGCAGTGATCTCGGAGGAACAAGGGTTCTCCTCCGGTTCAGATGTGCTTGTCAGGGCTTGGCAATGTCTCTGAACAAGCAATCTCTCTTGCTGGCCCAAGGCACAGTTCTGTGGTCAAGAGGACAGGAAATAAAGGCAGGCAACTTCAAAGGACCCTAAGCTGCCTTGTCCCGCTGGGGCGGGCGGCGGTGGCGCGTCCCAGGGCTGACAATTAGGCCCCGCATGCCGCGCCATGCGGGAGAGCTCGCCTCCCTCTTGTCACAGGGATAAGGCGCAGGCTGCGAGCTCCAGAGCTTTGAGGCTGCGTACAGCTCCTGATGAAAGATAGCACTTCAAAGGCCTCCGCCTGGAAACCCGGGGAGAAGCAGGAGCGGAGGGTGAGCAATCTTTTTTCCTAGGGGTGTGTGGGGGGCGCGTATGCGGGGGAAGGAGAAGATTTATTTTCGCTGCCATTTATTACTGCTGCGAAAATGAAGCCTTGCGCTGTTTATGGAATCTCTCATTAAAAGGATCTCTTGATAATCGCTTGATAAACATTCATTAATTAAGTCTCTCACATTCCGGCCTGACAAGCACTGCTCCTCATTTTGCAGGAGGGGGAAGTCGAGGCACGGAGCTCAGTGAGCGCCCGGCCCGCTCAGTGTAGCGCCGGTTCTCCTGAGAGCAGCTTCCCGGCCAGGGGCCCTCTGGGCTGCCCTGCTCCTCTGCGCTGCGTCTCACGGGAGCCCCAGCAATGTGCTCAGCCTCCACTGCCGCAAGGCCCTGGCTGCACTGCCCCATAGCCGCCTACCTGCCCGGGGGCCCTGCTCCCGCTGCAATAGCCATTCCCCTTGTTGGTGCTCTTTGTCAAGGCGAAACCCTCACGGGAAACATCTATTTTAGGAAGCCCGTTTCATTCTCATCCACACAGTGCTCCAGGAGGGCAGCTCGGTTCAGATGACCACAACTCCACTAATCTTCCGAGCCTCAGGGAGCCTGTTTCTAGGTTATTTTGGAGGAAAAGGCAAAAATCTCTCGGTTTCACTGACGACCACCTGGCCTGAGCACAGCAGGCCCACAGTAAGCAGAAGTAGAAGATGGAGTAACCACCTCTCCTCAGGGAAACCTCACCAGGAGAGTCTACCAAAAGGGAGCAGCAGCTGGGACACATCCCCGAGCTCCTTAAAACACAAATGACCTCCTGCACTTAAAGACATCACTACACCCTACAGGCCATGGTCCTTCCAGCTATGCAAGGGTGGAGGTGCCCCTTGCCGCTGCAGACCACAAACCTGCCTGCCCTCACATTGGTCACCAGCATCTCCCTCACCCTGCTGCTGACAGGGACGGAGTCACAGCTCATGGCTGGATCTCCAGGGCCCTGCAACGCACTTGCCCTTCAGGAGAACACAGAGGCTGGCAGGGAGATCCCCCTGGGAGGGGAACGGCATGGAGGAACAAACAGACCTTTATTATTTGTGCACTGATTTATTCAGCGGGGGATCTAACACCTGGCCCTTGGCAGGCAATGTCCCTGTAACTCTGCACCGCAGCCACAAGTTTGCGGAACAAATACTTTCCTAGGGCAGGAAACAAAGACCTACGAGGGCAGCGATCGCGGCGCTCGGCTCGCGCTTTAGTGGCCACATCCTGACGCGGAGGATTCACTCGAGTGACTCTCTCCGCACGCGGCGCGGAGAGCCCCTATCCAGCCTGTTCGGCAGCTGCGGCCGCCAAGGTCGCCCGGGTCGGGCCACCTCTCTCCCTGCACAAAGGCCACCGTGCCCAGACGGGGACATCGACGCGGCGCATCTGGCATTGCACAGGGGCTCGTGTCAGCAGCAGCCACTGCCCCGGCGGCTCCAAGGAGCTGAGGACAGACACTGCACACAGCACAGAACAAAAGGCCCTGCTCCTAGGGCCTCTTGTGGGGCTCTGAAATATGGTCAAAGGTTACGTTTTACAGCTGTTACGGGCTCAAATAAGTGAAAACCGTCCGTCTTAATACTTAATTGCACCGCTAAGCTGCTGATACGCATGGACAGCATAAAACAAACACACAGGGCCAAACACATCCCCAGGGAAGCTCCATGGAAAATAGGGGGTGTTGCACCACACAGTGAATCACTTGATGGTATTTTAAAAGCCCGGTTACCTCCATTAACCGCTGTAGCATAGATGCTGTAAGACCTGCCAGTTAATATCTCCCCAAAAAGGCCCTAAGTGTTTACAAAAGAGGGGCACCGTGCAAATGCCCATGAGAGACAACACGCACGTGCCGCCCTGTGTTTCTGTGCACATCAGGAAACCGTGTTGAACTAATCCTCTCCTGCACAGGCACCGCGGCTCCAGTCCTTATGAACAGGAGCCTTAAATCAAGGCTCTTATCTGGGAAAAGGAATTTAAGCGGAACACTCTGAAAGCCACTTTCTCCCTGCCATATGGCATCTCCGAGACCGGCCGAGTCGGAGCAGCTTTCATTTGCATGTGCGAGAGAGAAATTCTGGCTCTTCTCTGGCAGGAGTGGTAGCAGGGCTAGGGTTAGGATTTAGCACTGTTTGGGTTTCTGCACAAATTCTTGCTGAGGCGAGTTAATCTCGTCTCTCAGCACAAGCACTGTGACAAAAGTGGAGGCAGCCCCCAGCAAAGCTGGTCCACAATCCAGCTCATGCAGATCAGCACCACCAGTACAGGTGGGAGAGGAAAAGGCAAGACCAGGACAAAAACTGGAATCTGGACCCAAACCTTCCCAAAGCTGGCAACAGCTCTACCACAGCAAACTAAACAGGAGCAGTCTTAAGTTCCAGGCATATAAACAGCAGTGAACACAGACTTCAAGACAGCAAATTCACAGCCATTCGCACATTTAACTTTATGATGAAGCAGTATTTTGAAAACTCGTGTTGCAGAGCTGCTCTGCGATAGGAAGGAGTAGGGGATCTGAGGCTTCAGCAAGAAGAGCCAACAAAGCTGCTAACACTTCAGCATAAGCCTCTCTCCTAGATCTTTGTGCCACACATTTGTTCAGCATGGTAAGATTCTTGTTTTGCTGAGGCAGTGCTGTACGGGCAATCTGGTTTGCCGTATCAGCGAGCCAAGGCCAAGAGACGATAAATGCTCTTCCCCACCCACCATTTGTTCAAACTTCCCTCCTTCCCCCAGATAAAGCTGCACGCTTTGGTAAAAATATCTGCAAATATAATAACATAATGGGCTTGTCATCAGTTTCCACATTTGGCATGGAAAATTTGCAAGGCTTGGAAAGACAGAGAACCCTTAACGCTTACCCCTGCTAAAGAGCACAGCTCTAAACCGGGCCTGGCTCCAGGTGAAGGAGCACACAGCAACCCAAATGCCTCTCCACCAGCTAGCACCTACTCCTACACAACTGCAAATTATTCCTCTTTTGGCCTTCGTGAAAGAACGCGAGGAGGTTATTTCATCACTTCTTATTAATGGGCCTCATCTCCCCTCTTCAAGGCATTTATACGTCCCCAGGATTCATTACTGCTCTGCACTGATTTATTCTGTATCTCGAACCGGGAAGGCTGCACAACAGCTATACTGCCTGGCAATTCATTCAGAGCAGTAACGTCAACCGCCTTGCATGACAAAGTGGAGCCATTCCCAGCATAATGCTTTCAATCACACACCACATTTTGTCTTTCAAACTAGAGAGCTGCCTTGTTTTAAAGACAGACTGAGTCCTCAAAGCAGGGCTCAGTGTATTTAGAAATATGTCACTCTAACTCCCAAAGGGAACCTTAACAGGCCCAGTCTCTTAGCAACACCCGATGAGTATCACAGGTAACTCTCAATTAAAAGTAATAGTGGGAGCTAGAGGCTGAAATCCTGCAACACACCGAGCACCTTCCAGCTCACCGTGGAGAACGGAGACGTGCAGACAACAAATGCTCTGTGCACACCGGCAGGAGCCACATGTGCACGTCCTTGTGAGAACAACAGAGAGCACCGAAATACTGCTCGGTCGGAAAGAAATGAGGATTTGATTGTATTACAGGAAAACAGCACATCCCCCTCCAGTAAAGGCTGGTTCTGCCTTTGTTAGTAATCCTCCTCCTCAAGACATTTGTTATGAATCTGACTTGCGAGGAAGAAGTCCCGCCCCGCACGCAGACAATGCGGCTCTGGGTTTCACCTCAGTCACTGCAAGCCTGGAAAGCTCATCTTTATGACAGCCTGTGCAGCAAAATTAAAGGCAGGGACAAAACCAATGTCCTCTTATCTGCACAATGTTGTTGACAGTTTCATGCACTCAAATCTCTTGCTTTAAGATAAGGAAAGCATTCCTCCAAATCACTTACCTTTATTTGCTGCAGGGGAGAACAGCTTCTCAGAGCCTACAGAAGCCTGGAAAAAGAAGAGAAAAAAACAGGTGAGTAATGCTAAAGGAGAATTTAGGAAGGTTTGCTCACAAAAACACAGCTCTCATCAAACTGGTTATCTTTAGACCTGCAATTACAGTTTGCACCTGGAGGGTGCAATGTTGTGCCATTAAAGAACAAGTGTGCATCCTGAGAAGATGAAAGCCAAGCACAGACAAGTACTGTCCTGATCTCACCCAACTACATCCTCCTGTCTCGTTTATTTAGGCAGCCATGCAATGCACAGCTATTTTATCCACGATTCTTCACATAAAAACATGTGAAGCTGCTATTGACCTGAAGAAAAAGAAAAGCATTTCAAAGCCTGTCTCATTGAAAATATGCCTAATTTCTAGCTGATGGTGCAAAAGGTAATTTGTGTATTGACAACACAAGTGGCAGCTAAACACATACATATGAAAGATATAATATTAAACCAGATGATAGGTACATGCTGCTCTGCTAGGGAATAAAATGACTTCCTTTTGGAGAAGCCTGTCTCCTTGCAGAGCCTGTAGTGTTATGCTGCTTGAACTCCACTGCAGTGAATTAGGGCTCCTCACAGCTCTGGGAAATAGTTAAAGAAATCCAATTAACCTAAACCTTGTAAACAGCTTCATGATAATCAGGGTCACTGGGTTACCAACAAGATGATAATGACAGACAGGAAAAAAAAAGTCCATTCATTGTAAATAAAGCTTTTATGAGTTAATTTGATGGTTTCCCCACCCCCCATCTCTTCCCTCCGATATTAAAGAGTCAACCTACTTCAGCACAAGCTTTTGCTCCCCACTATCTGATGAAAGAGCAAGAAGCCCCTGCAGAAGCAGTGCTGGTCGGTGAGTAGGAAGCACTATCAACACTGCTAATATCCACAAGGTAGCTGAAAATATCATTGACATTTTGACACTGACTGCTGCATGAATGAAAGAGGGGTGAGGTGTAGAGCTGAATACCAGAAGATATTAAAAATCCTAGAAAAAGCCTTCCTCGCCTGGCTCTGCTAAAAAAAAAAGAATTAATTCAACCCATGGATGAACTAAGTTGATTTTGATTCTGATCTTATTGATTTTATTCTAAGGTGTCTTGAGAGATTTGCATGATAAAGAGCACTACGAATTTTATTACCTTGTTACATATTTCTAATAATGACACAGGAAGAAAAAACAAATAGCAAAAGGCAAGAAGATCTGCATAAGAGATAGTAAGAAGCAAAGAGTGATTTCTTAATGTTATTTCTATGCAACTTGGTACTTTAAGCGCGTAACATCATGCTGAAAACAAATGTATTAAAAAGAAAAAAGAGGCAAGACAGCATCAAGGAAAGGTCAAGACACATGAGAAAGGCTCCAAACCACGACCGGCATGAAGCTGCAAGCGGAGCTGTGGTGCATATGATCACCACACAGCTCAGCATCCATAGGGTCCTAAAATCCTAGGAAAAGGGAGACAATTTTTTCCATAGGCTACCTGCCTGATCCCCTTCACTGCATGGATTAAATCCGGGGAGATTTACAGCCTCTCTTGCCTAAGTTGGTTTACAAAGACAGCACAACAGTGTCATAGAGCAGCAACAGGGGTGTCTGAAGTATTTAACTGAATTTATGATTCATTGTTTAGAGACTGCTTGCTTATAATCAACAAACACAACAGATCCAAAATAAATCAGCCGATTCCAGGAATACACAGTGGAGACGCATGTTGACACCAACCACTTCAGCCCAAGCAGGTTCTGTCCTCAAGGCACTTCCCGAGCGCCGGGGGACGTGGAAATGGGATTCTCCCCGTTTCAAAGGGAAGGCAGCCTTGGCATATGGAAGCTGGTTGCCTGCACTAAGGACCACGCAGTAAACTGGAGGCTGAGCCAGAAATCCCAGAGGCAGCTGCTGGATGCGCAGCAGAGCCGTGAGCTCCAGCCTGGCAAGGCCGCCTGGCCGCAGGATCCTGCACCAGGTGGGATCTGCCCCGGGATGTGTCCTGGGATGTGTCCCAGCAGCCGCGGGCTGGATCCCGGCTCCAGCCACACGTGGCCTGGGGGATTCCTGCCTGGCCTGAGGAACTGGGCACGGCTGCTGTACGGGTGCCAACAGGGCGCCCCTTCCTGCAGGACTTGCAGGTACTCAGCACAGCAGTGACCCCAAGCCCTGCACCTCCTCGCTGCACATCCCAGTTACACAAGAAGAATATTGAAAGAAATCATGCAAGAAAAAGCACTTTTAAGAGAAAGTAAAACACACAGCTTCTCGCTCAGTCTTCTGATATCAAAACCCACGCGTGTGTCACTGCTTCAACAATCAGAGTCAACATTTGAAGAGCAGTTTTCAGCATCACAGTCACAGTATACAGATACCCTCATGCCCAGAGTTTACATTAGCTTTTGCTCTCATTCCGGGTGATTTCTAGCTGCAGATCTGAACAGCTTTTGGCATAAGAGCCCTTTCTGAAACAGTGAATGCCTGTGCTATAGCATATTCTGTGAGCTGCTGTAAAGGCAGGAGGGAAGCTGGGGGAGGAAGAGCCTGAATACATCATTCAGTTTCATCAGTCACCCTTTAAAGAAAGTGTACAATAAAACCTATGTGTCTGGGCGAGCCCACTAATGAGTGAAAAAATCCAGCAAACCAATGCATCTGCTAAAAGGAGTCCCCTCCCAATTTTTCTGCAAAGCATTTGCATTTAAGAAGAGATTAAAAAAAAAAAAGTGGAATTCTCCCTTGTGAGCAAACCAGCCAGTTGGAGCCCTTTATGTGTCGGGTTTCAACCATCCCAGGAAATCACACTTTTTTTGGATGAGAAAATGAAACCAGAGATTTCCTTTCTCCCTCTCACCACCTCCTCCTCGTCTCTATGCAGTGCTGCAGAGCAGAGCGGTCCCAGCAATGAGCTCCGGGCACCTCAAGCCTCTTGCTGCTTGCCAGGACAATTTTGTTGCTCAACAACAGAGACCTGAGGGGCCTAAAGCCCACAAAGATGACACCTCCAGCCGTAGGTGCCCATTTGGTGCCCACCTCCAACACCTCCACCACCGTGGAGCCCAAGAAAGTCGTTTTACAGAAGCTGCTGCTTGAAAAATCCTCCTGTCTCTCATGGAGCTTTATGTTTTAGGCGGGAGGGCTCTGACACTGGTCCTATCATCACGCAGAAGAGAAGCACCCACAGATGAGTTCAATGCACAGCAGTTTTGCAGGCAGTTTCACATCCCCAAAATTTTTAAGGCTCAGCACCTCTTTGAAGACGCTCTGAGATCTGCACCGAGCCTCGCGTGGGCCCCTCTGCAGTGTGTTCAAAGCCACCAGCTCCCTGCTCCTTTGTGATTTTATTTCTCCGCTCTGTTGTACACCCAGATCTAAAGGGGAAAACGTCTCTACGCAGTCCTGTGACAATCTGAAACTAGGCTGAACACCTTACAGAGAAAAACAACACTTCTACCCACCTCTGCTTTGGGAAGTGAAAGCAGAAGAGCATTTCCTTACCAATCCTCCCCCTGAACTCGGCAAATATAGACACTGATTCTGTCTTCAGCACTAAGAGCTCAGCAAAGACCCTCAAAACACAAGACGTAACCACAAAGGAGGCACCCTCTTCTCTGGGGCAAACAGTGAGGCAGAGAAAGTCCCATTTCTATTAACCTAGGGCAGCTAAAAGGTGCAAGAGCTCTTAATTTAATGGTTACGTATAACAACAATATTGTTTCAAAGACAGCACTGTCAACTGTCAAGGCTCTCAGTAATTGCTATTCTTTTTTCTTTGCAGCCAACAAAATAGCTAACAGGGAATAAACAGGTCCTTATTACTGAAAACAGGAGCTACACAGATCCTCACGTCATCTCTCTGAGCACTGAATGCCACGTCCAGGGCATCTCACCGCACGTCAGGCGTCTCCCGCACGGTGTGAAGCTGCTAATAGGGTAATAAGGAAAAGCACATGGTGCTAAGGATCCTGGTTATACTTCCTCTACAGGGCAAAACCCAACCAACCCTGTAGGGCAGATGAAAGAAAGGGGAAACAGTGAAATACAGTTTCCTATTTCTATTTCTGGGTGGCTGTCTAGAAGACAGACAGCCAAGAGCTGCTCTCAAGAGACACTGTTTTCACACTGTTGCTGAACTTAACAAGTACTAGAAAGCTCTCAAGAAAACCTCTTTTTCAGGAGGTTTCCGTAAGTGTTGGATATTCTTAGAGACAACTCCCAATATAAAACACAGGAATTTTGGGTCCATTTTCATTCTATCTTTGCTGTCTCCCTTGCTTTTACCTCCTCACTCTGATGCCATTTGATCGCTGGCCTAGTGGCGAGTTTCAGCATCTGTCCGTATGGTTTTCTCGCGTTCCAGTTGATTCTGTGGAGTTATTAATACCAGACCCCATCATGCAGTAATATGAGAACAATAACTAAAACAGGAAGGTATTGTTTAGTTTGTGATTCTTTATAGGAAATGGAAACACAGACGGCGAGGTGCAGGAGGAGCCTAGAAATCACATGCACACATTCACTTCCCTAAAATTTTTCTTTTCTGAAAACCAAAGGAATATTCAGCACATTCCAGGATGCAGCAGCAGCGCCGCAACCTAGGAACAACACTGCCTGCATTGTGCAGGGATGTTTCGAGCCACCTGGGAATTTAGAGTCCTTTCAAAATTGACTGTGGAGGAAAATCCTGGTTTGATTAAGACAACAAAAGAAAAAATTGAGCTCTAAATCAGTCAATTCACACACAGCCACAGGAAAAAAATCACAGATTGAAATGAGAAGGCACATGAGCTGCCTTCTTGTGAAGTCATCTAGGAAAAACAGCATTGGGAGGGGAATGAAGCTGTCTAAAACACAACAACCCAGTTGCACTGGGGGTTAAGCAAGAGGAATCAGGACACAAACTGCGTTTCTGCAAATCAAATATAATTCTGTGATACTCTCTGGCCAGACAAATACCTGGTTCACCTGTCTCCTTCCCACCCGAGACCTTCACTCAGAAGTTAGGGCTTTGGAAAGAGCCTGGCTCTCAGCAGCTCAGGATGCCACCCTGAGCCACATGCTCCAAGTGTCCCTGCTGGAGCAGGGGGTTGGACTGGATGATCTCGAGAGGCCCTTTCCAGCCTCAGCCATTCTGTGGTGCTGTGACCTGACACGAGCTCCTGGGCACAGAGCGCTTGTGAAAATCCATTTAGATACGTGCATGGCAACCAAACTGCCCTCAAAAATCTCCTTCCAGCTCATGGTCAGGAACACTTAAATCCCAGCTCTTATCTCCATTATCTCCTGTGCAAATAAGCACTAGTAATAAATAATAATCCCCAAATGAGAATAATCCCAGGTGGTTCTCAAGCTTTTTGGCAACAATTCTAAAACTTCAGCCGTGCCCTCAGCGACTCTGCTTTAGCTACATCACATTGAAATACACAGTACAAATCCCCTCGACAGGCAACTACTTATTGAAATGGCAAGGCCGTGAGGCATCCTAAATACTTCTATATTGATTCTGGTTCAGGGCCATCTCTGCAGGGTATTGATGAACAGTGTGCATGAAAGTTCACTCACCAGAGGGTCCATGAGCAACAAAAAGCTTCTTGGACTGTAGCTCCACACTGCAACATGCTTCATTACGCTCCTACCTCAAGTTCATTTAACACAGCATATTCAGGACTGCTGCAGAAGGCTTTGAACATTGCACCCATCTCTCTCTCTCCATGACTTTTTTTTCTTCTGAAACTGCTTATTTCTCTTGGCAGTTTATGTAGCCAAGACTATTTTTTGCAACAGCCCCTTTGAGAAGCCAGCATAAGTCTGGGAACAGAGAACTAAATTAGGCCACAGAGAGCCTAGAAGCAGAGATCGCTGGTCCCAGCTCAGCGCCGAGCTGCGCTGGATTTACAAGATGGCAAAAGGAAAGCAAAGTGATGTAGAACACCTGCTGCCTGGGAGGCACCCGTGAGGAAACGCTGCAGTTGGGTTCAGCAAGCGCAGGGTGACACGGAAGGAACCAGCCCTTTCTGCACGTTCCAGGCTTTATCTTGGACCTTCTTGTTCGGCAACACCGTGAGAGGTTTAAAATAACACCGTCTTGCATCCAAAGCATGTTCTCCATCATTTTACAACCAGCTGGGGAAAGATCAAACCAGTTTAGACTCAGCAGCAACTGACTGTAATTCTTGACCACGCGCTGCTGCGGTCTGCGCCGTCCTGCACGCACGGGCGCCCCAAAGCTCTGCACGCTGCAGCGCCTGTTATCAGAGCCCCAGGGCACGGGCTTCCTCACCCCTCCTTCCTCTGCTCTCCATCCATCCTCCAGCCTCTGGAGGACGGCTGTAGCCCAGAGTGTTCCCCTTTCGATTCCCTCCATTAGCCATGCTTTATGATTCATCTTCCTCCGAGCAGTTGCTGTCTCCCAGAGGAAAAGATCAAACTCCCTCTCCTTTCCAGCTCAGCTCCAATAAATAAATAAATGCATGCACTGAAAAAGGAAATTTTAAAAAGGAGGAGAAGGGAGGAAGCTGGGGAGTTCCTGGGCCTCACGGAGGCTGGTCATACAGCTGAGCAAGGTCCCTCAGCTGTTCACAGACACTGACCAGAAAAGCAAAGTTTCCAGCTGTCCCTCATTAAGGCCTGCCAAAAAAATTAGCTTGATGTTATTGCACCTGCACAGCCTTGTTTAAATTAAGATGCACTTTGTTCTTATCTCTCTCTTCTCAAATCTCCAACCCTACTTTGATTTTGCACCCCTGGCTATTTTGCATTCTCATCAACACTGGTTTCTCCCATGTTATATGTTTGTGGCCTATTCATTAGGGCCACCAAATACATGGGAAAAGAGAAACACTCCAGCATAATGTGAAATAGACGTTTCTGTTCTCTTCTGTGACCTTTAGTCTTGCCATTTTAAATACCAGTAAGATTACACTGGATTACTTTTACTTCCAAGTCCACTGGCGATGGCACCAGCTTTGCTTCTGGGTAGCCCAGCCCATGAATAAAATCCAAGGGACAGTCCTTGCCCTTCATCACTGCAGGAGGCTGCATCCATCACCACCGAGCCTGTAAAACCTCCATGTTAAGGGCAGCTAATGTATCCCCTAGTCGGTGAAAAACTATTCCCCTACGATAGACTTACCAAGACCTTTGTGCAGTCTGTTCTCAACTTCTTCAGGGTTGGAAGGGACCTCTAGAGATCATCTAGTCCAAACAACATTCTCAAACAAGACCCCATGCATTTTCCTGACAGATGATTCCACTCTTTGATGAGCAGGCCCTTCAGTCTACACTTTCATATTTATCTTTATTCCATTACCCTAACACTGACTTAGGCAACCACTGACGTGATTACTGCTACAAAAGGCAGGAGAAAACCTGCCTACGAGTAGGAAAGGTTGGAAATGCCATATATCAGCTACAGCAGTTTTTATTATTATCATTACAGCTTGAAACTATCTAGCCAGACTAGCCATTTGGCCGGGATACAGATTTTATTTGTACTAAATCAAAGGGAAGGGAAAGCGCCCGTTGCAAAACTGCCCCCAACTTGTTATAATTCGGCGGCAGGGAAGAGCGGCGGGGGAGCAGGGCACGTCCTGCGAGTGACAGGTGGCAGACGGCGCTTCCGTACCTACCAAATTACTGTGCTGCTCCCAGGGCTGGCTCCGCTTTTCATTATCCCTGCTCCCCCCTGGAAGGATGTGGACATAAATTCACACCTCGTGCGCTGGCTTCCGTCAAGCCCGCGGGCGAGCGCAGGGGCTGGCACTGCCCGGGAATGCCGAGCAGGGCTGGAACGGGCTCCGGAGCGCGGGCTGTGCCAGCTACCTGCATTTATCATGGTGAGGGCCTGCCAGACAGGGCCTGGCAGCGGCGGCGCGAGGAGGAGGGCCAGGCTCCGCGCTGCCAAGCGATCATTCCTGCAGCTCCCGCCACCGCCCCGCAGCAGCGCAACCTTCATTGCGTTTTATCGCTCAATGATGTGTCCCCCAAATCCCACCTGGAGCCTCCTCCAACACAAGGGGCCATAAATCACAGCTCGGGGAGCGGGAGGGGCCCGCGAGATGTTGGGATTTCATGTAAAGGTCGCTGCCTGTCTGAGAATTGCTGCAGCTCAGAAAGGTACCGAGTAACAACCTGCACCGGCAGGCAGGGAGGGAACGGCCTCCACGGTCTGCTGCGTGTTGTCAGATGATATTAGAGCAATTAGGGAGGCCAACGATGGCAGAATCATTAGGATTCATCTGAACCAAGGGGCTGGCAAAAATTCAGTAAAATATTCCCCCTTCAATTTTTCGAAAACCACAACTGATTCAAATAGAAAAGGGAAAATGGCAGGAGCCTGATGGAGCGCCTTGGCAGCTAAGCTCAGCGGATGCCCAACTTCGCTGTAACTTGCTCCTTTCTGTTTTTTTTTTCATGGAAAACATCATCTTGTCATGATCCATCCATGCCACGGACCTTCTGGGATCCGACATAACATTTTTTGGGAAGCCCAGCCCGCAGCAACGCTCACACCTATTCGCTAGTAGTGTAATTTACGCTATTTTTGAGGCCACATCCTGCCCCTTTGCCAACCAGCAGATTCTTGGAAAGACCCTGCCGGCCGCCTCCAAGGCCAGGACCGTGGTGGAGGACGACACGCGCGGGGCAGCATCGCAGGACAGGGAGCCCGGATGCTGCTCAGCGAGCGGCTCTCGCCCGCGGCCGCCCCTGCACAGGGCCCTTGTGAGGCCACCCCTGCACAGGGCCCTTGTGCGGCCGCCGTTTCCCCTTGCCGGCTCCGGACTCCTCCTTGGCCGCGTCCCAGCGCCGCGGCCTTATCTGCCCACCCGCTGCGGGCCCGCGGCAGCTGCCCGGCTTATCGCCGCGGCCCGGCCACCGCCTTTGCCAATTGCCACCCCGCGGAGGCTGCGCGAGGGCTGATTAACGGCAGGGAGGCAGCGCGGGGCCTTTATCACCGCCCGCGGCTGCTGCGCCAGGAGTCGCAAATCTCTCCGGGGGCCCGAGACGCCTGGCGAATGAACGAGCGGGAGCGCGGGGAGGCGGCGCGGGAAGCCGATATTCCGAGATAGCGGCGCGGAGGTAATGGAGCAGTGGGAGGGGGCGAGCTGCAGGCAAACGCCAGTACATTATGACAGCTAAAAAAAAAGATAATTAACAGCCTATACCTCATGATTCTAGCTTTCCCTCCCCGGGCTATAATTTAGCCTATTGCTCCTTTGCTCCGGAGGACAATAAACATTTATTATGTTAAACACATAACTGTGCAGCACAAAAGCACTGTTCTTTCGCTGGTCCACTCCTTCCACAGCTGTGCAAGCAGCAGGAGGAAGGGGCTTCTGACCAGGGCTCCTCTTCATGCACAAAAAGCCCCTGATTTGTTGAAGTGCAAACTCGCACAGAGCATCTGCAGTCTCCACGGGGGTTGTAGCTTGCTGGGTTGGGTGCTGCTCAACTCGAAACCATTCCCAGGGAGAGGCTGAGACACAGGGGACCACGGGCTCTGGAAGGTCTGCTGGGCCACGCACATTTCTCTCGGGTCAAACACTGACCCGAGCTGAAAACCGTTCTGCAAATCCAGGACTTTTCCCAAGACCAAATTCTCCCCAAACCTGGAATTATGCAGGTTTGGTTTGCAGATGTGGCGCTCCGAGCAGCCCATTCGCTGCGGCCCGAGGCATTCACCTGTCCTGGCACTCTGCTCCTCTTGCTTCTCTCCATTCACCATCACAGCTCGTGGCGATCCCTGCTGCAACTCCCCCCACAGCCTCCTACATCTGTGCTAGGACATCGCAAAATAATTATTAAAGAAACAAGAGGATTCACATGAAAGAGAGTCCACAAACAGCACAGCTTTAAAAGCAAAGAAGTTGCGCATTCCTCTGCACTAGTCAACAACCATTTTCTGCTTTTTAAGCCTCTCTAAAAGCATTCCATATAACATATATGTCAGCTGTGATTCTTGTGCAGCAACATGACTCCAGGAGGTGAAACTTAAGAAACAGGCTACCAGTACGAAGGCATTCCTGAGCAAACACTGCAATCCCCTCCTTCCCCATCTTTTCACTAAGCATACCAGCAAACATCTCAGCAAATAACCTCTGGATAAAAATGTCATTTACTGCAGCTTTAGCAGCAGCAGCAAAGGGCTCATGAAAGATCCTGGCGGATGGACGTTCTGGTTTTGCCTCCAGAAATTGCAGGGATATATATACCACAGCCTCACCGGGCAGCTTTAGGCTAGCTCTTTGCAGACAACACCTGAAAGCAAAACAAAGCAAATAGGAAGCTGCCTGTTACAATGAACACTATACAAATAAATGGGTGAGCATCTACATTCAACTCCCCCCCTCGATCCAAAGAGAAAAGTATTTGCTGAACCATCTGGATTATGGGTCTAGGAACCATTGCAGCTGCCCAGATTTTCAACACAATCCATTAGGTTAATTAGGAATGGGGGAGCCTGAACATTAGGCTGGGAAAGGAACAACAGCTTTTTTATTTGATATTTTTTCTGACAGACACTATAAAGACAACAACTGTGGAAGGACTTCTCACACCTTTCCTTCACGAGCAGGAAGCCAAATTAACTTGAACTGGGCTGAGGCTCATGCATGAATTACATAACTAAACTAACAAGCTACAAGGCACCGAAAGCTCCTGTCATCCCCATCAGAAACAGCAACTCTATACACGATGGAGACATCAAATATTCAGCAGGTAAACAATAGGGATGTGGTAATGCTGAAACGTGCTGAAATATTAGAACCGGTCTCCCAGGTGTTTATCAGGTTGACTCTTAGAAGTCTACTATCAACTCTGCCCATCAACAGCAGTAATTCCTTTATCTCTCGGAATGTTCTGGCTTCTACCTTTCAGGAAAAAAACCTCACTGCTGCACTACCTCTTCGCGATGGCTCCGCTCCAGGCCCAGAAATGGAAGAACTTCTTCACTGTGAGGGTGACAGAGCTCCGGAACAGGCTGCTCAGGGAGGCTGTGGAGCCTCCTTCTCTGGAGACCTTCAAACCCTGTCTGGATGCCACCCTGTGCTCTGGGTGTCCCCGCTTGAGCAGGAAGGTTGGACTAGACGATCTCTTACAGATTCCTTCCAACCTCAACTATTCAGTGATTCTGTGATGAGAACCCCCCAGGCTGTAGATCTGGAGCTGATGCTCCATGAAACCCTCCCAGAACTTGGCCTTGTGCTACCTGCTTTCCAAAGGAAGGAGGCACCGCGTGCGCCTTCCCCACACACTAAATCACGACAGCAGCTCTCATCACTACACTTGGATTAAACGCGGCATCAACCGACCTCATCTTTCATGTAAGAAGGCGGCAAAGGGGTCAGTCCGCTCCTTGCAGCGGACGTATAATCTGTCTTCTCCAATTAGATATGCCTCGCAACAAGTGTGGTGGATCCATTTATTTCCATACTGCAATAATGCAGATAAATCCAACTTTGGCTCCAGTCCCACTGCTTTCAAAGCTGGGGCTTCGCATTTCCAATTCCTGCCCTTATTTTCTTTTTTCCTTTCTGCTGCAAAATGTCACCAATTTACTTTAGCCTGGGGGCCCATTTCGAGTTTTACCGCTAATATACGAGAAATGCATTTTTCAAGCTGTTACCACTTAACTGTACTGATATCAGCCACTCAGGGGACACAATATTGTTTACACATCCTGCTCTATGGAATAAGCACGGATGCCAAAACTCTGCCTGGGTTGAGAAGGAGACGTTTACTCTCTGCTTTATGAGATTTCCTCGATTTGTGGCTGTCTCAACGGTCGTAAAAACAGCTGTAAATCAAAAGAGCACCACAAAATTGCAATAACAACTGTCGAACCCGGCTCTAAAGAGCATAACTCCCAGCAACAGAAGGTGGAAGGCTTAGGTCCTGATTTAATGCCAGGTGTGAGGGAAGCCTGGCAAGCGCACGGAGGGCAGCATCTCCCCACATGTACCCACACACCAGCTCAGTGCAACCCTCCCATGGCTGCTCCTCTTGCCTTGCTCTGCCCGCCCCGCGGGGCCTCTTCCCGCCTCGTTCCTCCCCGTTTCTGGAGAACAGAAGCCTTTTTGAGCGGCCTGCAGAGCAGTTCCAAAGAGCTGCCCGGGGCCCAACGCTGCTGAAAGCATCAACCCGGCCAGGAAAGGCGGCCCGGGGCTCGAGGGCGGCTCTGTGGAGCGGCGATGGCTTTAGCAGACAGGCCTGGCTTTAGCAGACGTGCCGGTGGGGCGGCCGCGCGAGCGGCTCCCGGCCCCGCGAGCCGAGCGGAGCGGCCCGAGGAGACGGGAGTTATTAGGGCCGGTCTGCTGGGAGCTGATTCCAGCTAAAACGGTTCCAGAACAGGCAGCTCCGTGTGCTCCGGCAGGCTCCAGCGAGGACCGGCCAAGCAGCAGATGCATGAATTGAAAAGGTTCTGTTACGCCGTGCCACTGGCTGCGGGCCAAGCCAAAGAGAGAGTTTCGCCCCGTGGGTAAGAACAGGCTTCCTGGATTTTTCCATGCCCCATTCCAGTTGCTTTCACAAACAATCTCCTCATCCTCGTCTTCAAGAAGCTGAAAGATCCTCAGTTCCCACATCTCGCTGCCCTCCCTAGTCGAAGGCGAACGCGGCCAACACCAAACTCCCTTGAGCACCTCATCAGCTCCATGAGAAATCAGGTATGACACCAACAGACACGCTCTAAAACGTGGGCCAAGCGATTTGCTGAGCCTCTTCGTGCCCTACATCCGAAGCACAGAAATCTTTCCTCACGTTACGTGCCAGGTCTTCATTCTCTCTTTGTAAAGTTTCCTCTCAATTCAAAGTTCTTTCATGAGATTTAAATGGCATAACTTTCTCCTCTACACAAGAGGCTTTCTGTGTGCCTAAGCCAAAGTACATGAAGAAACGGAGAAATAAAATTGGTGGGAAGTAAATTTTGATGCTGCTTGTCTCAATTTCTTTTCCATCATCCACAGCGGACTAAAATACACCTGGGTTCTAGTATTTAGCTATGTCTGTGCCTTGTGTGTTTTTCCAGATGCGTATCCTAATTATGCTCCTCAAGCAAATGCCCCATGGAGCACGCTCCACGGAGCATGAAGCAGCAGCACAGAAAACTTCTTCACAATGTCCAACACGCTGTGATCCATTTTGGTCAGGAACTCCCCCTGGCATTGAGAGGACAGTTTAATTTCCATGGACCACTTGATGCAAAGGGAAAAGGATCTACCCTCCATTGTGAGAATCCCACCAACCGCCCAGCCCTTCTTTTCCCATTCTTCTGGTGGATGAGTACATTCCCACTCTTGAAAGACCATTCCAGTCTATTGAGGATTTTTCTCATTTCCAAAACATTATGCAGCCCTGCTATAATCTTTTTCTTCCTGTACAATGCCTTTTGCCTTTCCTTTGGCTCTTTTCTTTGCAATTTTTCCTTTATCGACCGCAATCAGGCAGACAAAACAAAATAGCCCCCCAAACCCAAATGAACAAAAACCATCATTTAGAGCCTTCACTGATGATGCTACTGGCAATTGAAGTTGAGAAACCGTCTGTGCAGACATGAACTGATGCAGAGAACTGCTAGTTTTATTTTAAAAAGCTCTGTGTTTTCCATGCTTTGGGTACACGAATTCTACAAGCCAGCTGAAGCCAACAGGGCGAATATGTGACCAGCTACACCCACCAAGCTCTTCCAAATTCAATTCTTTTGTACTACACTCGCAGCAGCTATCTGGACGGGGTTGCAAAACACATTAAAGCACTTAAACACACGCCATGCCAGCTGCTGACCACAAAAACAGGCCATTTCCTCATGCCATAGGAAACTTCTCCCAGTTATTGGCTTGTATCAGTAACCAGCAATTTTCAACAAAAACATGGTGCTCGCTGCTAAAAGCTGCAAGATTGAGGTCTGGGAAGCCTCAAGAAGGATGAAAAGACTCAATTCTCATTGCATGCCTTGCACGGGGAAGATGTACAGCAATACAATCCATCTAATGGCACTTGTTATGATATGGCACAATTGCAACTACAAAGATTTCCTTTTTGTATCTGCCGGCACAATTTTGCTCACAAAATGTCACTTGCTTTCTGGTAAACGCTGGATGTCTCCCAGTGCCTGTACAGTCCGAACCCTTCTCCTGTGCTTGCCTGTGAGCCCAGGAATACGCAGAGCACCATCAAGGTGGTCTCGCCCTTCTCCCTTTGCAGCAATGCCCAGGTGCATCCCTGCATCCTGGGGCGCGCAGGGCACCGGCGCACGCGGCTCTCCCAGCGCCAGCCCTGGCACAAACGCCGTGCTGCAAGAAGCCTTTGTGCTGACAGCCCAGAAATGACTGTGTCTGCTCAGGACGGGGATGAAAAGACTATGGTGGGGAAAAAAAGCAAGCCATGCTAATCCTGCATGTTAATACCCAGCGACTATCACCTTCCTGGTGACAATCTGCTTGTACTTGCTGCGGAGGGATGTGTGTAATGATCCTCCGGAGACGCTATCTCGAAAATGCACAAAAGGCTGGGATCAGACCCCGGCATCTCCCGATTAGCTTAGCAAGAGCAGGAAGAGAGACATCAATTTTCTAGGAAGTGCCTTCAGAAAAGCACTTGATCAAACGCTTAACTCTACATATGTGCTTAATCTCCCTGCAGCCGAGGTACTTGAGCCTCTTCCTAAACTAACACCTCGCTCGCTGCTTCTGCAAAAACTGAAAACGTGGAGAAGCTTCCAAAGCTAAAAACACTGAATGGAATAGCCAACAATACAGGAAAATTCTCATCAGATTCTCAACATTTTGTGGTTTTCAGCTCAACTGAAACAAACGAGAAGGGCCGATTTTGGCAGAAGAGAGGAGGAAAATTTGAAATACAGTGAAATAATCAAAATAGATGAATCTGCTGTCTTACTATAACCAAAGCTTTCCCTAGTCCAAAGCATGTGCATCTACCCTTTCCTGGAAAAGCTTTCAAGTTTATGTTTTGTTTTTAATCCTATTGGAATTGAAAAGACCTACTCGAGAGGTGCAGCACAACATCTTGGCAGATTCATGTATCTTAACCAACAACTTGCAATAAATAAAGTGGTTTGGTTCCGAAGCAACACCCTTCATCACTCAACAGCTCCTTTTGGAGCCCTAGGCAGCACGAACTGAAAATCTACATCCATTTTTGCTTCCCTAAAACAACACCAGAAACATCTTGATGAATCCGGCAGGCTGCAGCCGATCCATCTGCTTCTCTGCGTTGGGCAGACTGCAGAAAATGGATTTTTTCCCGTCCCGTTTGCCTCCCAGCGGCTGCTCCCTGCTATCCCGCTCACGGCTCCTGCCTGGTTCCCTGGCCGGTGACTCACAGGGATATGGAGCAGATGGCCGAGGCCATCGGTACTGCTGCTCCTGGGGCACTTCAGCGCTTCCCATCGGCCTCCTCACAGCTCCCGACTGGCTTTGAAGGAACGCAAAGTAAAAGCTGCTGCAATTCGGTGCCCAATGAGCCAAAGCCACTTTTTAGACTCATTTAAAATACATATTTTATTAGCTATTCCTCAAAATGGGTACTTGCAAGTGCATAAGCTGAGTAAGAAGAGAAAAAAAATTACCTAAGCCACTTAAATAGGTTGGATTTTCTATTTTCTTTCTTTCAAGTATGTCTATTCCAACTTGTCCTTCTGGGTAGCACATTTTCATGCAAAGACACACACACAACTTCATGAGACTGACTGAGCCCTCCAAGCTACTACTGGGAAAGAGCCTGGACAAGGGCTCATCCAGGTCACGAGCCCATCCCGGTCACGAGCCCATCCTGGTCACGAGCCCTCACTGCTGTATCTCATGGGAACAGGAGCGCGACGTCGTTGGCCTTCCCACCTCCACCTTCATCTGCAGACCAGTAATTCCAGTGCCCCAGGCCCTCCCGCAACGCGGAGCAGACTGCGAGACGCGCCGAGATGGGCGCCACGAGAGCTGCTTTTCTTTGAGCAGGGACCACCTTTCATCTGGGTCTTCCTGAACATCAAATGTTGCCAGAGCCTGAGAAATGGTCCTGCTCGCGCTCGATAACCTGAGTGGTATTTTGGTTGAAACCACTTCCCGCATGCACAGACAAAAGCAATAATGTCATCCTGCCTTTGAGACTCCCTCCCATCCCATGCAATGGTACCTACAACTTCAACCCTGTTCTATGTTAACGTTTTTGTGCTTTTTAAGCAAGCAGTTTGTTCAGGAACCTCCCCAATTTCAGTGCAAAACCAGGAGGTAGGTGATAGAAGACAGTGTTTTACAGCAAGAGAGGTTGAATCTCCCCCTTCGTTCGTTCCCTACGCTCTTTCGCATCCTCAGGGACCTGGAATTTCTTTTGATAGCACCATGCTGCCTAATAAACAGACATATAAGCACAGTCACAAGTATACATCTATCATCAAAGAGCCCTTCTTGTCTCCACTCCCCACAAAGCTGATTAATGATTACATGTTTAACACATACATTATACATGGGAGGGGGAGATGCAGAGGGCAGATCCAAGCCGCCGTATACATTTACATATATTTACATACTCATATAAAGAAAGCAGAGAAAAGCAAAAGAGGGCCATTCCCACTGGGACAAAAATCCCTTTTTGTACACAGCCCTCCTAGCTCTCCCTTTTACAAATACAAAGGCGAAGGGAAGGCTCTACCTGGCTTAAAGAGAAGCTAAAGCAGGAGCAAAAGGGACCCTTGTTGTGTCCCTGCAGCTCCATCCTGACATGCAATGAGCGACTCCATCATCAGCAGTTGCATTTCTCCTTTGCGTTTATTTATGTGATCTCACAGCTACAATATTGGCTTAAGAGAAAGGAAAGAGGGTTAAAGTTTTAAGCCTGTTTTTGGTTTGTAGTATTAATTTATACAGCTAAAACCCCAGTTAAGCAGGCAATAAATTAGATAATTAGTTCAATTAAATGTCTCCTTTATACAGGAAGAAAAAAAAACCTTGAGGTATCAATCAATATCAAGAGATAATGAGAGTGTTTCTCAGGTTTTCAGGGATTGCAACCTGGGGTGACAATAGATCAACCTCTCACACAGCCTGAGCCTTGGGGTGCAGGAGAAAAACAAAAGATGTGTGGGAGGACATAATACGGCTAAAGTTCCTTCTACATCTTTCCAGTTTGAGCCAACCCTTGGGCCTGGATGAGTGTCCATGCAAAACAGAGCAGCCCGGAGGCTTCCTTAATCACGGGGACGGCAGCTTGTCCGCAGCTGGGGGGCAGGACACGGCGAGGGGTCCCCTGACAGGTTCCCTTGTGGCAGCAGGGACAAAGCTGGTGCTGAGGCCACTACTGCAGCCTCTGCAGGGCCCCCTGCATGGTTAACCCCCCGCCACCCGTCCCGTGGCTTCCAGCATCCGTGCAAGGGTCACGTTTAACACAGGGGCTATCGATCCTGAGCTGGGCGTTAACCTGTGCTCAGCCAATCCATGGGGCTGGGCAGGAGAGCTGGCACGACAGGACTACTGCCAAAGTGCTATAAATACATTGCCTAATGCCAGTCCTAAAGCTTGGATAGGCTGGACTGGAGGAGCAACTAGAAAAACTAGAAAAGGAAATCTCCCCCCACAGTTTTGGCTATGGGACAAACGCTGTGACAGCTGGATGGCCACAAGTCTCAACTGATGGAACCAGAAGTCTCATACTGAAGAACTCCATTTTCCCCCCTTTTTTTTTAATCCCACAACCTCTGGGGTGTGAGTCACGACCGCTGATTTCATGTCTTTATACCTTTACACTCACACCGTCTTGATTTGAAGAAAAAAGGCACTTTCTTAAATTCGCTGATCTCTCCTTTAAGGTACAAACGCGATCAAAATACAAAGATTTTCTTTAGCATTAGAAGAATGGAAAGGATTCACTCTGCGTTTTTCAAACAGGAAAATCCGCAGCAGCTCAGGAAGCGGCAGCCACCAGGCTCCATTAGAGTCAGACAACTGCCAGCGTTTGCCGTCTCTCCTGCATCCTCTCCTCTCTCATCCCTTCAGCTCCGCGCGGATGGGGCTGTTTCCATAAACCTCAGCAAAGCTCCGAAGCTTCAGGGCACCTCGCGCTGAGGCGGCCGTGGACCACTGCCACCAACACATCACAGCATAAATCTACAGCAGCCATTACGGAGTATTGAGTTAATTTGAACGGAGCCGGAGCAGTCCAGGGGGGAATGAGTGTCACGATGCTTGGCAGCGCATCCTTCCAGGGCGCGAGGTCCCCACGCATCCCCACCAGCTGCAGGACCAGTGTGAGCCCAGCGCACACGTTTGCTTGGCACACTCCATCACCACCCCATCTAACCACATACACATATTTTGTTTTTGCTCCTGGTTGTTGCAATGTCTGGTACTAGGTATTTCAGGGCTACCTGAGCTGCAGACAGGAGCTCCTGCCTTTATAACTCCGAGGTAATCCGTATGGGAGCCCCATCAAGGCACTCTTGGCTTACCCACATTACTGCAGGTTGTCTATCTCATCCCATGCAGCACAGATTTGTTTAGAAACCTAAAAGAATATCTCTTCTGACACACAGTTGAAAAGATACTCATGGTAAAATGGTAAAATTTGGTAAAAGCAGTAAATTTGGAGACAGGGAAAATGATCACGTTAAATGTTCAACTGATGTTTACACCCTGTCCAATCCATCCTTCTGTGCAGATATCCAGGTAAAAGTGGTTGTTCCCACCTTCCAAAAGCAGCAGTTGCCCAATATTTATTCACTCCTTAAGAGGGTCACAGTGTCAAAGCTCTTGCTAAGGGAACTACAGCTAACTGTGCCGGCTGCTTCATTATCCCGTACATGCCCAGGGGTTTTGAAGTGCTATAATGAAGTTCGCTTTTATCTTCACTACTTTTAGATTTCAAGTTCTTTTATTTCCAAGCTGATAAAACGAGCAAGATGGACGCTCTAGAGACTGGCAGCACTGCTGAAGCCTCAAGACTATCTGCAGTGTCTGGGTAAGGGCCACCTGAATAATGACTGAACTTGCAGAATCTGGGCATTTTGGGGTTAAAAACAGCAAAATAATGTACGGAAAAGTCTGGGATCACTCTCAGCACTTTTTTAAAAAATAAGATGCTACAGAACAAAAAATAAAGTCAGCAAGAGACCCTGGCAAGGAAGGCAACGTCACTGAACATCAACCACCATACTGCCCCCGTCTCAAGTACAAGACTACAGTCCCACCTCAGATTAACTGATATTTCAGAATCGGGAGATTTTGAGCTATTTTAGATGCAGAAGCCATGAAAATATGAGGAAGATATGATTGGAAGATCCCCAAATACTAACTGACACAAAGACTTTGCTCTCTGCAGTAGTTTCAAGGCAAATTTGTCATTTAATATAAACCATAAAAGCCACATGAAACTCCAGGTGAGGTAACAGCCATCCCCAGCATGCTCTGAATGTTGCCTCATTGGAATTGCACCAAGAGCACTTTTTAAATGGCACCTAAGATTAGAAAATTAGAAGGTAAGCAGATGCATCAAGCTGACAGGTAGAGAAGGTTCAGGATTATTAGGTTTGAGATCTGGGTTAACTTGCCTTATGCAGGGAAAGAGGCTTACGGGTTCATCCTGAACACACAGCACGGGGAAAGGGCAATCGGTGGGATTAACCGGTGCCTTAGATGGAGCCGCGGCCAGGTGAGCAGCAAAGAGCATCCAAGCCATTCAAGCACCTAAGCCACGCTCACCTTTACCAAGCTGGGACCAAGTTGCTGCAGTGACCTCCCCTACTACTCTGAGACCTGGACCCAAGGCATGGAAGCAGGGGAAAAGGATCGCGTGGGACGGGAGAAGCCTCCCCACCGATGGTGCCCTGGATGGGTAGCGAGGTCACTGGAACTAACGCACAGCAAACTAGAAGGAAACGACGGAGTATTAAAACTGAGATCCACAAGATGGAACAAGATTTAAGGCTCACGGACTGCAAGAAAACACAGCTTGTCAGAGCCTGCAAACTTCTCTAGTACAGAAGTGACTCAAACTTTGACATTTTGATGCTGAAATTCTTGCACAAATGTGACTTGTTCTAAAAAAAAGGT
>JAUBOD010000858.1:1861492-1871645 GCA_032353885.1 Nothura maculosa
CAAATGCTTTCTTAGTTTATTTAAATTGTGGGAAAAGCAGGGTCAAGATGGGCCATTATTATTTTTTCTTTTTACTGCTGGGGAGGACAGCTGGGAGGGCTGCCTTCCCTCTGCAAGGGTTCAGGGCCTAGCTCAATCCCCTCAGTCTCAGTGGGAATCGTGTTATCTGCTCTGTGGATCCCGTGGGCGGGCGAGGGGAGCCCAGGCCAACCCTCTCCCCCACTTGGAATTTCCCAAGGAGTGACCGAGTGAATGGGGTATCCAGTGGGGTTTCAAGATGCTATTTTGCTGGTCAATCCGGTCTTGGAGAACTGACTGTAAAATAAACTAAGCAGTGATTTTTTTTGTCTCCTGCAATGGCAAGAGCATAATGTTTGCCTGTTCCCAGCACAGGAGGCTTTCAACGGCTTCGAGGTTATTCTAAAGGCACCATTTGGATAATCCACAAAAGCAGATTTGTTTTTAATAACAACTTGTGGCTCATGTGTCAAACAGACTTTCTTCAATTAAGAGAACTAACCACCTTTACCTGGTTATTATTTTATAATCAGCCTTAAATATCAGTTTTCTGGCTGGTTTTCAGTCTGTATCACAGATTCTGTGTATGTAAGTTATTCTGCCTCCACCCGAGCCCCGGCACACGCTTCTACACCGGCGCTCAGCACCGCTCTCCCTAAGCAGAGCGCACCATGGTAAAAGCATGACATAAATCAGACCTTGTCTGAAAACCCAGCTGGGAAGTAACTGGCAAGTGAAGAGTTTTAGTTATTAGTCACAGTTGCAAACTGTCACAGATTGAAGTGCAATGCTAACAGAAGTGCAAATCCTGCCATGTGAAAGCCTTGGGTTGGGGTTGGACGGCATTCAGGGATCGGTTGCTCCACTCCTGCTGTTGCAGCCAGTAAGAATTGGGATTGCTGGAAAAGGACCAAGTGCTCATTGCTCGGAGAAACGGAAAATCTGATAATGGACAAAATGGTTGGAGCTCCTAGCTTAGGTAAGCGTCAAAAATAGCAAAGGACTGATTAGCCCAAAGGGGAACTGGACTTCCAATCTCACAGAAGGAAAAGATTTATCAGGTGGAGCCCAACTCTACTGTTAGAAAAAATATGACAGGATTTGGGGGCAGGAGCCTCCAGCAGCCAGTACTAACAAATAGAAGGGCCTATGGGCTTCAAATGAGCAGCTCTGAGGGCTCCTGGGCTCATGGCTTATTCCAGCCCTAGGAGACGATGCCCTGAGGCTGCCCTGGTGCACTGAGGAAGGAAGCTGCAGGAGCAGGAGAGCATCAGGCTGCAATAAAGCCCACGAATGGGGACTGCTGGAGGCTCCTTGGGAAGAGCTGCCACCCCGTCTGTCTTCCACTCACCCAGCAGCTTGCTCTGCCAGATCTCGCCTTCCCTGGCTGCCGGCTGCCTCTGAGATGGCTCTTCCCTCCCCAGCCTTCAGCAGCTCTCTGCTGTGCTGCCTCTGTGAACGCTGCTGTCATTCTGAGCAGTCTTCAGACCTTCTTCCCCTAAGCTTTTTCATCTGGTAACATGGGGCTTTATCTTTTTGTCTGGCTGATCTCATACAGAAACCCCCACACATGTGTAGAGAGTAACCACTTCTGCTCTTAGATCTCTCTTCATGATCACATCACTTTCTCCCTCCTGCCTAAACTATGCTTTTTTTATCTTGTGGGCTTGTAGTCACCTCTTCAAGGTCCACACAGCTAAAACAGGACTTTGAATGAAACTCCCCAGATCTTCTCCATAGCTTATTTTTCTCACTGCTTCCACTCCTCACTCAAATCTGTAGTCCTCAGCACTTTCTGACTCAAACCATCATCTAGATCTTAATATCCAACATATGCTTAAGTTCTGTATGTTCTTTTTCTATATACCATAGCCAACATCTGCTCATCCCTAAAGGTAAAATCCTTGTCCAAGTGCTCACCACTCACACCGCATCCTTCCCCTGGTTTCTGCAGATGTAACTGTGCCCTTGCACCCATGCAGACAGCTGCAACAAAGACTATTTTCTTAGACTGGAGCTTTGTTCCGTTCATACTTTCCCACTTCTCACACTGTAAATTATCAGTTTTTACATTCTGAGTCCTTCATAGCTTATGGCACCCACCATTCAAACTCAGTATCAATGTCAACTCTAGTTGCATACGGCCTGGCTAGTCCTGCACCTTGCTCCTACTGCACCACAAACACGGCCTGCCCCAGAACCGTGTGCTCAGCACCCATCCAGCTTAGAAACACAATGTCATTCTTTATATATCTTACTGAGCACCACGTTAAACGAAGGAAGGCCTGATATCTAACCCCTGATTTGGAGAACTCGCTTAGATGTCAGGGCTATGCAATTAAGCTGACAACCCACAATTTTGCACACAGCAGACAGAAGTCCAAGACTGAAAGAACACGAACACTAAATTACTTTGAAAGAAAGAAATAGGTTTTTTTTTAAAAAAATGCAATCTTGAACACTGTTATTAAAAAAATGAGAACAACATTTTGGAGTAACGAGCAGAGATTACTCATTCCCTTGTTTTACACAAGTTGACTTTTGGCTTTCTGCAGAACGCCATTTAACAGAGCACATTACCAAGCTGCTAGCCACTTTTCATAGTGATGCTAAAGCAGGTAAGAGACAATAAGTGGAACTGTTGATGGTTTATATTACTCTATTATGTTAATGTTCACTAAAGTATGCCATAAGCTCTCTCATTACATGTGTATAAACCAATTCTCTGTGGTGTTATTCCTGTGCTAAATGCTATAACTACATAAATCTTGAATTAATGGAGACTTTATAGTTCCTGAAAATGAAGGGTAATTGCTATCTGTTAATGCTGTTGTTGCTATTAAAGGAAGTATATATTTTCAGTAACAATGTTTATGGACCGTGAGCCTCACATGGCAGCTACTGCAGAGCATGGAGATAGTGCCACACAATTACAAGGCTAACTCCCTTTCTCTCCCCTCTCCCTCACAAAAAGCACAGCCCCATTTCCACAGCTTCAACAAACTACCAGGCAATTCTCCTAACAGTTGCAGAGTCCAAGCTGATGATGTCCTTCAAGAAACACACTGCAGAAGAAGTGGGATTTGCATTTCCATCTCTGGGAACACATGAGTTGCTAAGATTTTCGCTTGGTTAAGTGGCTGGACAGCTCCGTTTATTAGTTTGGGTATTTTGAACAGTTCTTCAGAAAGAGTGTGGTGACAGAATGATAGGTGTGAGAAAGTATCTTCCCACTTACTTCCTTTGAGATTTCAGCAGTGATGCAGAAATGAAAGAATACACTTGGCCAGAGACAGATCTCAGAAAGTAGAGAGGATGGATGAGTCCCTCTTCTTGAACTCCTGTTTTCCCATTATTAAAAATAGTGTCGCTTTTGGAAAGTGCTCGACCATCTGCTGTGACACTGCACCTTGCACAATGGCAGTGACTCCTCAGTTCCGACACACCTTATGTATGACTGACTATGCTCAATTACTCTTCTCCCCTGCAGTCTTGCCCACTACTGTACAAAAAAATAATCAAGAATCTCTCTTATATTTTCAATGTGGTGAGGGTATAGCTTTAATTTTGCTTTAGCATCCATGTTTTTAAAATACTAGTTCAATAATCCACATACCTATGAACTAAATAGTGTCTAATCAGCTGCACAGCAGAGAGAGGAGTAGGAGGTGAAAAAACTCAGTTTCATTTCTAGCCCTATCACTGACTCAGTTTATACTTGCATGTGAACAACTTTTCCTGTCCGTTTTTCTCATAGGATATATACAGATACTGGTGAGGTGTTACTTTATGACTAATGAAATATGTTATGCAAATCTAAAGTACCTTATTAATTCCTGCCCTGCCCTTCATTAGTGCCGACACGTGTAGGTGTAACCCAGAGAAAGCTGCTTCTTGCTGAGAGAGCAGCAGGACAGGACTGCTCTGCTGCACGGGGACAGCAGCTGACCCAGGGGGATGCAGGGCCAGCCAAGAGGGCCAGTGGCCTAATGAGTGTTACTGGAAGGTACCCTTTGCCAAGGCATGGAAGAATGAAAACCTACTCTTTAGTGTCATCCCTCACGGCATTCATGTCAATATTTTTATAGCTCCTTGTTGCATCAGCCTGGTTAGGCTTTAAGGCAAATACTGAACGAGTTTCTAGGAGAGCAATGGGCCAGGTATTGAGAGAGGCAGGTTTCCCTTGTGTAGCCCAGCTTGAAGGCAATGTCGCGTTTACATTATCCCTGTGAAAGGTTTGAAGTCTCTCTGCTCAACCTCAATGAGTGTACATGCACGTGTGTCTCTGCTGACACACAAGCAACCCTACGGAATTCCAGAGACCTGGTTAATGGCACCGATGTCTTGTCTTGTGCTTTTACAGATCAGGCTAGAGATAAAGATGCCCATCTCGTGCTGCTCTCCTCATGAAGAAAGGACGTGCTGCCATTAAAGAGGAGTTGCCTTCAGGAGAAGGTAGCTGGAAAATATGTGGGCCTAGAAGGACAGCTTACAGTTACAGATACGTAAAGAAATGCCATCCTAATGGTAAGGAACAATGTAATAGTCTTCCATTTGCTGTAAAGGACAGTAAGTTACCAGCCAAACACAATGCAGCTTCCTCTGAAGGTAACCTCAGATCCCACATTCTGAAAGCTAATCAATGTTGTTCAGATTTCAATTTCTTCTCTACAAGGTGAAGTCAAACCTAATCTAACAAACGTCAGTCTCAGATGTAATGCTGCTAGCAGGGTCTACCAGTGTAATTTAGATAATCATTAATAGCATAGCTGTATAATAAAACTACATGTCACTTACAACTTCATCTCAGGTTTGACTGACAGATCTTTAAACAGTTTTCTAAGTGATTGCTTTTACTTTCCTTGATTGGGCAGTCTAAGAAATGCTTTAACTCCATGTATCAAAGCTTTTAGGGAATAGTTTTTCACCTCATTCCCCCTGCTATCAGCTCTGCTGCCTTGCAACCTTGTTAAGTAAGGAACATGAACTTGAGCGTGATGGTGTTGATGGAGGGGAGTGACTACACATACATCCATCCATCTAAAATCAAATATGCAGAGTATCGTTCATTCGATAGCTGAGATTTAAAGGTTTCCCTTCAATCAAGCTTTCAGTCCAAGCACAGCTTTGCTATATTCCAGGGATATTAAGTAGCTGATGGGATTTTTTAAAAGCAAACAAAGAACACCTTAACACTTCCCAAGGTCTAACAACACTAAAAAATGGAAAGACTTAAGCAGAGTTTTCACTTTGCTCTCTTGAACTCAGGGCAACCTCCAATACACGGCTGAACTCAGGTGTGCTGCCAACCAGACAGGGCTTTCTGAATTCAACCTTCACTTCTGTAATGCTGATCCAGTAGAAACCTGCATGCTAGAGCTTCTCATGAATGAATGCAAGAGACTGGACAGCCCAAATATAATAAAAGTTTGATGAAGATCTAATCTGAGCCTGCCGAGTTTGATCTGCCAGAACAGAAGTCAACAAGAGATGCTCAAGTCTGTCAGAGATTTGATGCTTAAAAGCTTGGTGCAACTGCTGCTGTGTGGTGGGATTTCTCTGTTTTCCTTGCAAAGGTGAAACAAGAATTCCCTGGACAAAAACACACAGCTACAACCTTTCAATGGCCAACCTCTGAATCAAAAGAAAAGGTCAGAAAAATCATTGCTCTGTGATAAATATGCATGCAACATGACAAAACATTCCTTGACAGTTACCATACTACCTTCGAGGGCAGGCACGGCTTGTCCCATCTTCTAAAGTGATTACAAAATTGACACTCTCAAAGGTTACTTTAAATAAAATATGAGCTCTCAGAAGGTATCCGAGGAGACACCCTCCAAAACAGTGACAGCAGTGACACTAGCCCTACAACTTGGGTCCTACAAGTGCTCACTTATTAATCGAGAACTATCAGGTTCACAGGAGTTCCTCTCCTGTAAGCATGGACTAGTGAGGAACAGAGACCACCTGATGCAACATTCTTCCATTCAATTATAGACACTTCTAAATGTGACAACAAGGCTGGAGGAAAAATATTGTCTTTAGATGCACTCTTATTTTGTCTATGAAGGGATTTCCAAGCTGGTAAAGCACATGAAAGAAGAAAATTCAGTCTTACCTTATCGTCAATATCACTCTCGCTGTCACACTGTGGATTAGAGAGAGAAAAAGAAGGTTTTGTAAAACACCTTTATGTATATGGATCTTTTGCATCATCCGCTTAAATCCTTAGGATAGCCGTTTATTATGTTCTCAGTTCAATCAAACATACACTTTTGATGTTTGCATTAATGTCTTTTAAATTGCTAGCATAAACCAAAGACAATTTATCTCTTTTTATATGAAAATATGTCATACTCTTACTTGAATGAGGAAAAATGAACTTTAAACAAAAAAAGACAATCAGCTATGCTTTATAATAACAACTGCAACATGAATACCACAACAAAAAACATGGCTTTTTATCATCCCAAATTGTGGAATATAAAGTAACACTTTTGCATTGCTTCACCTTGATAAGCACTTTGTCATCTAACGAGGAAACTGTGAAACTGGCAATCAATTTCTAATTTAATGAGTGGTATCAAGAATAGTAATTAAAATACATCATAAATTCTGGTATGTTTTTTAGCTTCAATGAGATCACGATCCCAGGAGGAAGTGTTTACTTAAAGAGTATTAGAGCGAAATCTCTCACAGCCTCTGAAAATGCAATGCTGTTTTCCAAGCATCAGTGACACAAAGATAACTTGAGCATTTCATGTTTTAGGACATACAAATCTCACTGACTGGAGCAGAGAAAGATTTTGAGAACATAAAAACATCTCCTCGTGGCCACAGAACAGACATGGTCCCAGTGGGTTTCTGTAATTGGAACACAGGCTTCCCTACCTCTGCACATGGGAAGGGACACAGTAACAGTGACAAGCCGCAAACGTGGAAATGATCCACGAGAAGGGATGTGCTGCCATGCCATGCAAGGAACAGCAAGAAGAGGTCTGTTGGGTCACTTTGTCCAGCTCCTTCTCCTCTTGGAGAGCAGGCAGGACTCTTTCCTGTCACATCCTTTTATCCGATAGCTACACAGCATGAAGTTCAGTGGTGACGTTCTTAGCTTTCCGCAGTCTTTTGAAAGACTCTGTAATCTCTTCTATGCGGTGCTAGGATTGGAAGAGGACTATTTCTCTATCACAGCAAGGCAGGCTGAAACAGGCTGTGCTGAGCACGGGCTGCTCCCGCACCTCTGCACTTGTCCTTGCTGCGGAGAGCGCTGACAACACGTCCGCTTATTAAAAACAAAGTTGGGTCCAAGGAGGATGCAGCCGCAGCCGCACGCCTGCTATCACCTGCACCCTCTTGAGAAACACGGCATGACTCAAGAGGAGCCTTTCATCTCCACCTGGGGCACTGAGATCAAGCCAGGTTCACGCGACTCCTGTTTGCTCTGGCTGCCCCTGGCGAGCACCCCAAATTACCAGCATAAATTGGTCGTGGAGACCAAATTATTTGGCTCTTCAAGCCTGTTCTACGCTCTATCATATGTTACCTGTTAAAATCACTGTGCACACATTCTTTAGAGGCAGAATCTTTTGATGACATGATACGAACTCTCGCCCAACTCAGGCTGCAAAGTTTCACCCAGTGCCACGAGCACCTGGCCCAATGCTTTATGAGTGAGCAATGCAATCTTGCAGAAAGACACACACACGGGGTGAAGGCTCCAAGGGAGCGCGAAGTGGCTCCGCAGGTGACATGGAGCAGTGAGCAGCTGTGTCACTCGCTGAGGACACACGTGCGTCCGCAACGGTGGAAACTTGCAGAAAATTTCCCTACTTTAAATAAGGCCCAAGCAGTAGCCCACTTGAAACAGGTTTGAGACAGACATGAAAATGAGCCTGGGAAAGCTGAGTCTGGGAAAGTCTGCACCAATCTACAGCTTCTTAGGTGTAGCAATTAAATTTTTCAGGCTACCAAGTAGGAACACTGCGATCAAATTACAACCACCTCAAAAATGGCATAAAAAGTCTCTGCTAGTAAAAATCCTGTTCCCGGGCAACATCAATAGAAACACAGACATTTAAAAATGGCACAGGTACAAAAAAATCAAACAAATTAAGTTCAAAAAACCTACTGATTAGAAAACTTTAAAAATTATTTAAAAAACTCAGATGCTTTTCCCTATGAGCCCTGACAAGCTATTTAATAAAACTGCTTCACCACAGACTTTATTAAATTTAGCTTAAAAGCATTTGAGAGGAGATAGTAAAAAAATTGGTTGGACATTGATAATCATTATTATTTAAACACAACATAATACTGGAGTATCTCTTCTCTGTATATGTATGTATATATTTATATATGTTTTAGTACAAATAGTTGTCTCCATATTTGTCACTGTATTATAATAATAAAAAGAAAGAAAGAATAACAGTCTTTGTCTGTTTTTTAAGCGAAGATTCTTGTTTAAAACAGATTTGGCCTCAAAAATTCATGTCTACAATGAGTATAAAAATCCATTACTGATGGTTTGCATTACTAAAAGCTGCAGAATTGCCTTATTTCAGTGCCTTGTACCAATATACAACTTTGTCTCATGTAGATAAGTGAAAGTTATAAAGAGCAAGCGAACCATCAAATCCACATGCTAAATTTTACAGACATACAAACGAAGCAAACATCTGCTCTCCGAGGATATGTTTTTCCCATCCAAAAATACTCCATAATTAATTGTTTTTAAAATGAAAAGGACAGCAAAGAGTTTCATCTCATTTTAGCTCACATCCTTTTTAGTTTAATCGCCAGCACTGCAATCTACCAACGCCAGGAGCCAGCGAGCCCTATGGGCCGGCGGATGCAGCTCCACAGGCAAATAAGGCTCCGTGCGGATAGGGAGCTCATCCCCGCAGTGGCAACTGCATCATGTTTGCTTTAAAAACTGTATTTTGGGCAGTGAGGTGCATAATATTTTATTATGAAATAGCTTTCCTCTCCCTCCTCTTCTGACTTGAAGGACTTGAATATACACAGAAATGGTACCTAGAGGATGTGCCATAGTGATTCCCACGGCATGGCTTTTAATTCAGCAGAACACAACATCTTAATCTCTGTAAGGATGAAGTCCTGAACTGAATCAGAGCTCCTGAGGGGTCCACATGAGGAGGAACACAGAGGAGAAAGTGACACACCAGTATCTACACGACTCACACTTATACTGATGTACCCAACATATGGTCTCCTGCAAAACGGAGAGCTTGAAGCAAACTCATCTTGACCAACTCAATTCATCTCCCACCACTTCCTAAAGAAAAAAAGGGGCCAGCTTTGGTGAAGAAAAGCAAAGCTTCCAAACTCATTTAGGTTTGCTTCTTTTAAGCTAAAGAAATGCGCTCCCACAAACGTACATGAGAAGAACTGCTAGGTGCTGAACAGATGCAGAAATGACCATGGCAAAACCAAACTCAAGGGAAAAATGTGACATCACAGAATCCTCAAGGAGCAGAATTATGCTCTTTGAGGGCTAAGGATGCAAGGAGCTTTCCATGCGCCAGTTCAGCCCTGTGGTGACAGGCTGAAGTCTCTCTACACCCTCTTTCTGCAGCCTCCTTTTCTCCATGTCTGTCAGCTATGGAGTGACACTAAGGCAAAGACTACGATCACCAACGAACAGAAGAAAGCTGCTGTTTTCTACAGTTTTCTACAGGAAGATGAAATGAGCAATGAAGTAATAGGAGAAAGTGCTGCTCAACTCAAGGGTTTGCAGCGAGGGAGGCTGGGCTGGGCTGGGCTGGGCCTGGACTGGATGGAGGCGGCCTGTGCTGGATGGAGGCAGCCTGGGCTGGATGGAGGCGGCCTGTGCTGGATGGAGGCGGCCTGTGCTGGATGGAGGCAGCCTGTGCTGGATGGAGGCAGCCTGTGCTGGATGGAGGTGGCCTGTGCTGGATGGAGGCGGCCTGTGCTGGATTGAGGCGGCCTGTGCTGGATGGAGGCGGCCTGTGCTGGATGGAGGCGGCCTGTGCTGGATTGAGGCGGCCTGCGCAGCCTCCCCTCAGGAATGTGGCCTGGCCCCTCCGCCGCCTCCCACGCTGCGGCCTTGTGTCCGCCGCACAAAGGCCCTTGTCAAAATACCAACTTG
>JAUBOD010000858.1:1877224-1895199 GCA_032353885.1 Nothura maculosa
TGTTTCACTCAACTGCTATTTAACTCAGAGCAGAGCTTATGTTGTTGTGGAAAAATATAAACCTTACAATAACAACAGGAAATCTCCAGCAGTAGTTATTAACATGAATATAATGGAAACTAATCCTGTGTTTTTTCTCTCTTTCATTTTAATCAGACCTTAAAAACATTAAAGTAGGTAAATCTTAGGAGCGAAGGACAGTCATTGCCTGGAGCACACATTTGGGTGTCTTCAACACAACCTAAGTAATGTGGCAGAGGCTGCAAGCTAATTTGATTAGAGAATAACCCAGTGGGTTATTCACTTTCATAGAATCAAAATTATGCCATGACAAAGCTAAATGTAAAAATTTCAAGGTCTATGCCATTGCATGGAAAATGACAGACTTTCAGATGTTAGACCATTTTTCCCTCCTGCTATTTTTTTTCAGGCAGTTGCTATTTCAGGTGAAATTGTGAAGGCTCCTCATTACCTTAGTACATCTGCTCCTCTCTTCCCTACCATGACCCCGTGAGTTCCTCATTTGTTCCTGTCAGCCTTCCAATGGTCAATGATTGATGCAAATGTAATGATTTACAGAAGGAGCTGCTACCTCAGTGCTCTGCTTTCAGACTGCAGAAGTGCTTTGACCTGCACCAGCCTCGAAGATCAGGACAAGGCTCAAATACAAGTAGGAAATTCTGAGCTGAACAAAGCTGAAACTTTCTCTTGGGCCTCCATTTACTCTTTCTGTTGTCACTACAGATTTTTTTAGTATATTTTTGTTCCATAATGAATGTAGAAACACTGGCCTGCATGGATAGATGTCATTCACGAAAAGAAAGTCCATCACCTCAATGCCTATACTCAGCAGCGACAGCTCTCTCTAGGTCTAATCCATAATGGAATGATTAGAGAATAAAAGCAGAAACATCTCAACAGAAGGGAAAGTAGCAGAAAAAGCAAAGAAGGTTCAAGAAAACAACAGAAAAGCAACACAAAACAAAACTTCCTGCACAATGGACCAAAACAAAGGGACTAAAACCACTGTCTGCGTGAGCATGAAGTCTGTCGCCTTCACTGAGTACCCAGGGTCATTAGCTCAGGGATGAAACTGCTTGTAATTAGATGCAACAAACTGGTACATTTTCCTCACAGAGGACATTGGGTTACATAAACTTTTTATGTTTCGGACAGTTATTTCAAACAAAGCCAAATGTGAAATTTGTTAGGAAAACTGGAGGAATGCCTTGACCACGTTCTCGTAACGCCTCCCAGCCGGTTTCTCTTGGCACCCTTAACGAAACAGGTCTTCCTTACTCTGCTCCCACGGGGTGTGCAGCACAACCCATGGTCAATCTTTTCCACCTGTCGTGATTTGTGCCATACCAGACAGTGACACCCTGAGAAGCACATTTGCTTGAAATAATAGTTTGCAGCCACATATGGCAATAAAATACATGAATAGCAACTCATGACATCAACATTATTAATGTGTGTCGCTACTGCACATATAATAACAAGCGGGGTTTTCATGGACTACAGAGTAATTAGGTGACTTCAAATTTGCTGTAAACCATTTTCATGGCGCTAGAGTGTGGGAAGCTTCTCCTCAGCATTTATGTAAGGTATTTGTACCGATAACTAAAAGCTCAGGAGCTTCTGCTCAGCTTTCTGAAGCGCTCGTTGAGAACAGAAGGCTCCTATGCTTCCCAATGCACATTTTTTTGCTTTCTCAAATTTCTTTTTAATTCACACCTAACACATTTATGTTTATGAAGCAGAAACAGCATTCAAAACAAGCCACTTTGTTAGCTCAGCTGGTTAATGAAAAATTGCCACAATTACAAAAACAAATCTTTGTTTTCAATTTTCAGTAAGCAGAGCTTTAAAAGAACAAGCTGCTCTTGAAAGCATGATAGTTTTTTTTCCTAAAAAAGGAAAGAAAGAAATCCTTCCTAGCAACTGCAATTATGATACTTTCATGTCAAATGAATTATATTACTGAAAATAAATCTTTCTAAGATGCACAAGAGGGTTATCTGGCTCCAGTCAGACTTATGCATTACTGGTTTTATATGTTGTACTCTACTTGATTAATATAGGTAATCAAATTATATTGCCTTCCACTGTGCTCTCAAATTCAAGGCTATAATGTTTTCAATGACAAAGTTCATAGAGTTGTATAAAAATGTACCTCATGCTGTACCAGCCCTTTATTGCTGTAGTAAAACACCATTTTCAATTTAGTAATAAGTGATATAAAACAGAGTGTCTTGATTGGCAGGGTCGTATTCATTATGCAGTGCCCTACGACACAGCACAGTTCAGAATGGAAATGTAAGGACAGGATCTACCACGAGCGCAGATGCCGGTACTTCAGGGAATACAATGATTCCTTTTTTATGTGTTGTCCATAAGAAGGACAAGGAATTGGACACAAAGACACACACGTATATATATGTATACACATGTATATGGCTGGAAGGGGAGAAGGGGCAGGGAGAGGCTTTTAAAGTATTCTGCTCTATACAGGGTTTTTCTTGCACAGGACTCAATCCTTTCTACTGCTTTCCACCCGGAACAGGAAAAAAAAAAAAAAGAACAGGAAAATATCAGAAAGCAAAGAGTAAGAATGAGAGTCTAGAAAGCAGCAGACACGGGAGAGCCCTTTCTGTCTCTGCCACTAGCCTGAATTATGGCTAGAAGGAAATTTTCATGCTTTTGTGGTTTTGAGTGTTTAACTCGAGGTGCCTTAATGAAGTTATGTTATCAAGTACCCTTCACTTTACGAACATCAAGATTCTCTAAAGACCTGTAAATTATGCTAGCCAAACTGCAAAATCTTAAGTCTGCAGCTACTCTCGAAAATGTGAAGGATAACCCGGCCGTTCCATATTTTCCCCTCTGGAAGTTAAGAATAACATTTACCATTTCTGTAAACCATCAAACCAACCAATCTATGAGTTACAGAGAGGCAAAGTATTCTGGAGAGTCTTATCGTCATTATGAAAGCTATCTAGAAAAGAAAGAGTCATAAAGCCATTTTCTGTGGAACTAAATGGCAGAGATATTGTTAACTGGTATCTTTTCTAAGCGTATATGTAGAGCAAATGATATGATCAGGAAAGACAACTCTTGGACTCAGGAATTAGTAATGTTATCTTCATTTTGTTTCCTTGGCAACTTGACCTTTCATAATTTGCCCAAAGGCAAAATATGGGCAACATATCCCTTTCAAATCATACCTCAATAATCTCGTGATTAAAAGCATCACCAGAATGTGGCCTTGCCATAAGATGGAGAATTAACGACTCTCTACTAAATGATCCACTGATGTTGATTCTAATTTAAGTAGCCTTGCAAGAATATTTAACACTTAATGATAGGCTCTGTATTAGAGTAGGTTTAATCTAGGATGCAGCCACAGATGTCATAAGAAGGAATTAATCAGCATTGCTTCCACTAAAACAGAAATGCAAAATTGCTGAACAGAATGTATTAGAAACAGATTAAAGAACTGGGACTTAAACATAAAAGAAACAGAGCCGATGCCACCCTCAGAGAGCTAATTTGAAATACAGGAAAACTTAATTCGCCTTTAACCGAAGAATTGGGGCGTTTGAAGTTACTAAAGAGAAGCTTGCGTTATCAAAAAGGAAAGAAAGGCAGACAGTCTTTTCCCTCATCAATTAAAAATGAAAGTCCAACCCAAATATTAATGCCCGCTTCAGAATCCCAACAAAATGAAGTTACTGATGCTCTAGGGACCATCAAATTTTCATACATGGGGCTCTATAAACAGTGAAGTGCTCTGTGAGTACTACTGATTTGGAAACGCCTGCCCAATTGGGATAATTTACCATTCAGAAAAGCACATCTCGGTGTCAAGAAAATGCAGCCTACAGTTGCTGAAATGCTTGCCATTGGTGAGAAGTATGAAATGGTACCATGCTTCCAAATCCACTCTAAGCTCTCTACACAGAGAGATCCTCCCCGTCAGAAGGTTTACATAAAGATTTCCAAATGCTCTTTGCTGCTTTGCACCATTTATCACCTCCCCTGTTATTCGAGGTCTCCGTGATGTCCATGGAGTTTACACAGCGCAGTTTGTTAATGAAGACAAGTTAGCATATTCAAGAGCAAAGGATTTTTGTTTTGTTTTTATTTTAAATCATATAGACTAGATGAATAGAGGATAAAACCAGAAGGGACCACAGATCATCTGCTCAGGGCATGCACATAGCATGGAGCATTACCTTCTGTCCAGCAACCTTCCATTCTTGATTTGTAGACACTGAGAGAGCATCCTCTCCTCACCCTATAATGCTGTGGATGCTTCAAACATGTGGTATGGATTAAATACTGTACTGTCAACGACTTGTAGTTGCAATTAACATTCCTGGTAATGAGGAGGACAACCCACGTTCATCACAATTATACTTTTGCCAAAAACATCTAGGAGAACGCTGAGTACTTCCTTGGCCTGATTCAACTGGTGCACTCCTGAGTTACAGTTACTGATGTTAAAAAGGGTTTTTGATTGGGTTGTGTGGCCCTTCCTTGAAAAAATTACAAAACAATCTGGCTTTGGTCCCAATTTTCATTGATAGCCTAATGTAACATATAAATCATCTAAGTGCTTGTTTCCGAATTAACGAAAAACTTATATAAAGCTTTGATCTTGACGGAAGAATCCATCAGGATTCCCCATTTGTCTCCCTAATTACTTGCTTTGATGCTCGGCCTGCAATCACTGCCTAAGCTAATGTCCTGGGGTTGCCATAGCTACCAGGAGCGAAGCGGATCCAGGCCCCGCTCCGCACACCAGCCACCTCTGCTGCTTCATCCCGGCACATCCGCCGCCTGGGACGGAATAAAGGGGCTTCCACACTGCCCTCCACGTTAACAGAATAGTGCCTGTTACAAACATTAAAATTCACTTTTTCCTCTATTGCTCGGATGCTGAAAGTTTTGAAAGCAGCGAAGTTGAGTGGTGGAAGACGCAGAGCGCAGGCAAAACCCGGGTTTAGCTCCCGCCTCGGACAACAATTTGCTGCACAATTTTGTGCCTCAATTTTCTTGACTATTAAAGGGTAGCAATGGTCCATCATCCATCAGACAGCCCTATTCTGAGAATATACTGCTAAGACCTCATGAAAATGTGTAAGAATATTTACTTTTTGAAAAAAAAAAATACTTGAAGTGAATTTTATTCCTGGTTAGCTAAAAAATGTTGATGAAAACTTCTCCTTCTATAACAAAGGACACTGAGCAAGTAATGATGCACAATGTAGTTCAACATTACTAGCAATTACAGAAAAAAGTAATGAGGAATCTCTCCTATTTGCCTATCTGATGATCTCTGTGGACAATGACATACATTATAAATGCACCCAGTGTGATACCTTTCATCATTTACTGTACTGATCTCATTCAATGGAATATTAGAAATGCAGCACCCATTAAATATCGAGTATATTTTGTTCTAAAATCTAAGCATATTTGCAATTTTTGAACTAAATTTGCATAAGAGCTCCAGAAATTTTCAGTACAACTTGTTCTCAAAAATTTTCCATCCTAAAGAAGACAGCAAACCAATGCAATAGATATTGCAGTGGGAACCATCACCACAACAGATTTCAAGCGATTAACCAAGCTAGACCAACAAATTCCAAGAGCAACAACACAATGTTTGGGTTGTTAGGAAGATATTTGGGTTATTAGGAAGATGCATCACTTCAATATTCTGTTCCAACCAGTTTCCAGCAGTTCCAGTGTGTAAACCCTAAATCCCTTTTTGTTGCAGACACAGTCACGTCCTCGGGGAGGTGTAGTACACGGTAAGCCTGGAAAGTTAACATGTAATCAGCATGGTAATGTCTAAGCAAATCAGATCATGGTAGAGTTAATAGAGGTTAGTAGCAGCAAGCCTGCTCCGAGCATGAAGGCCAAGGTGAACTACACATTTCTACAACCCTCATAGGATGCGGGGCTACAACATTCATTAGATGCTGTCTTGCTAATTTTCCTCACAATTCAGTTGTTTACTTTCTTCAAGGAATAAGTATTAAAACCAAATCTGCTCTGGTTTCCCATCTTGCCAAGTGTGGTCTCTGAGAGCCACGGAACGAGCAACAGGATTGTGTTTATAACAGCTTCAACATAGCACTAATACTTTCATTAAATGGCTTGCTGTTGATACCATACCGTGTTCTTACTATTTTATTTGGAAACAAATAGCAAGAGAAAGATTCCAAATTAATTATATGGGCTTAGCAGAGAAGAATAACCAATTTCAGCCCAAGCACTAGAAGCGGGGAGCGTTATTTTTTGTATAAATATAAACCAATCCAACACTGCAGGGCGTTTTGCAACTATTTAGTGCACGGAATGACAAAACCCAGTGAAGCCAATGAGCAATCAAATCAAGCAAGTTCATGTTTGTGCAATGCTTCCAAGATGTAAAGGGCTGATCATAATTTCTGGATTAAGCTATTTGATGCCCCCACGCAACCCAGGTCAGTAAATAAAATATTGTAGAGAAGATTAACTGGCCAAAGAACCCATGAGGCACCTGGAATTCAAGGCCCCAGTGAAAAACATTTCAGCTAGACAGACGGACAGAGCTAGTAAACATTTGAAAGACGCTGTTTCACCCAAGAAATTCCATTCCAGTTTTCACCAGAAAATTTGAAACAGGACTTGAGAGAGGAAGTAAAAAGAGTGAGAACTTTAGATGAAGAATGATGTCTCTCACAGTGTCTGAAGCTTTATTTAAGAGATTAATATGTAAAACCATTTTTAGCAAAAAGGCTGTTCCCAAACATTGCTTGCCTGGGATCAATAAATAGCCCAGGATCAAACCAGAATGCCATCCAACAGAGAGATGTTGACTCTGCTACTGATCTGGCCTTTTCCTGCTTAATTAAAGCTCCTGAATACTTGAGCTGGAAAACTGTAATCCCCATTAAAGTGTCATTTTAGCTGTAGGTGATCAGACCTTTCAAGCTACACTAAGTAATTATGCTAGCAGGAAGGATGTGTAGTATTAATGCTGCCCCTGGGAAAGCACATCCGTGCAGTGAGGAACGCTGTTAACACACAACCAGGTAACCTGTTAACAGATTACCAGGCAAAGCGGCTGTTTCAGCTCTGACCATGACTAAATCAAGACAAAACTACTCATATGTAGCAGTGTCCACTGCCACTTTTAGAAGACACAGGGCTCTAATTCTGCCTAAACACCATGGAAGTCAAGTAGACTCGATAACCATGTCTGCAGGAGCAGAGATTGCATGTGAAGTTATTCACCCTTCCCTCTGAAATACCAATAAGGATGGAAGGTACCAAGAGGGAAGGCACAACGCAAGGGAATACCGCAGGAATATTTACTTCTGATTACCATCCAGAGGCAGAAACACACGCGGCGGCCTAGAGAAGGAAAGCTGGGTTTGTACTGCTGTGATTTTATGGAGTAAGAAACGTGACCAAGAGAAGTTCCCGTAATACAAAGAACATGTAGACTTAAAGCCACTATAGACGCAATGCGGTTGTATTTAAAGCTTGGCCATTTTTAATGAACTGACTTCAAAAGCAGGATTTAGGGAAAAGCAGGGATCCGCTGGAGATGCCTGTTGATTACAAGGCAAATTGTCATGAAGCAGAAGCCACATGAAACCACTCATGCCACATGCCAGAATGCCTGAATTACTGGGAAAAAACGAACCAGAAGAAAGCCCCAACAAAACAAACTTTCTAATTAATGTTAAAAGGAAACAAAGACACTTTCTCATTAAGCAGGATGCACGTATTTCTGTGCAGGGGTCTCGCAAAGGTCTCGGACTATTACTCACACAATATAAGAAAAAATGTAATCCCTAGGTAGAACAAATCTTTTCCAAGTGGTTTTGAAGCTGGCATCTGTAGCAATACATATTTTGCAGCAAATATTTAGAATGAAATATTTCACAAAGTACTTCAGCACTTCTTTGAGTGTTTAATTTATCTAACATAAAAGAACAAGAGTGTACAGCATTTTCCTGTAAGTGGATGTAAAATACGCGTTGCATGGATCCCTATAATTAAAAAAACAGCAAATCATTGTCATTAATGCACAAGCAAGATCATAAATGAATACATTATTAAGTCCTACTGAATTAATGTTTAACTGCAATAGAGTTGAAATTGAATGAGGCAATTAATCAGAGCGAGAACTGAAAAAAAAAGCCACATCTGTCTCACTTTGAATATATTGAGCAAAACGACCTTCAAAACGGTAGTGTCAATCACGCCAGGCCGCCCACTGATTTGACAGTCTTGGTGCCACCACAGAGAGAAAGTTTCGTCAGTGGAACAGATACCAGCTCTCTGTCTGAGTCACTTCATGGGTACATGTCACCCTGAGGGAATAAAACATCGCGTCTCCAGGGTCCTATTTCATAAAATCAGGAGTGTTCAGATGGTGAGGATCATGCTGGTTATAAATGTGAGCTACATCTGCTCAAAGTCACAAGAGAAAGAAACTGGGGGAGTTGACATGCATTAATGGTAATTTTGGAAGGCTTAATGCTCTTCGATATCTAGGGGAGGCTAAAAATTACGTTGAGAAGCTTTTGTCCCATGGATTGTCCTTCAATCAACCAAAATACATGGAGCTCAATTTTTTCCTCATGAGTCTTAAACTCACTAATAGAATTTTCTTTAACGGGTTAATTAAACTCCCTCAGATTCTGAACTGTGGAAAAAGTCTTGGTTCAATTTGTTTCAGAGTTTAAGGAGGAATAAAACGGTAATAGTGACGATGGTAATGACCCTTATCCGAGCTGAGGCTTTTTGCACTTTCCATGAAGAATAGTACCTATTGTTCACAAATACTTGCTCTGGCAGATAGGTATATGCACTGTTCTTCAGGATAACATATTATGAATATTAAACAATATTTAAAGACAGAAAATCCATCGGTATTTCTGTAGCAATTTCTCAAGCAATAATTATCTTTGAATAAAGATTTTTTTCTTTTAATGCAAATGAACTGCAAATGTTCCGAACTCTAATTGTTTCCCTACGCTGAACTGATGGAGCAACTGGCACATAGGTAATCAGCGTATTCATTTCCCTTTCAACAGGGATTCAGCATTTTCTATATATATATGTACACATATATATGGCAAAAGGACTGCTCGGATACCCATTGATAAAGCAGCTAATTATTATGGGCTAGAGAAGTTTGCTGGAGATCTGAATGGAGGTTACCACGTTCCTACAGTCCTCGGGGGAGATGCAGGGGCCAGCTGGGGAGCAAGATGATGCTCAGGATCTCATGCTGTCCCGTGACTTCCCTCTAAGGACAGGGAAATAGTCTTCCATATTGTAGGGCCTTGAAGATCAAGTGCATGCAGTTCCCGGGATATATTTTCAGGTTGACAATACTTTACTGGCACACCGGTGTGAGATTTAGGCACGCCTGGATAGGAGCCAGCGTGTGTCTATCTGTTCTACCCTTTTCTGACACAAGATTTGTTCTGACTGTAACATCAAACAGGAAGGTTTTGACAGAATTGTGACAGGGGATATCAATTTGATCCAAATTGGGAAGGGAAGAGCACAGCAGGATGGAGATGCTGCTGAACAGAACTGCTCCAACCTTGGCTGCCAAGCAGAAGGTATCTGAGGTTTTATTAAAATGATCATTCTAAGAGTTAGCACCTGGACATAAATGCAAGCATTGATAATATCAACTAACTGCAAGATCCGATTCCATGGGAAGGCACAGGACTCAGGGCTGAGTCCTGATCTGTCCATATCAATGTCTATGCTTGCTTCCTTCCAAGAGACAACACCGGGATCTGCAATGGGAACGGGGAGGGAGGAAGAATGGAAGAGAGTGCGAGTTGGGGGGAAGTCACTAACACAAATCCAGAGGATAAAATCAACAAAGCAATTAAGCTTCAACAGAAAAAAACAGACTTTTTTTTGTGTTGTTGCTTTTTTGGGTTTTTTTTTCCCAGTGTGAATGTTAATTACCGTGCTTTACAGCGGAGATAACGAGAGGGTTTTACTGCCTAGCATTTTTCAAACAAAGACATGAAAAATTCATGAGCAGGGAAGACCTTGGTGTTGAGCTTCAGTTTTCTTGTCAAATATTTCAGCTCTGGAGGTCTTTGGGAAGGTTACACAGCAATATTCACGACTAAAGGATGCCTGTCAGCTGGATCTAACAGCAAGAGGAATTCTATTGGATACACGTGACTTCGTCAATGCATTTCCACTGGCCAGCAACATCTTCCTACAACATTCACCCAGTTTAGGGAACACTATCAAGCCCAATTTATCCATGTGGAGGAACTAAGATGCTGAACGGTTGGTCTGAGGGCAAGAAATGCTGATGTCTGCACATCACTGGAAACAGCTCCAAAGGACCCCGGGGCTGCCAGGCACCGCTGGGCACAAGGGGAACTTGGGCAGCTCACAGCAGGTTTATGAGTCCCACTTGGTGCAGGCTGAAATTCCACCTTTTAACAGGGCGGAAGGATCCTGCAAAGTTTTGCATTGTTTCTAGGAAATTTCAAAGATCTAAAATCTCTTTTCAAGCAGCTGGCTTTAGACAGGTACATGTTTTGCAAGGTAGCAGTGCTTTTAAAATTCGGCTCATTTTTATAAAGGTTACAAAAAGGAGTCGCTCTTTGCTGACATGCAGGTCAGGCATAAGCCCGGTATGAGGAGAATAATGCAATCTTGTAGACTAACAAGAAAGAAGCATAAAAAAAGCTTCTGGGATCATGTGAAACTCCTTCCCTGACCTAATCAAATTCCCCATAGCAGAAGCACCAATTTGGTTAAGTCTGAACCTCTCCATGTTTGCTTTCCTTGTTAGCTTAATAAAGAGAAATCCCTTGGGAGAGGTCACTAAGAATCATTCTTCAAACCGAAATGTCCCTATCCTTGGATCAAAGCTTTCAAAAATTCCTCAGCATCAAACTTGGCAGAATGCAATGGCTTTTAGCGTATGGACTCTTAAGTAAAATATATAAAGACAATTATAAAAAGACACTGTAATAAATACACTGCACGTATAATAGAAAAAATGTACACAATTTTGAAACTAGAGCTCTTTTTTTCTGAAAATATCAGCCCAAATCACCGAGCAGAAGTTACCAATACCAAACCCTGCGAGCAAACACCTCCCTTCCAGCGGCCGAGCTCTCGCTGCCTCAGCTCAGCTGGTGCCACCACCTCAGTGTCAAGACGAGCAAGGGGATTCGACTTCTCTCAAAGTAAAAGAAAAAATTACAAACTTTTTTTTTCCCAATTAAGTGGCAAAAGATAAACGGCAGTGACTTCTTCCTGCTTTGCAAGCCGCTGCTGAACACTGTCCTAGTCTTCAAAGCTTTTCATTCTACCAAATCATACTGTGAATCTCTAGGAAAGCAGCTTGATGCCACCACATAGTCCCATTCCAAGCACAAAAACAGCTATGTGTGAGTCACCAGCACCACCAGTATGACCAGTTCTGCTTCTGTTGTACCAGAAATCCTCTAACACTTGGCTAAAACTCCAAGGTAAAACACAGGCCTAATTACTGTGTCTAACTTAAGCAAACGTGTTGTGTGTCCCTCCTGCTTTTCCCAGACGGGTAAATCAGAATTTGGGCTAAAATAGTTCTGGAAACTGCTCTGCAAGGAATTAAGATGTCCCAGGATCCAAAAGATGAACAAGGCCTGTGCCGAGAGCCTGCAGGGAAAGCCAGTCCAATGTCCACTACTTAAAAGCACCATTTACTTCAGGCACAAGGGGAAAGAATTAGGCCTAGGAAGGGAAAACCTTACAGCAAGGCAGAGGAGAATTAAAGCATGTCTTTTTCTAGAATTCATTCATTTAGGTCATTTATTTCTGTTTATTACTTGCTAATACATTTAAATTGCTCTAACACTGAATCCTGGCGCTTTAAGGATGTGGGTTTTAAGAGATGATGTGTCTCCTCTCACACTGCAAACGAGGTTGGTGCCGGCAGAGCCGGCTCTGGAGACGGGCGCCGTGTGCTGGACACGATCCCATCCATCCGGTGGGAACGGGACCCTGAACAGCTGGGGAGCTTGGGGCCGGAGTGGGGCCCGGAGCGGAGCACGTGCTGCTCCCTGTCCTCTCCACAAGCACCCCACTGCAGGGCTGCTTTGGTCGTGACTTAAAACTCTTTTCCGGCCCAGCTTAATAAAAGATAGAGAGCACTCAAGTGATTTGACCATGTCTTCCAGTGGGTTAGTGACTCATCCGGGTTTAGAAAAAAGTCAGGGTTTTTCCTCGCTCACCGACCCGTATTTTGTACGCAGCGTTTTGCTTTGACTATTTCTGCCTTCCTTTCATCTGGTTTCTATTGAACAAAATTAGAAGCATGAAGTTTAAATGATAATGTGGACAGGTGAAGCATTCCAACACACACAGAAGTTTATATCAAGCAATTATATGAGCTGAGCACGGAATGAGGCTGCTGGAGCAGCCGTGCAGCATTAGAGCATTTCCCTTGGCTTTGGGTGCCTATCCAGGCTTTTTGGCTTCAAGTCTCCTTACTACCTGCACAAAGGTGGTTTGTAGCATAGACAGTGCTGGACATGGGCTGACTTGGACCATGATACACTAGATACACTAACATCAGAACCTGCACAGGTAACACCCAAAGGAAGTCATATGTTGATGGTAAGAGAAAAGAAAGAAGATTAAGAACAAAGTGGACTTTTGTTTTTCTCAGTGTGCTGTAATGCAAAGCAACCTCAGAGAGTTTAGAGAAACATTTCATTTAAAATCTGTCCGCAGGATCATCTTCATAGTAGGTTAAATGGTTTCAGTTCACCCACATGTTGAGATCCTAGATAGAGGTCTTGTTTACTCGGCGATTTAAGAACACAGGAGAAGACAGGAAGAAAGAATTAAACTGGAGAGACTATCCACTATTACTACCTTATTCATGCTAAGCACTACTTTGTGAGCCACGAATGCAAACTTCCAAAGCAAACTCGTTTGAAGGTTTACTTCAAAATAAAGCGAGTTGCTAGCAGTCCGCATTTGCATGTATTCTATGTAATTACTCAAGGCTGGCATTAATGAAAAAAGGTGGCAAACTGGCTTCATTAAGCACTGCAGTGCTCAGGAAGCTCTTCTTGCCTGGGAGGACTTTGTGGTGCTGCAGGTAACTGCTTATCTGTTTGGGGAAACAAAGTGAAGCCAAAGGAGAAAACAAAAACGAGGGCTGGGATGCGCGGCCCCGGCAGCCGCGCCGACGGAGCCGCGGGAGCGCCGAGCATATGTGACTTGTGACAGCTCCAGCACGTATCAAAACCAAAATCCAGCCACTAGGATTATCAAAAAAAGAAAAAAAAAATCAGACAAGTGCAATTTGTTCCTCTCTTGTGAAGAGGAGTGAAAGTTCACTGGGAAAAGCACTTCTAGCCATGCCTGAACTATGAACCGAAATTCAAAACAAAGGGTTATTTCCTTCATTTTTGCTTTATAATTGACACCGCAGAGCTGGAGCTGCTAGCAGAAGTGGCTCTTTTGCTAAAACATTGTATCACTGGTGACATTAGGGGTGTGGGAATTCACTGTGATAGTGATCTCTATTCCCACCCTGCTCTCAGATTGGTTTTGCAAACAAAATACATAAATGCTAAATTACCACAACAGATATATCTGCTACTCCTGCGCTTCTGAGAGCAACAACAACAAAATTTATGCTCTTGGGCAGGCAAATCCCATGCCTTCTCTATGAAAAATACCGCCTTGAAAAAGAGTGTTTCGGTACAGAGGGTCTGAATTAAGTCCCATTAAAAATCTGGCCTGGCCTATCAACAGACTATTAACATTTGTACGGGTTATGGAAAAGTTCTAATCTATTTGAAGAGAAATGAGACTGTCCTCTCTCTTATCGCACTATTAAGGAGGACGTTATGATTTCCACATGGGAATGCAATTCTTTATAATGCCACAACACTTCCTCAGAACGGCACGACAAGTGTCAGCCTCTTAATGACACTTAGCCAGCTGCCTTGCAAGAGGGATGGGGCACAAGCATCTTCAGAGGCACAGCAAGGATGTCAGTCAAGGGCTGTATCCTGCAGCCATCTCTATCTTTGTATAACTTGCCCTTGCCCTATTTTGGAAGAAGGCAAAGGACTGGAATCTGTTATTTAGACTATAGCCTACGAGTCTGTTTAACATTCATGCCGTCCTCCAGGGAAATAAGCCTAAAAAGATCAGCCAAACCAGTTGGATTTTTTCCCCGCCGCCTGTCTTAGGGCTCCAAGCCGGCTGTTTTTTTACAGTGGTTGGTTTAAGCGGGTCACAGACTCTGTCTTGGTAACAGATTGAAAGGAACCGAGCACAGGCATACAGCTGAACTCATTATTATATTTAAAATGTTTCAGGAACCTCAAAAACAGATTAAGTAATGCAATAATAAAACTCTCAGTGAACCTGTGCAATAAAATCCATCAACAGAGGAGATGGGTAATATAATCTCTTTAGAAAAAAAAATCCTCTGCTCTATGCCTGAATTACCTTGTGCACCACAAGATAGAGGATTTAGACTATGGCAACGGATTGAAATCTCTCTTCAGGGACATCCTTCTCATAATTGTACATTCATGCCTCTCTCCCCAGTAGTAGCCTAAATACAATTTACCGTTGCACACATTTTTATAGGGTTTCTGCAAATCCGCCACTTTATTACCACCCCGGTTATAAGGGGCCACACGGCAATTCCTAAGGGTTCACTAACTGAGCAAGATATTAAGCTTGAATAAAAAGAATCAAAAAGTCTATCTACGATTTATAGTTCTCTATAAAGGACCTTGGGGAACCGCAATTTGAAGGTGAAAAGTAAATGGAAAGCAGATTTCAGCTGAAAAAATCCATATGATCGATGGAGAAGACTTACAGAGAATTATCCAGAGAGGTTTTTAAGGTGTGCTGGAGTTAAGAACGTACAACTCCAAATTACACACGAGGCACACAAACATCCCAGTGTGGATCCACCTGATTAATCAGGTCTATTCAGAGCTGGTAACAGCTGCTGCCTTCACGCACCTCATGTGAAAGCAGCTCTGCTCTGCACCTCGCCTTGCAGGAGGACAAGGGAGAAACTCGCAGGGGGCCGCAGTGCCCAAGAGCTCCCCAGCTCGGCTGAGGGACGCTGAGGGCCACAGCAGGACCCCGAGGTCCCTTTGCTCCTTACCAAGCCACACACCGCTTCCAACGCGGGCAAATCACCCATTTCAGCCGTGCTATTGCAAATCATTAATAGCTGCTCTGTGCTCTTCAATTGGAATGAAAATGGTACAGAAGTTTAGGTTATTATTCCAGCGCTATTAATCTTCCTAAATTTATAAGCACAGTGAAATAATGGCACAATAATATGATATAGTGGCACAATAATATCTAATTACAACTAGCGAAAATGGAGAGAATAATGATAAATATCTGCAGAAAATAAGGATTAAATTAAATAGCTAATAGGAGCAAAAAGAAGGAATAAGGGGATGGCGTGGCAGGCTCAACCCTGCAAAACTCAGAGGCAAGTGGCTCAATGTGGAGACCCATCACTAACACCAGGACCCCTGCAGTGCTTTGGAACCGAAAAGGAAGCGTTGAGCGGAAGATAAGCGCTGTGGTGCCCCAACACCCCCCCACATCTGGCTAGGTGCAGGCCCCGCCGGGGCGCATGAGGAACGCAGGCAAGGGAGGCCTGAGCAATGCTCCCTACTTCAAAGAGAAGGGCTGCAATCCCTATGGCCGTAATTCTTCATCTACAAAGCATCCAGGGGCAACTTTGGTCCCCAGAGTCTCTGAAATGGACCCTGTGCATGGAGCGACCCTGCTGGCGGACACTGCCCTGTCCCACCGTGGATGGGGACAGAGCAGCCACTGCCTCCAGTCCCCATCACGTGCCCTGTGGGGACAAAACTTCTTCACACAGCAAATTTCCTAGTCGAGGAGAAGTAAAATATTTATCTTAGATTTATCTTTGAATCTTCAGCAGCTCTTGAATAGCGTCACACTGCTCCGAATCTGCAATCTGACAGACGGTGATTAGTCTTCATTTCATCTCTTTTTGATTCAATCACACTGGATAACTACAGTAATGCAGAACAGGTGGAAAATCTGTGTTTCATTTATTTATTTTTCCTTTGAGGAGATGAAGATAAGAATCGCCGAGCCCGCGGCTGCTGCTCGCAGTGGAGCTGCGGCGCTGCCGGCCCCGCGGCCCCGCTGTGCTGTTCCCACCAGCCGTCCCGCGCCGGCCGCCGAGGCGCGAGCCAATGCACTGGCGAGTCTGCCACTCCAGACATCTCCTCTTGAGCCTGCTAAACCACCGGCTGCACCAGCAGCTCTCTCTGCTATGGAAATGCTCAGGAGGAAGGGGCACGTGTGACCGAACCTCTTCAGGATCCCTTGTGTGGAGCGCAGGACACGTTGGTTTTATCCGGGATCTGTCACAGGTTTCCCGTGGGTCTCTGGTAAATCACGTTCTCCCTCAGTGCCTTCGTTTATTATCCCACTTCCCTTCCTCCTCCTTGCATGCTCCTTCCCCACGTCAGCGATCCGTAATGCTCTTGGCAAAGGCCGTCCTTAATGTGCGCTTGCATATGGCAGAACATCTATCTCGACTGGAGCAACGAGGCAGTAACGTACAATGCATAAATAACGAGGAGCGTCTCATCTCAACGGGCTCGACACGAAGCGCTGCCTTCTTCCAATCTGGGTCTCGGTAAAGCTTTAAAGGATAATTTCCACTGAAAATTGGATCAGCTCCACCAAGAAGAACACAAATCCCTGTTTCCTCCAGATTGTTTCACTCGATTCACTATAATGTTTATTCTACATTCAAAAAAAAAAAAGTTGCTGGAATTTCTAAACTGCATTAAAATAGATCCACTGCTCCTCTCTGGCGTTGCCGCTCTCAGTGGTGCCTTTGTTCCCGGCGGGCGCGCTCCGAACCAGCAGGCAGGCGCTCACGTCCTTCCTGTTTGCAGCTCGTGCTGCACTTGGCACAAACACAGACCGTGGCGGAATCCAACGTACACCTCGGACACAGAGCCCAGAACACGTTACCACCACCATGGCAGCAGTGCTCTGAGTTGTGTAGCTCCTGCTAGGCTTGATTCCCAAATAACTTCTAACTAAGGGCACCTCCCTGTGTAAACCTCCAGTGGGGCCAAACAGCCCATTTTTAAGGGGAAGGTCAGACCTGGAAACACTCAGGATCGGCTCCATCTGTCCCTCCTGACTTTGTAAGTGGGGAGCAGAGAGCGACTGAGCCAAGTGTCACAGCACTGGCTGACAAACGTCCCCTTCCATCAGCCGGCACTGAAGACGGACGACTACCCGCACAGGGAAAATGCTCCAGGATGGTTAAAACACCCTCGCTACCTGCTGAGAACCTGGGTCTCATCAAAGTTTAAACAGAGACGTTGTCACAGCTCGGAAACATCCGATTTCCTGCCAATGAAACACAATTGTTGCTTAACTTTCTCCAGTGATATCTGCTACAGAGCAGGAAGCGCAGGCTGTGCAGTCTCTGCTACACTGGAAAACATCCTCATTTTTCAACAGCCGTGTATCTGAAAGCAGACAGGGCTCAGGTGTTCTTACTACAATGTCATGGAAAAAAAGAAACTGCTCTAATGCAGTGATAAAATAGACCTTGTCTACCTGAGTGCTTGATTTTTGCTAGCCCTGATGCAGCTGCTCTGCTATTGAAAACAGCACAAAATAATCAAGTGTTCACAAACCCACAAAGAGAAAAAATAGCTGGAGTACATGCCTGGAAATGTATGTTTTCATGTGCCTTTCTGATAGGCATCAAAGAAGCAGCACAGTCTAATCATTACAGCTTGAAAGAAAGGAAATATTTTTAGTTCCTTCCTTGTCATCCATCCATCCATCCATCCATCCATCCATCCATCCATCCATCCATCCATCCATCCATCCATCCATCCATCCAT
>JAUBOD010000858.1:1921753-1940317 GCA_032353885.1 Nothura maculosa
TAATTTTGGTGTTTTGTTTTCTGTTTTTTCCCTGCAAAAACAGCACCAGCAAAAATTGCACTCAGCTCACGTGAAACCTCGGGGAGGAGTAAATGAATTGCTCTTTTATCACGTCTTATTAAGAATGCTCAGTATATAATCCATTCTTCACATTATGCTCTGTTGAAACAGTCAGATAATCATATTAACAAGGTGAATGGAAGAGGAGAGCAGCACAGTTAGTACCTGTCACTTCTGTAAAGGCAGATGTATGCACGCATAATACATATGTTTCTCAACCAGTACTTTAAAATAGTGGTTTTTAGAGCTTTGTATTGCACTAAGTAGCACTACGTACTGCCATAATACACGGTAACATTACTCAAGTGGCTGTCACAAAGGAAAAGGAGGGTTCTTAGACACCTGGGGAAATTGCAGCTCCTATATTGTGGCAGTATTTCTTCTCCTCTGCCTTCTCCCCCATTTCACTGCCGCACGAGGGAGGCAGCAGGGCCCGGGGGAGGGCGAGGACCTCGGAGAAGGTCACACGAATGCAGGGGCATCGCGCAGCCAGCACAGCCAGCCAAGTGCAAACGGGAATTTTAGGTGCTGGAATAAAAACATCTCCACCTTTTGTGGATATACAAGTATCAAACAGTAAAGAACATCTACATAATACATATTATGCAGCTTTATTTTTACCACAGCCGCCTTCTAGCTGAATGCACAAACCACTCTGACTCTGCTGTCATGATTTATTCTATCGTCCAAAAACTGCCAGTAAAAGGGAGCCATTTATCTGCGGTTTGGCAAGATAGAGTCACTATTTATTTCGCACCAGAGCACACTGCAAGTGTCTTGGGTTGCTCCCTGGTGCAGGAAATTCAGACCGAGCCTCGTGGCTCTCCAGTCTTCTCTGTCATTCCCACTTCCATAGTTCTCCATCTGAACACTTGCCATGGAACCTGCTACCTGCTCTTTGCCCAGTGGCAGCAGGAGGGTCACCAAGTGACTTTACCCTTCCCTTTCCGTCTTTACCCTTCCCTTTACGACTTTACCCTTTAGGTCTTCAAGTTGTGGTCTTTACCAGTCAGCCAAAAAAGGGTCGCATTACCCTGAGGTGCAGGATCTTTGTAAGGGCAGAGTTGTTACTACACAAGTGAGGATTTTCTAATGCAACTTCTCCCCTAGATCCTCAACATATCTGACTTGGGAAGCAAGTGTGCCTGCCAGGGCTTACAAGAATGTTCTCACAGCAAAAGAAAAACAATCATTTAGTTTAGTTAAGGCCTCCCTGGATTTTTAAATTTCTCACTTAGCGCGGTCAAGGCTTTCCTTACGTCTTTCCACTTCCCAATGGCAGTTTTCCCTCTCCCACCCGCAGCTTCGGGAAGGAGCCATTACCTTTTCTTTCTTTCTGCTTCAAGGGCTTCCACTGAATCATGAAATACCCTGTCTTTGCCAGTCTTGGGGAGCTTCGCTGTAGTGCTCCCACTGGATTTGTTCATCAAAGGTCACCAACCTCACGCAGCTGCTAATAACGGCAGCAGCTCCACGCTGCTGGGCTGCCAAAATCCTGTGTGTGCAGCTGCCGGCTGCAGCCCCGGCTCTGCTCCCGCTTTCGGGGAGATAATCTGCACAACAGCATTTCACTGGGAGGCAGCTGGGCGAGCGCTGATGCTCTCCTGCAACCTCCTTTTTAAGGAGAAAGTCATTTAGTTGAGAGCCTAAATAAGGTGTGAGGAATTCTGGCTGCTGTTCCAGTGCTGGTGGGGCAACTCACTCATGTGCTGTCCTCCCTTACAACTTGCTTACTCCCCTGCCTGTGCTGGTAAGGACACCCATGCACAATATATGTGCATATTGGTGAGATCTGACATATGCAAACGTGCCAATATGTGAATGCACTTACACACACAAAACCAGCAGCTTACATATAGAGCAGTGCTTCAAGCATGTCGTTTTTTTCCTGAAGCATTGACAAACCTCCTTAAGAAGTAGCCAGTAAGGCAAGCAAGCTAATCAGTCCACAGCTACTATTAAGTCTAAAACAATCTCCAGCTGAAATGTGATTAATCCATGCATGACAGCTTAAAGGTCAAAGCTAGAATGCAGAGCTTCTTGACTGCAAAGAAAGAACTGACTTATTTTTATCTCTTCTTTAAAAATTACAGCAGCCATGAAGTGGCTCAAGGAGCAGAGTAATGAACGTCATAAACCTGCCTCATAAAAATGGCATTCATGCAGTAATACAGCAGGTCAGATGAGCAGGGAACATTTCATTAAAAATTCCCCTTCTTGCCTACCCAAGAGAGACTTAAAACTAATCATATAAAATGGCTGAGTGACACCATTAACGAGCATTAATATTTTAAAGCTTTAATAGTACAACAGAGCTAGGCTGTTATATCAAAATTATACAACCTTATTAGACAGTGCACTTGGCTGTATTGTACTTGAACTGTCAGTAGCCCTGATTGGAAATATTAAGGCGGCCACGAAGCAGAGCACACACACTTCAGCTCCTGTTTGTCCACACTTGGAAGGCACCGTATTTCCTGACACGTGCCAAATTCTGGCCAGTCCGGTGAGGAACACACTCATTTACCTGATTTGTACCATAGAAGTGAGGTATTTATTGTGGGAATTGGAAAGGTCTGGTTTCACAAGAAGATAGCACTATTGTAAGATACTGATTCAGATTGTTGCAGTCTGGATTACTACTTTGCACAAAATCAGCATTACCAGGTGTGCAGGGGTCCAGCCATCTTCAGGACTTCCCTTCCCTGAAAGCACTGCTAACACTGGGGCAGGTGCACAGAGCCTCAGCCCCAGCGATGAAGGTAAATGCCACCCGCATTCCTCTTCTGGGGACAAGTACGGATCGAGCTGGCAACCTGAGCTAGGAGCTTCCCTAGAGGGGATGAGCAGACAAACACAGCTGCAATCCTGCAGGACACAACCACTTACCCAACAATAGTTCCCAACTTTCCTTGTGGCAAAAGAAAATCTTCATCATGCTCCAATATTAAACCCAGAAAACAATTGCAGAAGGTGACATAGCCAAGAGCAAGGTTTATAGTCACTGGTTTATAGCATTTCTGTGATGAGTGCAGCTCCTAGCAAAACTAAAAACAAATTTAAAAAAAAACCCTTAGAAACACTTACTGCCCTACAGCCCTTCAGGATCCTGAACAGTTGCTACTCTTGTCTATGATGTTGTACTTTCAACACACACAAAACCAGTAGCAAGCAACAGTCCTCCTCTTCTAAACCATAATGATTTGTAGGACAGTAATTAACCAGCTCTGACAATAATGTATATTCTGCATTGTAACCTAACAGGCATCCTACTTTAGGAACATCTGAAAGCTCAGCAAAGTTATCATTTAAGAGAACCTCTTAATTACTCTGGCATTATAATGAATGTTTCTCATAGGCACCCAGCTGTTTTGTTTCCTCTTATATAGAGGCAGAGAAATGGATTGCTCAACAACTACCTGAGTGATAAGACACTGGTATTCTTAGGATTGAAGAGATAATGTTGATGAGTATGAGCTATTTCCCTCTCCCTAAATGCTATAATTTTAGGGAGCAATTTAAGAAGGGATTTCTCAGGCAAGAGAGATTCGAATGGTAGGAGCTGACTCAATACTGGTTACTTAGACAATGTTTATAGTAAATTGATGCAATACTTTTCCAAGAGAAAAGGGATTCACGAAAACCGCAGTAATCTAGTACTTGACAGTCTTATCGTTGCTAAACACGACACACAGCTCTCATCACTGCTGCTTTCTGCGTTTTACAAAAGAGCAAGTGGCAAGAAGTGTTAAGATCCACACATCTGTACATGCTACTGGGCTCAGATAACAAGTCCTCGGCTGAAGATGGGGATTACTTGGGTCTGTTGAAGGAATCATTATTAAGCTGCATCCCCCGAGCACACAAACACCTCATGGGATGGCATCTGTGGAGTCATGTCATTAACTGGGTCAAATAAGGCAAAGATGCCACCACGGGCCTACCCTCCAAATGAGAAAGACAACCAAAGGCAAGAAATGGACAGCAGCAGCAGGTGGGTAAGAGGATGGAGGGTTTTGAATTCAACATTATGCTCTCAGCATATACCTGTGCTAGCCCTGCAAGACTCGGTTCATTCACTTATCTGGAACAAATCACTTGGTTGATATATAAACATATCTCTTCAGTACTGCTTGGTTCTGTTTCCAGATCACAAGCATTAATACCAATCTTAAGTTAAGACTAGCTAGTCAGGCTATAAGTTTTCTGTTCAATACACTGATTAAAAGAAAAAAAAGTTACTGCACAGATGTATCGCTGTGAAGCATGACCAGATACTACATGGCAGAGCAGAGAAGAATCCATCACTTTGTGTGCAACAGCTTTGGGGCCTCATAAAGATCATGGTCAGCTCTGGACCATCCTGAATTACAGTGGCGTTACTCAACTGCAGAGAGCCAACGAGCCAAAATAATTAGGGAGCTGAAGCGATCTATCCATGACTTATGGCAGAAGGGACTGAACAAGAAGGCCTTGACACCAATAACTATGCAGTATATTGTCCTGAAAACAATGCTGGGAATAACTACAACTAGCAACATATTGGATGGTTAGCAGTAAAAAAAAAAAGAAGAAAATTTAAGACTGTTATTTTGGCTTGTGTGTAATGAAGCAATAAGCAGGTTCATTACATGAAGGCAAATTTAGTGCGACGCTCAGCACGTTCCCAGGGAAAGACGAGGTCGCTGCTGCTGTGGCCACACGAAGCCAGGCTGCGATGTGGGATGGATGCTACCCTATGCATAGAAGGGCAGACAACAGGCAAACCATCCTTTCTACCTACATTTTCCACCATCATTTTAAATTAAAACCAGCCCAACCTGTAAACAACATACAACAAAATAACATACAAACGAGATCCACCATTTATGCCTCCCCGAGGATTCAGCCTCCCATGAGACCCTCCTTCTTGGATACGCAGGGAAGCTGCAAAAGGGCCTGTTCTTGGGTGGCACCAAGGATGGGACGGGTACAGCAGCAGGGCATCAATCCAGCCCGACAGAACCAGCCCGTCCTTTTTATTCCAAAGCCCATTCTGCATTCCCGAGCGCGTTGCTCCGGTTTAACGCAACGGCGGCCGTGCGCTCCCATGAACACCTCAGCTCCCCGCAAGGACACGCGAAGCCTGCCAGCCTTTTACGCAATTTATTTCTTTATCAAATAAATCAAGCCAGGCCTTTCTGAGGAAAGCCTCGCTCCTTGTGAAGGAGTGAAGCACCGCCTCATTTGACAGTGCAAGGAAGGGGAAACAAACCCCTAATGGGGGAGCGAGCTTCATTTCAAGGTGACACTAAGCGGCGCGCGGGGCGGCAGCAGATTGGTATGCGGCGAATCCGCGCGCGGCCGCCACGAGACTCCTCCAAATTGAGGGAGTCTCACTCCATTAATTCAAAAACCGATTGAGGTGGAGGGAAAGTAGAGCAATATGCATTATGTATTTGTTACAAAACTATTGTGTCAAAGCAATATTTAGTGGTAAATTATGGCACTATCAGGAGGAGGATGCCACATACATAAATCAATTTGTCTCCTCTGCTGGCAGGAGTGTGACAAAAAGATAAGAGCTCATCAGGGCCATTATTTCAGTAGGCTGGAGGAGGAGGAGGGATCTGGAGGAGGGAAGAGCTGCCAGAGAGGCAAATGCAGCCTCTGATTGTGAGCACAAGACCAGGGAGGCCCCTGCCTTGGACGGGCAGAGCGAAGATGCTACCGCCGAGTTACAACCGAGACACAACCCCCGGCAAGGGGGGCTGCTCCGTGCGAACGGGAGAGGGACAGCGACTGCCAGCAACTCTGTATTCCTAAAGACAGCTTGAAAATTGGTAAAGATTGGAACAATAATATTAACTGTGGCAGAGAAATTAAAAAAAATAGCGGTTTCTTGAAGAAAGGGAAGCACAAATAGCACCGTGCTAAATGGTAATTATGCCTTTATGGAAATATCCTGTTAATTACTAGGTCATTTTTTTGTTTTACAATTGAGTTGTCAATTTGCAGCTAATTCAGGCCACGGCAGCCTAATAGCTATTTACCGACCACAACTGCCTGGCGGGAGGAGCACGGGCCTCCGGGCACCAGATGCTGCTTCGGGAGCCCTGGAGGTAGAACAGCTACCAGAGCCCCGAGCAGGAGAGGCCCCGAGGAGGCTCCTTCCCCTGCTCCTACCCTGCAGCTCACCCCTAGCCCACTCAGCTCTGTGCCCTGGTACCAGAGCAGCACGTTGGAGGTGCTACCACACAAAATCCTAATGATCCCTGTCTTTAGGAGGATGGTGCTGCTCTGGGAGCGGATTGCTGGCCTGGGTGTGCAGTGGTGCTGAGGCAGGGAGCCCAGAGCAGGTATCAGCAGAGGGGACAACATGGAGGCGAGTGGGTGTGCCTGTCGTGGTGAGAGGGACAAATGCAGGTTTCTCCACGGCAGAGGGAAGAGGCAGAGCCCCTCTGGGAACTGCCTTTGGCCTGTGAAGGCGGAGAGCTTCCCCGGGCATCCACGTTGCTTAGAAATGGCCAGACCTGAGCTACAAAGCCCAACGTATGGTGCTCTGCAATATGCTTTATGTCTGTACCCAAACGCTGCTTTTGGGTATCTCAAGGTATGAAATGGATAGCGTATGTCCATGTAGTGACTACTGAGGAAGCTCAGGAGCACTGTTTAGTCACGAAACACAATGAAGTCCCAGAGCTGCTCCCCACGTTCACTTCCAGTGTCCTCAGGAGCAGCAGAAAAGTGTTTTCACAGAATCAAAGAATCATGGAGATTGGAAGGGACCTCTAGAGATCATCTAGTCCCATTCCCTGCTCCAGTGGGGACATCCAGAGCACGTTTTCCCACTCAATTTCCCATTCAGGTTTAGGACTCAAGGTCTGGTTAAGCCACAGAACTCCTCATCAAAAATCTGTAAGGGTTTGACTATTAAAACTTACAGTCCAAGGCAGCATATGCAGTACATTTCATCTACAGACCTTTTCTTTAGACCTCCGAAGGTGCTAGGACATTTTGAAAAAGCTAAAGCTTGAATTTGGTCTGGTAAAACCAAGTAAGAGGGTCTATTCTTAGCAACACATTGAAGCAGACACAAAAGGCCTTGACAAGCTCTTCCAGTTCCAGCATAGTCCAAAGCCCAATATCAACTTCTCCTAATAACAAAGAACGTAAGTAATGATGGGCAACGAGTAAGAATACAAACCAAAATACAACAAACAACTCAGGCAGATTAGCAGGCACTTTACGAAATTATCAGTTTGCAACAGTATAAACAATTTTAAGTCAATTTATAAAAAAATATTCCCAGAAGGCAATCAACTAAATCAGGTAATTATATCCTGTAAAGGGAGATAACATCAGGAAAATTAGAAACACTTCTGCACATAAATCAGAGGAAGGAAAGCCTTCACACTTCGTTTCCTCATTAGCACATTTTCTTCACAGAAGACAAGGAGTGAGGATGGCTAATGGGGACTGCTGGGCGCCCCGTTACTGCCCACGCTTGTGGGAGCAGCTCGAGGTCACTGCACACAGCGCTGCCAGGCAGCGCGACATGGGAAACGGGACACGCAGAGGGCAGAGCCAAGTGATGGGACCCCGTGTGACAGGGACAGGGCCCAGGCCGTGGATGCTGCTGCTGCAGAGGGCCTGAGCTCTGGCAAAGGAGTCTCTGCCCCCACATGGTACCGGGCACTGGCCCACGAGTCCAAACCTGAGCAGACACTGAGGCTGTGGGAGACCCTGGGCTCCAGCGAGCTCACACCCCTGCAGCTGCAGAACACCAGTGGCCACCAATATCCTCCATCGAAGAATAAAAACTTCAAAAATGAAGAGGAATTCTGCAAGCTCTTCAAGTTCGTTGCCTAAAACACCACTTATTGTCACAGCTGAAGGTTTCCAGAAGTCTTGACCTGGACTTGCCCAAGGATGGACCTCCAGCTGGATTTACACAGCCTCTCAATTAGCTGCTGCAAGCACACACATCTCTCTGGTGCATGCCAACCACCAGACCTACCTCTCTCAGTTTTATCCACCTTAGGATCAGAATTCAAGCAATCTTCATGAGCAGATTGAAAGGTGGAGTCTAATTTCACAGCAACTTCTGCCAGCAGCACCTGCGGGATGTCATCTGGTTCCCGCTCTCCACAGTCAATCATGGCACCAGTCAGTGTCTTTTCGTAATGGTATCTATGGGGAATTATTGTTTCTCTCTTCACCAGAACGAGAAGAACACTGATGGCACGTATTTAAACTCTTCAAGCTGTTAAGCATCTATTTAAAGTTAGGCACATGCTTAAATTTCATTAAAATTAACAGGACAAAGAAAATGCCCGGAGCTAAGCATGTTTTAAGTGCTTTGTTGAACAATAATGTACTTAAGCAAATGCTTAAATGCTTTCCTGAATTAGTGTCGAACCTGTATTTAAACCAAAGTCCAGCATGTCATGAGCCAGGCAGAAGAGAGGGTTTTTAGCCAGGATTTCCATTCTTTGCTTAGGATACTAAAGCTGTCCTATTTCCTGCTGCAAGCAAAATATATAAAAAATGTCAATGGGGAATCGCTAGTTGCCAAAGCATCTCTAAGATATTATGGCAGATAAACCTTTTAGTAGTTAATAATCGTCCCCAGCCACATTCCTACTTTATAGATTATCATTTCTCTTTAATAAAGGAAAACTCTAAATCCCGCAGCTTCGGCTAGAGATGGATTTTCATTTATTTGGTTGCAAGAAACCAAATTAAGAAAATTACTTTCTAACTAATTTTATAGCGCTAAAGAACAGCTGATGGTATGCTGGGGAAAAGCTCTGAGCTTTCTGGATGAAGCTGTTAAGACGTGAGTAATAATTGGAAATTTACTGTGAATAAATCTTGATGAAATTAAACTGCATTTAAGTATATCCTATAAAGAGGAGGTCAAATGGCAAATGACGAATGCCCCGTGTCATTCAGCGTGAGGAAAGGTATTGCACAGAAGCAGGATAATCGCCTCCTGCAAGCACTAAGCACGTGGAAACCCGTTTTTTCCTTGTGTACAGGGGATGCCAGCACTAAATTACCAGATCTGTCTTTGTCACTCCCGCCTCAATCTCATCTCCGGAGAGAAAAGGCTGGAGCTGCAGCCGGCCCAGGCGGATGCTCCTGGGCTGGGCACAGTCCAGCCTTCCTGCGCGTTCCCTGCCATTTGGCAGCGCTTTGCAGCAGCCTTTATCAAGCCTTTCTAACCGCTCTTGACACTGAGGGGAGCTTAAGTCACAGCAACCTTTTCCCACATCCATTTCTCAGGGCTTGGTCGAGGTTCTTCACTGCTGTCAAATAAAGACAACCCAGCCTATTGACGCAAGCGGGTGACCTGGTTTCCCCTACCAAGGCACAAGATGCACCAGCAGCCCCATCGCAGCACGTTATTAGCGCCCACGCTTCCAGGTAGAGGCAGGTGCAGTGCAAATCCCAGCCCAGCTATTTGCGGGCAAACAGAGACTTACACTCATGAAAGCCTGTTTTGTAAAGACGAGAGCCCCTCTCCTCTGAAGACGCTGGGGAAACTCCCATTTGACTTCAATGGAGCTAGGATTTCACCAGAGGCGAAGTATTTATCACTACAAACAAATACTCTGAGCACAGAAAAACATTAGCACATCTCTCTCCTTAAAACAACAAAAACCAAACTGACAAAAGGATAATTCAATCATGAGCTATCTTCCTTTTAAAGACTTTGTCACAGTACATTAAAACAATGGAAAGCTACAAATGTGATAAGCAAATGTTTTTGTAAGTTAATCATTTTGGCTTAGGGGACTGATTTTTCGCTGATGAAAGCTGCCAGACTCGCTGCAATCAACGGAGCTGTGACAACTTCTTCCAGCTAAAGGATTGGCCCATTGGTTATTGTAATATCAACAGAACCAGAGGACGAAAGCCTAAATTTACAAGCCACAAGGTTGAAGGGAACCATCGCGACCCCCTTCCCAGCACCCAACCAGGAAAGCCTGTAAGAAGGATAAATGGGCAGAAATTGCGTTCGTCTTCCCTAACTCATCTCCAAGCTGCTACAAAGAATTTATCCCTACGAAGAATTTATCCCTATGTCACCTACTCGAGTAGTAAGCTTGACCTGTTTTATTGCAGGGCAACATACCACAAGGATATTGTATGTTATTGTATACTAATACAATATATCAGTATACTAAAACATAAGAACTAATAAACTATAATATATAGCCCCGGCTGCACTGACTCCAGTGGGAAGGATGGCTCGAAAAACTCCACAGCTGTGGCTCAGCGCTTCGGCACGAAGCAAAACCACTGTGATTTAGCCCGAAAGGCAAAGGCCCTTCCTGCAGCAAACCCCGGCAGGAAGGAGCTTTTCCTGAGGCAGGCCGGGGCAGACGCGCGCTGCTCCTTACGGGATTACACGGCCGGACCCGCTCGCAGGTGCCCATTAACTGCTGCCAGCTTCTCCTTCCCAATGTGCCGCGTGCGGTCCCGTGCGCTCAGAGACAAAATCCCTGCCGGCCCAAAGCCTTTCAAGGGATGTTTCCCGCTGCTCCTATTTGTCCAGTAATCCTCTGCTAGCGAGGCTGGTTAACTCATCTTGCAAAGCGCTCAGCGGTCCCCGCGGAGCCTCGGCCAGCCCGGCCCTGCCACATACTACTAGTTTTTATGTTAATCCTGAGAAACGCAGCCCAGAACTTGATGTTATTGATCAAGCCAATGGACCTGCAAGCCTCACCAGACAGGCCTGCTACTAATCTCTATTTTCTGGTTCATGGGAAGGCAACCCTGCACATGACACACACAATTCATCTCTACAGTGTAATTAGCTCCTGACATTTCTTCGTATCTACCTCTCTATATGGGACTTCTTTTCCAAAATGTCCTTTTAGACTCTCATTCTTTCAGTGCTTATTTGCCATCGATGGGCATCGTTAACTGTAAGGCACTTGGAAGAAAAAAATCGCTGCTATCTAAATTATCTAAGGTGGATGTTTGATGCTCTGAAACACAAAAAAAAGAAAAAAAAAAAAAGGAGGAGAGAGAAGAATGAGGACCCTGAAAAGAGTTTATGAAGGGCTCTAGGTAGATTGATTTGGAAACATCTGCTCACAAAGAGACTGCAGCTCCTGGAGGGCCAGGAGCAAAGGAGCTGCCAGGTCTGTGCCCTGCTCACGAGGGCCCTGAACGCAGGTAGGTTCTGTGGCCTCCTGATCAGGCAGACAAGCATATACCATAATACTGGTTTATTCCTGGCTATGCTGCTCTCCATTCCTCACTTGAATAAAATCTGGTATGTTGAGAGGCAACACTGCTGTCCTCTCCAGCCATAAAGCCCAAGCAACTGCTCCATGTTCAAGCAGATACCAAATGCTGCTGCTCTCTCCTCTTGTCTGGCTCTTGTTGCTCCCTTTGGAAGTGCATTTCATGGGGATGCTGCAACGCAGCACCCTGGGCAGGAGAAAGGTGACCAATACTGAGCTCTCGCTGCTGGAACTTGCTTTATCCACAGCACATTGTCCTTGTCCCAGATCTCCTAGGGCATCCAGGGGATATCCCATGGCATTGTGTGGCTTGCTCCAGACTAGGACCCCGGAGCAATCCCACACACGCTGCTGGTGACCGCTGGGCCCTCTCCTGACAGGCACGCAGGGCCAAATTCACCCCTGAGCCACAGTCTTCTAAGTCTTTGATCCACAGGGCCAAACCCATGCAAGCATCCTGCTCGCAATTAAGACAAAGGTGTTTTAATGACTAAATTCATAAGAATGCAACATAAAGAATGTTAATTTTCCAACAATCTGAGCCAGAAAACAAGTCCTAAAATTTATGGCTTGAGCTCAGGTTTCGACTTGCGGATTTAGCCAGCCCTCCCTCAGGCCTGCAGCCCTTCAGCAGCCTAGAGATTCCCAGCTCAGCTCCTGCTCTGCAGCAATCCATTAGTTCCCCCCTCCTTCCACGTTCGCTGCCTCCTTTTAATCATACCAAATTCTTCTGGTGTTCATCTCAGGGTAGTACATAACTCTGCAGGAATCCCATTGTCATGTAGCATTAATTTAATGTCCACTTATTATCAAGCATTATGGAAAAATAATACACTATTCTTGGAGGAAAAAATTACATGAGAAACTTGACTGCATAATGAAGACGCAGTTGTGAGAGGTGCTGCCTATTGTTCGGGATCTCTGCGCTCTGCAAGGAAAGTGCTGCTTGTTTTGACAACCACCTGAAATTTCCGTGTGCTGCTTTAACAGCAACGTTTTAACTGTCATTCTGGGAGGAAAGAAATGCTCGGTAGTTAAAAACACACTTTTCAGGGAATGATTTCAACAGTAATGCTCCTGTTTATAGATATTTTTAAATTGAAATTAGCTAGGAAGTCTAATTTTCTTGTTCTGCCGGATTTCGGCTTTCAGGGGACAGTACCCAGCAGCCCTTCACAACAGGCTCTCTGCTGCCTGAAGAGTCATTTGCAGCTCTCACTGTGTTATTTCAGCTCAAAAGACAAAGCCAATCTAGGGAAGACAGGAATTCCCACCGTCGCTTCTTAGAAAGCGCGTTAATCTGCTTAGCCTAAACAGATAACGGGGAGAGGATGGAGCTGCGCTGCGGGACGAGTACCTGCTGATGCAGCGCAGAGCCCGGGCCCAAGCACTTTTAATGCCATTAATGCCTTTTAACACTTGCTTGCAGAGGTGCCTATCGCTACAGACACAGCAGCCTGGGCTTTCCTGGTGCCAGCAAGCAAGGAGCACAGACCAGAACCACCTATAAAGACAATATGGGGTGAGCTGCTCCTCTGACAGCAGCAGAGGCCCCGGCAGCCCCATCAGCTTTGGGGCTGTGTCTGAGTAAATCCCATTAAAGAGCATTGAAATTGCAGGAGCATGAGCTTATTTGCCCATTGCAGCTGCAATATAGCAAACCAAGTGGATTTGGCAATAGGGAGGAGGGTGAGAGCTTGTTAGACTTTGAGGTTTGACACTGAGACATAACCAAGACAGGAGTTTTTCCTGTCTTGGTTTCAGCTGAGCCATTTGTTTTCAGAGAAACTATACATTTTTTTCCCTGGTTCTGAAGATCACTGTTTTGCACATATTACGGTGTTTTAACTTAATGAAGTCAATGGTATGACTAATTAAAATTACCTGATAAAGAGAAATCAAACAACCCTTTTTCTCGCAAGTTTGAAGGAGTTATAGGAGATTAATTAAAAAGTAACCCGAGGAAAAGAAATCTATTTTATGCTCACATGCAACTCATTCTGAAAATTAAGGCTGGAGAGAAATTAAGCGGACTCAAGCCCAAGACAGCAGCTGGCCCGGAGCCCTGCCCACGTTCTCCAGAACTGCTCCCGGACAATCAAAGGAAGCGCTGGAAATGAAGCACCTTTAACTTAGCTGACACTGCGGCGGTGACAAAGAGCTATGTCTGTTCAGCTTCAAAGCAAGCTCTGTAAACACTGGTAGTAAACTGAGAGTTGTCTAAACAATTAAATCAAGGGAGATCATTCCCGAGAGCCAGTGCCAAGGTGTATGCAGGATGCGGGAGGATGTGGCTCGTCCTCACCTGCCCGGGCACCCAGCGCCCCGAGCAGCCTGTGGGTTCCCTTCCCACACCCGGCTGCGGGATCTGTTCATTGCTATCAGGAGAAAGCCTCAAACCTTGAGCTACCTGTACAAGCAACATTTTTCTTTTTTTTCCATTAAAACTTGTCTTGACTAACAAACTATTGTATTTACACAGGAGCCAGAGGGAAGATCAGATAAGTAAAACAGCAAGACCACTACTTTAAAAAGTGGCAATTCCAGTGGGAATGATCCTGGCCAGAAGGCGAGGAGTCCCGGATTCCCCACCCAATCCTGCCATTTTCCTGCTTTACTACATGACCACGTAAATCACCAGCTCTTTCTGCCCTACCAGCTGTATCTTGGCAACAGATTTAAACTCTTTCTAAAGGTCAGTCTTTAATCATGCAACTGAGCAGCCACTACTGCAATGGGCACAGCCTTGGGAAGTCCATGATGAAGTCCTTCACAGCAAGCAAACAGCCACAGCTAAAATAGTTTAGAGTTACAGATAAATTATCCTCTTCCACATCCGCCTCGTAGTCTATCACAATCTATTTCGACTTGAATCTAAAGCAAAATCCATACAAGGGTTTTTCTCTTTTAATGCATGTGAGCGCTTGCCAGGGCAGCCTGCTTGCACACATTCCCTATGTGGAAACTGTCAGGGTTTCCAGCACAGAAACACTCCATAAAAGCATCTCAGTGCTACAATGCAAGATGCTGATCTCAGTCATGCTGGTGTCAATCTATTACAATTTCATAATCCAGCCTTTAGCAGCCTTTCACATTCTTAATTTGCAGGAATGCCACTGGGGCCTATTTACGTTGCTTTCTTCTGCAGCCTGTTAGGTGAGAATTATAGTCGTGTTGTCCAAAGCAAACCCTAATCTTCTCTGCATCCATTAGTGGCTTAAGAAACATAATCAGACTGTCCAATCAACCTAGCAGATAATGCACACGCCATGGTTTGCACGTTATCCCTTTCTGTGATACTGTGATTTCCAGTTGCCCCAGGGTAATACGCTATCAGTATTAGCAATTTTCCTTGTAAATTAATCAGAACCACCTAGCAAATAATTACAAACTTCTCTTCCAAATCTATTATCTTCAAGTTTAAACGTGGGCAGATGGTAGGCCTTAGGGCATGTTTTATTCCAGGTATGGAATTAATTGATGATTTCTCACATTATAAACAGAGAACTTCTTTATTATTGTTTAACCTCTAATTTTTTCTCCTCTCATCCTATTAATGTTCATGCTAGGTAAATGTCTAGCAGCAACGAATGCTATGCTACATTATGTGAATTTTAAGTACTTGGCCAATTTTGGTTCAGGTGCAAGAATCACAACCAGCACGCTGAGATTCAGCCCTTCTCTGCAATACTGTTCTCTAATGGGTAAGATTGAATTCATTCCTCAGGCTGCCTGCCCTTGAGTGGAGACTTGGACTCTTCTCCGAATAGGACTATGACATATGCCCAATAGTTCCAGAATATAAATAGAGCAAATATATGACATTTAGGTCTGAAAATTGATTTTCCTTCAAATTGATACCCTGGAGCTGAGAACTGATTACTCATTAATTAGTTAAGTTTGCAGTGGGAAGAGGACCCTTGGACCTCTGGACAATGGGGAGAGAAGCTCCTGGGGCAGCCGGTCCAACCACCCCTTGAATGTGTAACCTTTATAATGCAGAAGGTTTTTTCTCATTAAACTGGGGAACGGAGGTATCATTGTCCTTAAAAGCAGAGCATAGAAGTGGGCTCATGCAGCGACTTCCCCTGCCTGCTCCATAGGTTCTGAGTCTCAGGCTTAGACATCCAGGGAGCTGGGAAGTCTCCATCCAATTTGAACACCCGCCTATTATGAAGTTATGCAAGTGCCGAGGTTTGCCTTGAAGGCAGCAGGGTTGCACCACATCATTTAAGCCCATCAGATCAATTAAAACAGTTTTGTAATTAAGAATGTCTTTCATGCTCACTATCTGTTCCTCTGAGCTGTGTGGTACTTACTATTCTTTATTCCTTATAAATTGGAGATAGATCAAGAGTAAAACCACTGCCTATTGCATCTATGCTATTATGAGCTTAAAGATCTACTGTATTTTAAACGAGGTGGGAGTGAGCAGACTGCAGGCATCGAGGGTCCAGCATGGACAGATCTATATTTTAAAATGCTCTTATTCATGTTACTCTACGCAGACATGGAATTCCTTCTACAATAAATAAATAAATATCTCTTTATAGATCAGAGCCAGGCAGCAAAACACTGGGAGCTTCCTTTACACTGCTTTCCCCCTTCATTATTTTTCTTTAGGACTTCCTCATTTGGAACTTCTCCTATTCCAGCACATACACAAGTGAAAACAAGCTTCTGCATTCATACATATTGGCTTTTTCCTAGAACAGTGGGGTGGGAACCAACTCAAAATCAATGAAAATATCAGAGAGATTTTCTGCACAAGGAAATACTAAACCAATACTACACCTAGGGAAAACCCTAGCCAAACTGCTGCTGAATGTTCATAGACACCCTCAGGAACTACACAAGTATTCGGATAAAACCTGGGGAACAGATCCAACCACGGCAAGAAGGGAAAGCTTTGTTCCTGCTCTTCATCTGAGGGAGATCTAATTCTTTGTCAGGAATTCATGACCAACAAAAAGCAATCACAACAACTTAACTGGGTAAAAGCCAGGAAAAAGACAAACAGTGTTTAATAATGTATAACACCGATCACGGTGCATTCCCAAGACTAGGAGCCAGTGCCAGTCTCTAGCAAACAAACCATTATCATTTTATTAATAGAAGAGGTCTGATGCACAAGGAATATAACTAATTTAAACAAGCTATTGCACCGGCCAGGGTTTTCAGAAGCAATTATTTTGCTAACTTTTCCTCCACCTACAAATCTAGATCCTTCCAGAGAAGCCTTGCCTGCAGAATATGAAGAGCTCCAAAGAGTGAAATATGCTTTAAAAGTGGAGGCAACTGAAATGCCAAGTGCTTCTCACAGAGACAGTGGCCATGGGTGGGAAACTGGGGCTCAAGTAATGACTTACTCAGTTCCTAGGTATTTTAAGGTGACGGAGAAAGGAGCTGGAAGCTTAGGAAGAGGACAAGCGGGATTATCACAGCTTTTACAAGGCAAATTCAACTTCCTTGCATAGAAAAATTTGATTTTGTTTATCTAAGTAAGGAAGCTTCTATTATCTCTCTCGAAGTCTTTGCTGACCACAATGCATTAGGTAATGCTTCAAGTGACTTAATCTAAGCAGGTATTCTCTCAAAAATACATCCCTTTCAAGACAAATGCAAGCCCTTTGAGGACAAGCCAGATTATTTAATGATAGTTTTTAAAATAAAAACGAGGATAGATGCATCTGAATTCCACAGTTAAAGGGTTAATTATATGCATGATAAAAATAAGTTTTATGTTTTACAGAACACACCCAACCCCTGTAATCTCCTCGTAAATAAAAGAGCTGGCGATAAGGAAAGCTGCAGGCAGGAGAGCAACTCACCATCTTTAATGGGCAGTTATATGACATGCAGCTAGTACATTGGCAGTAAATCAGCAGAAACATCTTTTATAGAGTTCTAGTTTTTATGATGTCATTAACTTTCCTCCTTATACTTAAGGGATAATGAAATAAAGTCATGAGGAGGGATCAAAGGATGAGCTCGAACTGTGTAGTTTGAAATAGCCAAAGGGGAATCAATTTTGCCCACACTTTCTTGCAGACATTTTGATGGTGGAGAGGAGGGAAGAGCGGAGGAGGCAAGAGAGACCACAAAACTTTTGGCAAACCCTGAGCAGCACACATATTAATGAGCTGTTTTATGAGGAGAGTTCTTCAAGCAACATTACTGTGGCTTCAAAACACTGCAATTTAGCAATAACTTAAGCACACAAAGTGGTGGGAGCAACACCGTGTTCAAAGAAGCTGCAAAGTTAGAGCCCCCATACTGGAAAGGGGCCAGGTACAACAGCATCATTTCATCCTCTTGTATAATTAGAAAGAGCGAGGAGGATGTCAATCAATAAGGTAATGCACGGCACACAATAACCAGCAGGCCTCATTAAACTGAGGCAGTAACACTGGGAAGTTATGACAGTTATGAACCATTTAGGTCAAGTCAGGCATCAATCTGACAAATGGAAGAAAATCTTGCCAGCAGATCTGTGTCTAATTAAAAAAAATAAATATATGAGCAAACCTCCCGTGTCTAGTGTCAGGCACTCTGATTAAAATGACTCCAGTAGCGATTACACTGTGTCTGTCAGGCCCAGCCCGAGGAACAGGTTGAAGTTTCTGGTTTTTTTGCTGATATCCAGAAGGAGCTTTTGGAGGCATCCCAGTGATGGACCAGCTCTAGACTCCTTTTCAGCGACGCAGAAGAGGAAACAAGAGGACTCCAAAGCCCCTCCTGTTGACTGCCTTCACTGGAGGAATGGAGAACCTGAACTCTTCTCACTCCTGGCACACTCAACTGGTTCTGCTCATGTTCAGATCTGTATTTGGACTATCCCAAACAGGACAAAGCAGGTTTTTCATTGTTTGTGAGCAAGGTAAGTTATCAAACCAGTACTAAAGTAAGAAGAACTGTTACACTGCCATGTCTAGCCTTCAGTCTGCCAGTAATGTTGCTGCTCTGCAAGAGGAGGGCAGGGAGGCAGCTTCACAAAATAATTTTAACATAAAAAGGCCAGAAGTCTGCCAGTCACTGAGAGAGGAGCCCTTAAGAATCCCCCTTTTTTGATCAGCTATTTGGATACCTTTTCTATTTCCCTAAAGTTCCTCCTGAAGAACAGAGCTAAGATGGGATGGGTGACACGTGGGAGAGGTCTGTGGGTGACAGACAAGGCACATCAGTTGCAGTTTCTGATTTACAATGTGCGCAAAAGTCAGAGCCTACTTTGCATAGATGACCAAAAATAACTGGTCTATCT
>JAUBOD010000858.1:1960079-1979011 GCA_032353885.1 Nothura maculosa
CAGTAAGATAACAGTTCCTCCCTATCACCAAATTTCAAACTCTTGCACTCATGCAAAGACCAATCTCTTGTCCTTCATCCCCTGGAAATGCTCCACTGTCTTGTAATTGCCCTAGACACCAGAGAAGCAACTTGCCAGTCATCACCCGCAAAGGAGCTTCCAAAAGGAGGAGGAGGCAGCAGCAATGAGCTGCAAGCGGGCGAGCGGCCGCGGAGGGGCCCAGCGGCCTCGCCATGCACCCCACTGCTGGCCCGAGGAGGAGAGCGAGACACATCAGTTCTCAGCTAACGCGGCAGCAGATGCTGCTTCCCGCCACGGGCTGCAGCACCCGCTGTGGAACCAGGACTCGGAGAACCCCGTCCCGCGGGGACGAGAGCTGAACAGCAAAGTCTGCAGCAGAAATAACAAATTAAACCACTTACAGTGCTTAACCTCCAGCCTCTTGGATATTACTGCTGATTTGGCCTCTGCCTCCAAACACCACAAAAAGGTGCAGTTATTTATGAACCTTCTTAACATAAAGCATCTAGAAATAAAGTTACGTACTGATGAAGCGAAGGGCAGTAGCACTTATCTCTTCTTTGAGATATTAAGATAAATCCCTGCCTCCACTTAAACGCTCAAGCCCCCTAAACTCCATAGAATTCACCACACTGGAGTGAAAAAAAAGATTAACAACAATATCCTGCTATCTAGTCAAGTATGCTGAACAGCTGCTATCTATATATGCAATTATCTGTTCTGACACTTCTGATAGCTTGATCAGGCAGTTCACCTAAAGTATGTGGAGAAATGAGGACAGAGGGAATTATCTGCTCTGAGCAGTGGGAGGAGGAAGGCAGAAAGGGCAGCGTTCCCCCTTCTTTCTGCCTGTCAGTTCAGTTCTAACAGAGACTGACAAAATCTAAAAAATAGAAACAATGACCAAAAGCAAAACTAGGAGTTTTTTTTTAAAAGCCTTGGGAGAAATGTCCCCACTGAATTTTCACTTTAATGTCTTTGTTTTCCATTTTTAAGGCTCGTAGATCCCCAAAATATTTTTCAGGGATGGAGCAGACCTTGAGATAACAAATTCAAGCAAGTTAACCAACAGACCCAGTTTTCTTGGATAACTTGGATAACTTTCAGGGGTGCTAAGCTGTCCAGGAACCCTGGGGTTTCTGCAGACCACCAACCTAAAACCACTGAGGAGAAAAGAATGCAAATAATTGCTGAATAATGTGTTACATCAGAAATGATTAAAATCAAATGGCAATTTACTTTGGCATTTTTCACACCTAAGAATTTCTCTCTCCCTTACAATTTTAACACTAAATTTCCAGGAAAGCAGGGGGGAACAATCTTTTCCCCTCTACATTTTTATTGCATGCATGAAGTTAGTAAACTGGCAAATTCTTTGGATTTCAACTCTAAAATTCTTCCCAATGCTTAAATTCATGCAGAGCCACGCTCCTACGCTCTCCATAGCTGTTTGCATGCATTTTCTGTGCATTTAATACAAGCCTCTATGTTAGCTGCGAACACAGAGGGCTGTTTAGGAGCGTCCAAACCAAGCTGCCAAGCACAGCAACTTTGAAAGCTGCAGCAAGTATCTGCTATGAGCGCCAAAGAAGAACAGTTTGTGCGCAACTGTGATGGATGTTCCTAAGGAGAAAATCTTTTGGGGTTGATATAAACACAGCTCAATCCATATGTCTTTATATCAAGATCAAATATTAAGGAAAGTAATCAATAGGGGCTGCAATATAAGAAATCTTAGTGGAAGTTTAACTTGGCTCCTACCCAAGCGAGGAGAGACCTCCTCTGACTATGAATGAGTGCTTGTCTAGCAAGAGCACTCACGAAGGCAGAGCTCCAGCTGGAGCGACTCCTGCAGACTCTTACCTACGGACAGCAGCGCGTGCCGACACGGAGAGCTCTTGGGGAGGCTCTAGTCCCAAAGTTCCTTGTCATTCCTGCTGCAGCCAACGCTCTCCTCCGGAGGCGCCTTGGTGGCCGGCAGGGCAGCACCCGCCTCACCGACACTGCCACCCGCAGCGGCTCCCGTGGGGCCAGCGTTAAACCCAGCACCAAAGCAGGGTCGGTCTGGCCCATGTGGACGTGACGGGAGGACACATCACAGGCCGGTGCTCGGCACCATCCTGGGCTTCACAGGGCGACGGCCCCGGGAGCTAAACCAGGGGGCCTGGGCATTCCAGGCTGCAGAAGGGGAATGGCACTGCTCGATGGCCTTTGTGCTCAAAGATAAATGGTGTCTAATATTTTGCAGATGACTTGCTCTTTTACAGCTCAAAATTTTTGATTCCTTTTAAGCCCAAGGTTAAAAACAAAACCAGACAGCACAGACAAGACATTTCGGTTATGTCACAGAGTGAATTATTTCTATCCTGGGATAGCTCTTGTGTTAATTATGCTGGATGTAAAAAAATACGCTTTTCTGGCAGTACAGACAAGATCTTATTGTCGAAGAACTTTACTACCCCCCTCCCAATGTCCTTGAGACCTTAAGCTGCAATGCAATTTTATATAAAAGATTCCTTTCTTCTTTATATAAACGCCACGGTTGCTATTGAGGAAAGAAAATCACGGCAAAAATCTTGCCAATAACTTTCAGCAGGTTTTCCAAGATCATCTGTTAAATTGACGGGAAGAGTTATTTCCCTTGTATAAATAAAAGCAGAGCCTTCCATGGCATTCTCATGGAGCAATGAAACCAGGGCACCGTCCGCTTGGAAATGGAGGCAGACAAAGACTTAGACTGGCCTAGGGTCACCCCAGGAGACCACAGAAAGAACTGAAATCCATTTTGCAGCTCTTGGTTCTTCTTCCTTGCTGGATCCCAGGCCCAAAAGGGCAGCCTGGCACTCAGTGGAATTAATCAATGATATGCAAAGAAGTATTCTTCAATTATATTTTTACATTCTTCAGAAGAAAGCTCATCTCAGCTGCATCTGTTTCCAGTACGTATCAACTGCTCCCATTTTGTACTCAGATCGGATTGAGATATAAGGAAGGCAAGGATGTTTACCAGTTTATCTGGTCATTTATTCATGTTGAATATTCAGCAAGAGAATACAAGGTTAGTCCTGATTACTAGAAAAATGTATTATTTCCTTTTCCAAGAACATCTTTTTCAAAACTTGCCTGTCTTTAGATGAAAGGGGCAGTGGGAAAGGAGGAGAAAAGGGGCACGGTTAAAAGATACCCCAAAGGTTAATGCAGTTAATTTTTACAGTTAAATCTCTGTCTGTAAATACAGTGACCTCATCTGACTTGCCAAAGGTCACGCAGTGCATCTCATGTCACCGGAGACAGCCACAGAGCAGGAGGAAACAGTTGCTGGCCAGCAGGCACCAAACCATCCTTGTCATGCAGCCAGGTGAAAAACCTCCCCATTTCCGAAATCGGCAGCACGTGCACAAGTGCTGCTCCCATTCACACTGCTGTTCCCTGCATCCAGAACCTCCCAACGCACCAGCCACCCCTAACACTGCCTGCTACTGCTCCGAGGTTTTCCTGACCGCACGCGTGCCAAGCTGTTCTCTTGCCCAGCCACTGCCCAGCGCAGGGAACGGGCCGCCCACACGTGCCAAAGATTGTGCAGGGGATAAATAGGGAGCAGTGGCGCAACTCCGCTCCCGTCCTCACTTCAAAGGCTCATTTGATCACGCTCCTGGAAAGGGACTTCAGCCTTGGCGCACATCAGAGACCCACAGCCATGCACCCTGCTGCTGCTCGAGGTCCCTTGTGCCACGAGGGAGGGTGCGGGACGAGACAGGATGGGAGGAGGAGTCCGTGACCGCGGTGGCAACAAAGCAGAGCAGCTCAAGTGAACTGTTCAAATTAGAAATCACAGGAGTTATTTTGTATTCATCTACCAGGGAGAGTTTTATATCTAGTCTATACAATTTGCTAAGCACTTATCAAAGAACATTTAGAGACGGGAAAATCTCTGTGTTTCCTAAAAGGCTGCTTTCTGTTTATTATGTTTAAGGAAAAACAAACAAGCAGGAAGAGAATTAGAAAAGACAGCCTGGGGGATGGGAGACAGGAGGAAAAAGCGCTGAACAAGTTAGCGGCAGCGCTCGCTGCTTTCGCACACAGCCCAAGTCAATTCCTTGAAAAGGAGAGTTTTGACTCTTAAGTGGCCAGCACCTCTCGCAACATATTTCCTAATCAGTGAGTATTTATGGTCGATATTTTATATTTCCAATTTCCCCCTAAGGGCTCGTGAGAAAGCAGCACACCTGCCAACCTTTTCAGCTGGGCCAATAATTGCCAATTTGCTCTTTGCCTTAGTATATCACTCAATTTAGCCCTGGCTGTGCCCTGCATACATCCTCATTCATCTCTGTGCCCCCATGACAATTAGAGTGTTAGCTTCAGCTAACTAGGGCAACTATTCTACTAGGGTTGGAAGACAATTATTAGTCTATTTTCCCATCTTGTGGCAACAAAATTGAGAATCCATGACAATTACATCCAGTAATTCTGCACTCTGCCGCCTGCTCCCCTCTCCTTGCCCCCACCTTCCGAATATTTCAAATTATCACAGCTCTACTACCACATTCAAATTTTCCATGTTCACAGGGAGTGAGGGTTCTATTTAAATGATAATGAGGGACGATCCATTCAATTTAGTGAGGGAGAAAATCCATTAAAAAGCAGGCAGTTCTTAAGCTGATGGGTCAAGAAAAAGATAAAACCCTTTTCTTTAAAGCCATTATACAAGGCTCTGTGTGGATTTTTTGGACTGTTCAGGACATCAGAAAAGATTAGGACAATTATGGAACATGGAAAAAAAACAAAACAAAATGCCCAAATCTTCCACTTTTACTTGGGTCAACACAACAAAATAGCAAAACGGCTTATCTGCCTCTTAATTCTCTGGTAACTTCCAATTACCTCACCATGAAAGACAGCAAAGGAAAATCCCGTCTTGGAAAAAGGCTGTGGACTCCGTCTTGCTTGTAGAGGAGCCCGGCAGCACATGTGTAATATGGACTTTAGCTTTAAAATGGATTTTAAGGGAATTTTACATCAACGCCCAACACTGACAAGTGGTGAATTCTCCTCTCCCTTCGCCCTCACTGCATAGTCCCTTGTGCAAAACCGGGTTAAAACTTTCTTGGTTTTTCTGCTTATCAAGTCCATCGGCTGAAGGACGAGACCAGCCTCAACAAATCAAACCCTTCCAGCCAGAGATGATTTCACTGGATCGTAATAAGCGTTTTTTTCCCAATGACCCATAATAAATGGCCCTTGGTGTAATGTCTGGAGAGATGAACTATACAACACAGATGGTTCCTGGTCCCCTATGACGCTCCTTCCCCACAGATTTTCCATTAGATCAAAGGCTGAAGCCAAACGCACCGCGTTTCGTCACCGATGGCTGGTGGCTACGCGCATGCTTGTGTGTGTGCAAGACACAGTCAATAGAGTGCAATTATTTCACGACAGAGCGGGCCACCTCTTGCCTTCATGCTCCATTAGAGACTAACGACATGCATTAATGTAAATAAAGACCAACTTACTGGCGTCGCACTGAAGGAGTCCCTCAAGCAGCAGCTCGGCCGCAGGAGCTGTGCCGCTCGCAGCGGGTGCCATGCACCCACACATCGCAGGCAACACAGTTCCCCACGCGCTGCGCGTGCCACAGAGCCGCCAAATCCACCTTGTTTACTCCATGACAAATCCACATTGTGGAATAACGATGGGAGGGCAAGGGGGCCTGAGAAACTTGTGACGGCCAAATGCACCGGGAGCAGCAGGAGAGACCTGCGGGAGAGCGTGAAGCAGCTGCCCCCAGATGTGGTCCAGGGCTCCACAAGATCCCATGCGTGGTTGGACCTCAACTCATACTCACTACCCAGGAGGAAAAGCTGTCCCTGCCTTCCCCGGACAGCCTTATTGCCCTATTGGAGCCTTATTGGAGCACAAGGGGTGAATCAGGTCCCTCATTCACCATCTATTAAGATTCCCTGCGAGGATGCTGAGCTGCAGAGCAATACAGGGACAGGCCGCAGGGTGGGCACTAATACCCTGCACGACCCAACACGCCAGAGCCGGCCAATGGGCTCCCCCTGCCCCGCTCAACAGCTACAAAATGTGTGAGCCTCGTTTCTTTGCACACAAACTGGGAGAGCGGCTCATTGCACCAAGGGGACTTCCTAAGACTTTCTGACAGCCACTAAATAGACTACAGAACATTTACTGGTACGTGCAGAAGCGTTAATACGTAATTAGAGCTAAATTGCACTCATCAAATAACGAACAAAGTGTGTTCCATGATTCATGAGCTTTCCTTGGCAAACTGTTTAATTACTAATTTGAAAATTCTCCTTTGCAACAGGTCGCCGGGTCAGCAGAGCTCTGGAGTGCCCCAGCCTTCAGGCACTGCCTCCACATCCCTGCTGACCAAGAAGGGACAAGTACTTGCTTCCCACTGAACAACTCGCCTTGAAGATGCTGAGGGCATTAGGCACCACAGTTCAATTCCTACAAGCTGAACCTGAGACGTGTGGGCAAGAGGAGAGGCAAAGATAAAGCCTTAAGTGCAGTGGCTTAATCGCCGAGGTCACTTAGTGCTTTGAGTGCGGCTCGTGGTCCGGTTTCACCTGCCCTCCTCTCACAGCCCACGTCAGGGCACAGCCAGGGCAGTGCCCACCCATCGCACATGGGCCGTGAGGGCAGCCGAGAGCCTGAAGAACGCGCGAAATGGGCACAGAGCCACCTGAGAGCACTGCTGACCAGCAGCACCGCCGCAGGCGCCGTGTGCAAAGGCCATTTGTCCCCGTCGGTGCCGCGCGCGGAGCCGCAATCCTGGAAGCGCCGCACAGGACGTGTTATTTTCCTCTTGCTCCCACTGTGCAGGCTGTTTACAGTGCCCCATTCGCACTCAAAACATGTAGAGAGAATTTTCCCCCGTCACATTTCCCTGTCAGAGCTGTCAAGCTGAATCCCGCTTTAATCTGCCAAAAGCACTTTTCTGCTGACATTTTTAATAAATACTTTCAGCTTTTAAACACATTTGTGGGAGCCATTTTTCCCCCCTTTTCTCCCTTCTCCTCCTGTAGAATGGGCTCTGAAAGCCTTAATAGCAAATACATTACACTTATCAAAGGCTTTCCCCCCTCTTCCTTTTGCATCCTGAAGCGGAGGTAGTGTTTTCAATTTTAAAGCTAAATTAACTGTCCAATTGAATTTAGCTGGTGTGAGCCGTTTTCTGTGACAGGTTTTAGTTATGAAGCATATTTTACATTAATAGAACTCAACATGAAAACCACTCGCTCTGGGATTTCAGTGGCTTGCCATTGAAATGGCAAATTTAATATTTCAGACATGCTCGTGCCAGCGTTTGATTATTGTTCTTCATTTAAATCTCTCCTAACGGGAAAGGTCCTAATTAGTAAAAAATCATGTTTTAATGAAGGCAAAATGCTAATTGCTAACACAAAAAGCCTTCATATAAAATTATCCCAGCACTGCCATTGATTTCTTGGTGACTCAAAAGCCCATTTGTGTGTTTACACACTAAGGCACCGTTTGCTTTTGTTTTATCATAACATTTCACTCAACATACTATCGTGTTTCTTGAGAGAAAGACAGCTCTCCCCTCAAAAACCTTTCCTATCTTGGAGGCAGGAAGCATAAAATTAGATGAACTGACTTTGCGCCCAAAGTATGTAATTGTGTGCAGTAGCTAAAACCAAAAATACCGTAAAAAGCTTTTTAACACAACTTCTATCCATAGGAAAGAAAAAAAAACCCAAAACATCAAGCAGTTTCTCCCTGAGGAATAACAATTCCATTTTGCTTTCCCATCTCTGATCTTTTGCTTATCATATTATTTGCACCATGATTATAGTGTTTGCAAGGCAGCTCAACCACTTATGCCATAACACTCAATCATGACATAAAAAAAAAAAAGTTATTACACAGTGACCTCTGGATGCCAACATTTGTTCAGCAAGATTTATGAAAAGCCGTGTCAGCAGCGGGAATTGCTGCGACGAGGCGCTGCGTTCTCCTGAGTGGTACTTACATCACTGAGGCGGTCCCTGGAGCTGCTCCGCTGCGAGCTCGTGGCCTCCCTGATGCTGTCCTCCTCGCTATTTCTGCCACTTCTGCTTGTAGGAACCTTCATCTAGAGGGAGAAGAAGGGGGGAAAAAGTGGGTTTTCAAGCACTGCTCTGGCACCTGTTCCCGAGGTCACTGACGGCAGTTTGTTGAGGGTTTCTCTCCTGCGCGCACGGCGCTGGGGAGAGAGTGCTTGGAGCGCGCTGGACGTTGTGCTCGGGCACACGTCTCTGTACTCCCTGTGCTTAACACGCAAGTGGCAGCGGCAGCTTTGGCATGTCCAGGGACAGAGGCTGTGCCCCAGGCCTTTGGCCTCATGTGACAAGGGAAGCCCCCTTTCCCCCAGTCACTACCGAGACGGCGTTTGGAGAAGCACCTCGGTGGCCACCCCAAGAGCTGCACAACGGCCAACATACGGCCTGAAAGCTGCTCTTCAGGTGATGCACCAAACAGCCCAGGCTGGTTCCCCAACCATTAAATCACCCTTATTCCTCTGCTTCAAGGTTGCCTTGTGTTGGCGCCCAGGACACTAAGTCCAAGGGACGCTGCAGGAAATGGCAACTCCTTTGAGCTCACACGTGTGAAGAGCAGCAGGAGAAGAACGCGATGGTTGTATCGTCACTGCTTCACTCCTGGGCTCATTTACTAACAAATTATTCTGTTAATTCCCTTGTGAAATATTGGGTAGAAATAAGTGTTTAATTTATTAATAGGTTCTATTCATATCAGCTTGGTTCCATTTAAATTATACTATTGAAAATGTCATCTTGTAAAAATGAGTACTTTTAACGGCAATAAAATCCTCTTGTTTCATTCTGTCCTAGTCCAGGGCAGAGTATCCAGCCTGGAAGCTGGAAGGATTTGCTCGTGGTGCTCGGGCACAACCCCAGTGAGTTCAGAGAGCTCTGCTGCTTCCAGGGAGCCCAGGCCGGGCTAGCACATATTGCCCTGTATAGCCACACATACTAAAGGATGGAGGAAATATTATGCTCATGTTCAAGCACGATTATATTTATCCTTAAAGGTCTTACTCTGTGTTTCTGCTGTCTTAAACCTCATCAGTGTATTTTTTTTCCCTAAGGAAAAGACTTTTAGACTCAGTCACGTTGAAATGATAAAATTATAAACTGGCTTGTGACCATCTTTTCACACAAGGTCTGTTGTTCTCAGCATAGGGTCTCGTTTGTCATACACCGCTTGTCCAACACACTGACCACCTGCAAACTTTCATCAAGAGTGATTTTTTTCATCCTTGCTCCCGCAGCAAAAGGTTACAATAACAAAAGGACAAGAGGCAATCCCTGCTGGGATCCACTCAAAACGCTTCCAACCTGTGGCGAGGCTGCATTTGTGACAACAGCACCTATTATCAAGGCAAGTTTTAATCCACTTGCAATGCATCATGCTGAATCTGCACTGTTCTGTTTCCTTCGTAAGGAGGCCAACAGCATCAAGCACAGAAATCTAACACATTGGTACCATGACCACTACTAAGTTTTTAAACCCATGTGTCATTAAGCCATTTCGAAAGGAAGCATCAGCCTCCTTCAGTCATCCAGATCTTCCTATGATCACCTGGAAATTAGCTTTGCTGTTACAGAGTCATTAGCAAGTTCATCAGGAACTCCTGGATGAAAAATATTCCAAACCGGCCAATCTTAAAATGTCTGGATATAGCAGCTAACGTTAACATGATCTTTGGCTTTCACTGAAAATAGAATGATTTAATCATTACAGGAGAGAACTACAATTTCCCAAACACAGTACATAAATACATGTTGAATTTGCTTTTAGATTTGCCTCTTTGATTTTCCATCCATAACTCCATTGCTTCCACCTAGCACCACACTAAAGCTTGTCCAAATTTAGTGCTTTTCCCCTAAACAAGTCTCAGACAGAAGCAAATTTATGGAAATATAAACGACTCCATTTCAAATCCTTTAACCTTCCCAATTTAAATGCTCACCAGAACTACTCACATGGATCGAACTGTCAGCTGCTTAAAGTTAGCAGACTTGCCTAGGCTGTTAGCAGCTCCCAACCTTTAGCTCTTTCCCTCCAGTTACAGTGTGCTCCCAACACCACCTGTTTCTTTTCTCCAAATTTCATTAAAGGCAAACTACACCTACACACGCGGTAACAAATTGAGACAATTTGACCTGACAAGGTCTTGCACGGGCAAGCAAATTAGAAGCATCACTGCTGCCATTAACCTTTCCAAGTAAATATCAATTATTAAACTTGCTGCACTACCTCTGTCCCCAGTTTGCTGCTGTGAATTAAGAGGGTCATCAGCCTTTTTGACAGATCTTGTTCATTTACACCTGCTGCCTGCCAGCAGGGGAGCCCGCACACCCGCAGCCAGCGCGCTGAGCCAAGCTGCCTTAATTCATCAGTAATTACCCTAATGAGCCACATGCAGGACCCAACTAGGAGGACAAGTTGTTTTGCTAAATGGATGCATTGGTTTCACGGGCACTCTCTGCAGCCGGGGGTATTAGCAAACCAGTCAAAAGCTTGTTCTGTCAAGTTGCTTGTGGCTTCCCGGCGTGATTTCTAGTAATTTTCTCTGGGTGTTTTTGCTCAACTTGCAGAAATTCCTCCTGACTGAGTTTTGCCATAAAGACTAGTGCTTGTGGGGCCCTGGGAAGCCTGTGACTTGCTCAGCTCCTGGCACTGCAATGTCCAGGGCACAGGGCCCCAGCGCGCAGCTCCATCGACACCCATACAAACCAGCCTGTGCCCTCATCAATGTGCTACCCGTGACTTATGCAGGCACCAACATCAACTACCATTAGACAGTATTTCCAGCGTGGAGCCAAGTGATCTATCTAAACACAGAGCAAAGAGGGAGGGAGGAATGCTGCATTCCCATCCGGATAAGGCTGCCCTACAGTTGTTTCAGAAACACCTTAAAATTGCTAGCAAGAAGCAGGTAGGAGAAAAAAATCCCCCCTCCAGTTTGTTGCCATTACCTGTTTGGAGATATTTAGGTAGCTTACTACTGTATTCTGTTTTGATGAGACCAAATACCCTTCTCCAGGCCCTGCTGGACGGTGTTTTCCAGCAAGGTCCGCAGAAGCAGCAAGGAAGCAGTGTTCATTAGCCAGATTTGGATGTATCCAAGAGCAAACGCTGTTGGTCTGCCCAGGGCTTCTTTAGGAGGCATCTCGGAAGCAGAACGTTTCCTCAGGGAAGCAAGGTGTGTGCTCATGGCCAGGCCGTGGCCCTGCTGGGCGCCACACACCCATCAAGCACCAAACCTCCATCTTGAGCGCACCTCCCACGCACGTCCGAGCCCATCCTCTGCCTTCTCACCTGCCATCACGCTCCTCCCCAGCTTTCCTCACAGGCCAGGACAGGACTTATCCCTCCTCATAGGGCAGGATGGGCTCTTATGAAGTCTAAAGGCCTTTACTTTTAATTTACTTTTTATCACCGCTGCCTGATGGCAGTGAAAGGGCTCCGGGCGCCCGTTCCCTCATGGCGGCCGCACGGCCCCACTCGTTCCTAACGACCATGCCTTGATCCAACCGGCGCTGCCCGGAGCCAGAGGAGACAAATCCCCTTCCTAAATTGTTGTGAAAGGTGCTGGGCTGGCCGACCCTCACCCCCATTAACCCAACGGAGCAAGTTCGCTCCTACGGGGAGCGCGGCGGCCTGCGCGGCGGCCGCCTCGCACTGATCCAGTGCCATCTCAATATATTTGTTCATTATCTTGCGCACACACAGAAGCGTTTGGAAATGTACTCGGGGCACAGGCCAAATTGAATCATCTGCCTTCATTTTCCACACGATCTGAAGCTACAGCTGCTACAACAGGCTGTGGGATTTTTGTTTTCCTCCCTCACCAGTTTTTGCGTTCCCTGCTTAAAGCCACCATGGTTGGATTTGAACCCTCCTGTTGTTCCTGCAGGTTACAGCTGCTTTTCACAAAAATGGGTCTTGCAGTTGTACACAGCAGGTGGAAAAATATTGAAAAAAAATATAATATCGGTGATCTATTTATGGACTGCTCTGATGGCACTGCAGAAAGCAGCAACTCCTGATAAGGAGATACATAATTAAAATGCTCTTCGCTGGGATGCCTCTTCTGGCAGCTCAGGCCTACTGACCACGAGTCCCTTCTCGTCATCAGTGGAACTAGGCCTGGGACCAGGACCAGCTCCAGTGCTGGGACCACCGTGTCCTCTCAGGCAGACGTTTGCTCGAGGAAACAGCTGCCTTCTTTGTGAAGCTCTGGAAGCTCCGCTTTCATGTGTGCCAAGAGAAAGGCCAGACCAAACACAGCCTTCGGATTTCAAGTTTTCCCGACTTAACGGCAAATCTATTTTGGCACGAGCTCCCCGGAGATAAGGCAGTTCCGCTGAGAGGCACCCAAGATGCCGAGCTGCGGTCCAAGCCCTCGGATCTCGGCAATAGGGATGAGCCACCTTAGTGCGCTTATCGGTCTGAACGGGGCTGCCAAACGCCACTTTACATCTAGGTGCAATGTAATGACTGCATCACCCACCCTGCCAAAGGACCTTTTTTCCTACTGCTTCAATAGCATCATTTAAAGTACATATATATATATATTTTTTTTTTGCTCATGACATTTCCTACTAATCAGTGTGATTAGCCAGGGCTATGAGGATTATTAAGACTAACTATTCCAAAAACTGCTGGAAGCTAAATACAGAGGCTATTGTCTTCCCATCGAAGGAGGAAATGATGCTTAAACTGTATTTGGGGAAGATTTTTTTGGATAGCATATGCTTTCATTACTAACTCCCAGATAAGCTGGTGTTTCTCTTGGTAGACTATCAGCAGTAGCAGCTTTTTGCAATAGGAGACAGTAAACTGCCTTAATAAATATAAATGGACAATTTAATTAAAATATATTGGAGACTTGGAAAAAGTACTGTTTGTGGATCAAACAGTCTGTTAAGGGATTGCACTCAAGGCTAGATCAGTGTATTTTAAGCAGGCAACAATAAGTGGCAGTGACATATACCGCACAGAGCTCTACCCCAATGATAAAAGACCATGCTGAAATTATAAACGTCTGTTTTCCAGGAGGAAGGGAAAAAAAAAAATCACTAAGCTGCCTCTGTTTTTAATGCTTGCAACAAAACAAACCATTTGGCTTTAAAAATGCTCTTCTTTAAACCTGAAAAGACCTATGTATCAAAACAAGGTGGAATCAGCTAAACACATTACTTCTGACTTGTTTCCTTGAAAATCCAGCCTTAATGCATTCTAACAAAATTTATCTATCCCAAGCATACCTCATAATGAGATCAACTGGGAAAAATATCAGGCTTGTTTGTATATTTTATACTTGCTCTAACTTGGCAGTTTGGAGATTATGTATTCCCCAGGTCCCTCCTTAAATCGTTTCACACGCTGCAATTTGATTTTCTTTGCTTGCCCTTTTCCACAATTTTTTGATACATTTTATTGAGTTCTGGCTCAGAGGGAAACGTTCCCTTTGAATTAAGGGTGCAATCATTTTTTTCCTCTAAATAAGGACATATGGCGTAGAAAGCAATGTTATGGTCCGAGGATTTTATGATTGAAGTAGGACTCATTTTAAAAAATGACAGTAGCATCAGGTTAGATTAAACTAGTTTTTCTAATTGGGTGGTACAGCTGTGTATGTTGTGATCCGCTACCTTAGACTATAACTCATTTGAAATACAACACATTCATTTTTTTTCTTCTTGTGATGAAGAGACGAGCAACAAAAGCGTTAAGATTGAGAAAAATTTGTTGTGTTTTGTTTTTTTACATTCCTTCAAAAAAATGAACTGTTTTTAGAAGCATGGAGTTTCATCACTGGACTGGTATCCAGACTAGTGAATTTTAATCTTGACTTACTAGTTTCCTAATGATAAGTTACCTAACCAACCCATGCTGCAGTAACCTCACCACAGAGGATAGTGGAAAGAGATGCAGAGAGACTCAATGTTACTAAATGATTTCTATGTTTGGAGGCTGCTGGTCCAGTTGCTATAGGCTGCTAAATACTTGTAAAATGGTAAGATTTCGGAAAAATCACACTACTCAAGAGTTAGCTTCTCAGCTACCAGGGTCACGTTAACTGTTCACTAATAATATAATTGGCATCTCAGTGCTTGTTCCTAGTCAGGAAGGGCATAATCTGTCTTTAAAATAAACCCTGACCCTTCTTGCTGCCACCAGCAGCTCTGCAAGAAGAGGAGGGCACTGAAGGGCACTGTCCATGGGCACCCGTGACATCTCTCCCATCTGGACCATGCAGGCAGGAGCTGAAGGCTCATTGTGCAGAAGGGGGACACCCGAGCAAGCAAGTCACCTTATTGGGGCACCTTTGGCTGTGTTTATGACGGTGCCTGGAGGCACTGACTGAAGAGCTGCAGCTTGTGAAGCTGACGGATGATGCTCAAGTCAGACCCAGACAAGAGAGATTCATAAAAAGCACCAGTGAAGAAGACAGTGTCTAATACTTGTCGCACCAAGTGTAAGTCTCAGACAGAAGTTGGATGTGCCAACTACACTTTAATTTCACTACAGGTCTAAAGGAATAACATCCAATAAATACTCTGTGAGAGAGCAGAAAGGCTCTGTGCAAGTTATTAAACCAGATTTGTAGCCTCAAGTTTCACATTAAGGTGATTCAGAGCCATGATTCTCTGTTATAAAGGGCCTCCCAATATGCATCCATTGAGAAGCTGGTTTTGTTGGGTTTTTGGTGAAGCACAATTAAGAGCTATGGTAAAAATCAGCATCGAGCTTTACCAATCCTGGGCTGCCGACCCTACTGAAAAGCTTTCTGCAAAGCACCAGGCTCTGGCCTGGACTGAGCATCAATTCTGGATGGAGAAATCTGTTCAGTTGCAGCCCATGGACTAAATTAGGCTAAGTTTACACAACTGTTTTAAGCACCATGTAGGAGGCAAACAGAATTGAAAATTTTAACATTGCTGCCATCTACACAAACAGATATCATCTATTAAAGACTAATATCCATAGCTCTGATATTAAAAACAAAAGTAAATTTAAGATAAATATCATATTGTCCAAAGCTGCAAGAGATAGCTCAAACTACATAAGGAAATTCAACCAAGATGACTCTAATACACATGAATATTTCTCCCCTACTAATATTACCCTTCCAAAGTGAGGGGCTTCTTCTTGAAAAGGTTACAAGAATCTTCAAAAAGGTACTAAAATACATCTGATAGGCAAACATTGAATGCACCTGGGAAGGAAACATGGACTCACTGGTCAGTGTTCTGGTTACAAGGAGAGATACTAGACAACGCTGGCTAAGAATAAACTTTATAAAAACAAAATCCAGACATCTTGCACAAGCCTGAAGAGAGTTGGGAGACCATGTGCTACAGATGTTAAGTTTTAATAAGTCTTGGACTAGCCATTAAGGAAAGTGGAAAAGGGCAAGTTGGGGAGAAACATTTCACAAGGGCCACCAGGACTTTCTGGGTAGCTATTGGCACATTACCACGACACCAGCTATGAGTAGCAGAGAAAAAAAGTCATACTGGATGCAACTGACACAAATAAGGCTTTTATTTGAGTCAATGAGGGTTTTTTGGAAAATGACTCACGTCAAATAAGCCTGGTTTCATTTCCTTTGGTAAGTTTAGTTGAAGAGGGAGCCAGATAAATCTGACTTGTTTAGAATTCTTACTGTACATATACTGGAAGATATTCTCATAAAAAAAAACCAGGAGTGTATAGCCAGTATGTTCCCCATTTACAATATGCTTTATTGATATGTTCTCAAAAAGTCATGTCGATAAGCAATCACTAATGTTTGCTACAGAAGGTAAAAGGATTTAAATGAGGCTTGTGGTTATTCAATGGTTTCATCAATACTGGGGAAAAATATTATTAAATCCACTGCTGATAAAATTCACATATGCCAGCAGTATTTGTTAACAAGTAAGTAAGGATGAGGAGGGGAAGGCACTTTGAGACAGCAGTTCAGATTCCCTAAAAAAACGTAAAATTCTGATTGAGAATCAAAATGGGAACACAGAACAGCGGCAGTAAATAGTAGGAGGATAGAGAGCTCAACTCCAGCTATAGCTTGACAAAGATCACCATACTTGATTTTGCCTTTATAAAAAGTTAACTATGTTGAGAAAGTCATAACAATCAGGGTTGGAAAAAGACCAAAATATGCAAAATCGGGTATTTCTTAATGGAAAACCCACAAGAGTGTTTGTCAGCACAAAATCCAAGGTGGCTGTAAGGATATTATACCTGTTCCTTCTGGTTATGCCTTGCTCGTGTTAACATGATGCATTAAATACCTGCCCAAAGTCTTGGGGCCCTTCCTTGCACCAAGGTAAGTGAAGTTCACTACCCTCCGGAGCTGCATTAAACCAACCTCCTCTGTACAACCACCCTCTCAGTCCTGAGCATTTGCATGGCTCCTCAGAAGGACACCAAACAAGCCAGAGTCAGACCCGGGGCCATCACTTGGATCACTGGTCTAAATCCTCCTTACATGGACCTCTGGAGATGACTCAAATTGCAATTAGAAAAGGCAAAAGTTGCCAACACCGCCCAAATGTAAAATCTAGCAAAACCTCCCACTCCTTAGGCTTAGGAACAAATGTTACCAGATTTAATATAAGGCAAGTAGCCTACAAACACTGTGGGCTCCTTTTAGCAGCTCAAGACAGGGAAAGAAGCATCCACGTCATCTCAGCAGTTCACTCCAACTTTCCCAGTGTCCCATGTGGAAAACCCGTGCTTAGTGCAGTAAGGATTCCAATTCATTACTAGGACTCTGAGGCACCACAATAACACAAGTAAAATACCACCAGATGTGTCATATAATGAATGTTAAAAAGGAAAAGACATACTGTATGCAGATATAACAACAATTTGCTGTTCAAATTAATTCAGGAATCAGTGCCATCCCTATAAACTCAATATATAAAACATATGCTACCGTAGGCATGCATAAGTTGCATGCAATTTTTTCCAGATAAAGCCGCACACGCAACTAATAAGCTTAAGTGAAAAAGCAAAGAAACAACGTAAATAAATAAATACAGAGGCCGCCCAGGGAATGAGGAATCTTTCAGAAGTGCTGTCAAAGACCACAGGACGGAGCCGGCAGCGGAGCCGCATCCTGCCCTCGGCAGCCCGGGCTCCGGGAGCCTCCGCTGCGCAGGCTGCTCCATTGCCGTGGGAAAGGGAGCCTGGAAACCAACTCTTCTTCCCATAACCAGCATTAGGCTTCAGCTACAAAGCAGTATTTCGAATTGTGGTGGATGACAGGTCTTCCTCCTATGCAGAATCAGGCCTAATGCTGCTTTTTCTTCAGCCATTTCCCAGGCCACAGTCTGGTCCCTCACCTTAATTCCCTTCCCTTGTTTTCCTAAAGACCTCTAAAATCCAGCAGTGCAGCTACCACCCAGCAGCAGCTCATGGAGGAGTTGGCCCAAATGGCAAGAGAAGCTTCACTTTGCTCCTAAATGCAGAAGGAACTGGTGGGCATGTGGGCAAGAGCTGTGGGGAAATGTGAGCTTAAAAAAGCGGAGCCCCCTGCCCTGCCAGCTACGTATTGTCATTCTGATTGCACCCATGACGGGCTGTGATTGCATGTTTCAGAGCCAGGACCTGGCATGTCTGGCCCGAAACGCACAGTCCAGGCTGTGCATGTGCGAGCTCCAAAGCACCAGGGCTGCCATCAGGCGAGATGTTCGTGTTGTCAAGGAAACTTGCAGCGAGGCCACCGGGTCCAGCGCCACCGCTGCAAGTTCTGCAGTCTGAAGGAACCGTGTTACAACGGCGGCAGCGAGCGCAGCCAGCTCTGCAAAGAGCAATTTCCTCGAAATGCCCCTGGGACTTGCTGTTTACTGTTCAGCATCCTGAAGAAAACAAAAATCTACCAATAATTACAGCCAAAGCAACTAAGGGGAAGCCCTTTGGTAATTTTCAGCCCTGAATAACTTAAGAGGGTGACAATTATTTCAGCTAATGATGACTGAACTTTGCTTTGAGATTAGCATTCAGAGCTAAGGAATGGGAAGAGGCTGTTCAGAAGCTACTGTTGTGATTAGGCCAAGCACAGAGCTCTGCAGACTGGCTTTTTGGTGCTTACTATAGCTAAGGGGCATGGAGAATCACCCCACGATGCAATGATGCAGACGAAGCACAGAAAACTTGCTGCACATGGACCAGGATCTTGCCCGTCCCTTGTGCCCACGCACCCCAGAGAGCATCCCCTGCGGCTAGTGGAAAACGGTAGCTGCCCTGGACGGTGACCAGGGATGTGCGATGTGCAACACAGCCCTGCTTTGGCACCAATGGAACCTGAAAGAGCAGATTAAAGTATTTCTCAGATAAAAAAGGGCTGGCTGCCACACTACAGCTTAGAGTTAAAAACAGGATCTGGAGTTCATACCATGCATTCTGCCCAGACGAGAGGGAACTTGAGTGCCCTTCCTGTCCTGTATGCAGCCAACAGCCAAAGCCAAACTATTTGGTCCAGGAGCACCTTTTCTTGAGCACTGCTGAGAGGCGCTACCAACGTGTGCTCCTCTGCCCATGGACAGGAGGCCAAGAGCCTCTGCCACAGCCTAAAGAGCCCAGGGCAGAAGCAGCCAAGGGGCAGGTTTCACAGCACCTACCGTAGTCTCCTTGCTGGGCTCGTTGCTCCCTGCTAGGCCATACATCCCCTTCCCCCTGATTTCAGAGACCAGCACAGCGCCCGACCCCTCCAGAAATGAGTCAGGCTCTGCCTGGGGATAAGCTGCGCTCAGCAGTGGAGAAAACTGCTTGAGAGGGGCCCAGAGAAATGCAAATTACCACATTCATGTGGCTCTTCAGAGGGCACAACCGTTTGG
>JAUBOD010000858.1:1990168-2002222 GCA_032353885.1 Nothura maculosa
CAAAGCCCAAGTTTGAGCCTTGGCTCCTTCAAGGCGACTTCTCCTCCTCCTTCGGGTGTTAACTGCAGAGCACGCATGGGAACCGCCTCTTTCCCACACCCGCCTCCCCGGGACAGCGGGAAACCACTCGGCCTTCACCCAAATCTCCTCTGCTTCAGCGACTTCAACTGGCCCTGCCCGTGCGCTCGGGACCCGCGCGCTCCAGTCGCCCTGTCACTTCACACCAGGGCCGGCAGCAGCGGCCAGTTTTCACAAATAACAATAAAACAAATATATTTGTCTTGCAACTTGAGCGCCAAGACAAGCAATGAGCAAAGCTGGGGGCCAACTGTAACACCACCGCTTTTGGCAGTCAGCCCTCTTTCCAGATCCTTATGTATTTCTCTCCCAGCTTTCCACCTAGTTCTCCTTTTCAATACAGCTGGCCATGCCACAACATCCACCAAAGAGCAGCAAATTGCTGCCTGGCTAAAGCCTGGCCCTTGACCAATTAAGGCACCCCGACCCCTTCCTCTCCATTGCTTTGCTGAAGCTCTGCAAAGCTGAAAAACCTGTTGCTGCTGTTTCTCTCTCAAACCCTAAAGCCAACTGGCAAACTAGAATTTAACCTCACAACTGCTGAGTGCAGTTACATCGATACACACTGGCCAAATAAAATACTGCTTTTAAATTGTAATTTGTGTTTGGCACCAAATGTACTGAGAAAACTCAAAGCAATCTGCACTATAGACCAGCTAGCAACCTTTTGCAGAATGAGCTTTCATGCCCCCAATTTACATCTGAGAGCGATAATGCATCTTGGAAATGGGCAGCAGAGTAAGAAGCCCCTACAGTAATCATAACTGATGTATGAAAATTGAAAACACTTAATTGCTTCTAATCTGTTGCAAAATTCTGTTGTGCACACTCTTCCTTTCCAAAACTAGAAAGTAACAGCAAGATGACTCTCCCTCTCCAAAAAAAAACAAATAGGCTCAGCAGGATGACCCAAAATTGGGTTGATTGACTTCAACAAGCTGTGAGGACCCTTTAGAGAATCTGAAAATCCTCCTCGCTGTTCCCAAACACTCCTCAGTTAATTTTCGGTGGGGAGAAATAAAGGCATAAACAAAGCAGAGGTCTCTGCTTATGATTCTCTTGCCTCAACCCTCCATAGCCTCGTGCTGCCGTCTCGGGCTGCACACGTTTCCATCTGCACATGGATTTATGGGCAACCTCTTGCAGGCAAAGTGCGTATTTCCCCACCACAGCAAAAGCCAGTTCAAAGCAGGCTGCGCCCACTGCAATCCAGGGCAGATTTTTTCCTCATCAATTTTAGCAGAGGCTGTGTTGGGACCGTGGAGGTTTTCTTCAGGAAAAGCCTCCTTGTTGATTAGGGCTCAGCAAGAAAAGACACAAAATGTATCTTACTTTTATTGATTACTTCCATTCCTCAAATAATTTCAAATTAATCCTTCAATTTCATTTCCAGCTGCTTTGCTGTTGTGCTTGGTTGCTTAAGCAGAAAAGAGTCTTGTGCAAGCGACACAGGTGAATCGCATTTGCTCAACGTTTTCAGCATTAAATAATCTGCACATAACTCAGTCTCACTCGAAAGGTAGGCTGCAACGAGCTGACATAAAATATGGCTCTGCTAAGCCAAGAAAGATAAAACAGGGATACCTTCATATTTGAGGGAAAAACAGTGAAGGTTTTCATATTTTAATGAGATACAGATGGTGACCACTGAATGAATCACTCTGCCCATAATTAAAGAGTCTTCTGATGTCTGAAGACTCTTCCTGTCATGAAACTCTTGGCCGCTATTTCATCTCCAACCTAAGTCTGATTTCAGACTGAAAAAGGAGGATCCAAATGTTGATGTCACCCCAGACACCACTTATATTCTCCATTTCCCTTTTGAAGAGCTTGGTATTATTTTCTGTCTATTCTTTTTTTTTATAGGTCTGCAGGCACCCTTGCAGCTAGACAGGAGATAAGAAAAATCAACAATGGACCAAAGAATTTCCAGGCCTCCTACTTTACCTTTTCCTGCCACACAGCATTAGGAATGTGTCTCGCAGAACACTCAATCTCCTGTATAAAATTAGAAAAATTAGCTTTCAAGGAGGACACGGAGGACTTGAATTCTGTGCAAGTTTTAAACGTGGCCCATGGATTTCAGCAGCCACCTCCTCTGCAACCGGCAGCTTTGCCAAGAGCTTCAGCTCTGCCCAGAGCAGAGAGAGGGCTGGAAGGTTCCCGAGGGAACCACGTCATCCAGCTGATTCCTGACCCTTAGAAACAGGTTAATGAACGTGAATAGACATTTGCCTAATATGTCCTAGAAACTTCCAATGCTCCAACTTCCTGCTGCCTCCGCAGGGAACTGGTCCCTGGGCTTAGCTGATTTTACTATCGCTTTTTTTCCCAGATGTCTCTTTGGACAACCAATATCCTTCTTGAGCTGGGAGAATGAAACATATTGAAGCCATCAGCAGAAGCAAATAAAACGATCAGAATGCCTTGCATGTTTTATAGTAAGCCATATTTCTATATCCTGACAATGACTGAAAGTTTTTCCCTCCATAACAAATTGTTTAAAAAAAAGAAAAAGAAGGGCAGAAAGAAAGAAAAAAGATGAGAGGACTGCAGGCTTCCTTACTTGCAGCTCCTCCCTTTCTCTCCTTTTTAATTTTCTTTTCTCCAGGCTTCTCAAGCCTCATTTGTCCTCCACAAATTTTCAGAGATTATCACTAATGGCACTGAAATCACTCGAGCCAGTTTTGTAAGTGCCCAGAACTAAATTCCACAAGGTTCTGCTAACCTAAGTATTAAAATCTTTTCTTTTCCCATTCCCTGATAGCGTGTTGGCTGCGTGACTGCAGCTGACCCTTTCAGGAGGAATAGAAAAGATAAGAAAAAAAGTCATTAAGCACTTTTGCTTTCTCACTTGCATCTTTTGAGAGCTATTTCTTTCCATTGAGCAGTTGACTAGGCTCATGCCTGGCCCATCTCTAGCTACTAATATATTTAAAGAAATCTCTCTGGCTGCCCTTTATGTCTTTTGCCAATTTTATCTCATTTTGGACTCCGGTCTTCATTTTTCTCTGCATGGTCACAATAAAATTGTCTTCCATAGTTCAACCCACTCTCCATTTTCTTTATGTTTCTTTTATATTTCAGGTCATTAAGAAGCCCATGATTTAGCTAAGGTGATCTCCTACTACATTTCCCATCTGTCCCCTCTATTAAGAAGGTTCATACTTGTGCCCTTGAATTTGCTTCTCTAAGAAGATTTCAACTCTCCTGAACTTGTTTTTCACTTAGATCAGCGTGTCCGAAGATTGTACCTCTTAATTGACTTAAATCTGCTTCTTTGAAGCACATTATCTTTGCCATGCTGCTCCCTCCTGCCCCTAATAAACAGCATTCTGGCAATCTATGCACGCTGCTTTCCTTCTACAAGAGCTATTCTGCCTACCTAGCATCTTGCCTCCACTTCCTAGGAAGGACTGAATTCCAATTACTGATCATTTTGCATTTGCTTGGGTGGGGTTTTGGGTTCCATGGATGAACAAGAAGGCTTCGACTTGGAGCATGGAGAAATTTTCACAAAATGAAGGAAAATAAAAACCAAAAACCCTCTCAGTCTCTTCTGGAATTCCCCCACATCCTCCAAAGCATCTGAATTGCTGCTGGTGTCCTTAGACAAGCCTGCAGAATCCTCCTTGCTGCTGGCACAAAATATAATGAAGGATTTAAGTGCAGGTTATAAAATGCTGTGTGCTGTCCTAGATAATTTATACCTTTCCAAATGATGCCTCTCCATTCCTCCAGCGCGAGAGATCATCCTCGAGGAGGCAGCCCTGACCCCAGGCCTTAAACAGCCTCCCTCGGCATGGGGGATCCTTATATCCTCTCACCATGCTCAGCAGAGCAGTCGATAGCAAAGAGCGACTTAGAGATGCTAAAAAAGAACAAACATTTTTATAGCAGCCCCCTAATACTTGGAGGGCCACTGAAGGCAGCAGTGCTTAATGTGCTTCGGAAGATCTCTGTGTTCCGAGCCTTGCCAGCTGCCTCCTGCATGCTCAACATCGCAGCGCCCTTAGCTCTGCTTGCTTCACCATTCCAGAGCGTCTGCCCTGAAGGAAATGCCCCAGCCCGATGTCGCTGGCTGTGATGAGGCTGCCGGGAGCATCACCCCGGGCTGGGTGCCCCAGCAGAGACGTGTTTCACCTCCAGCAACCCCATCTGGACACCTGAAGCACGGCATTAACTCACTGCAAACACGGGGCAAAGAAGCAACCCACAACCCGATGCCAAATGCCCTTGGAGAAGCCTATGGTCTCATACTTCCAGCTTCACTTCCCAGCTTCAAGATTTTCTCTGCTGGGTTGTAGTGTCATCTCAGAACAACTGAGTCCTTGCTCCACCAAGGGCCCAAGCCACTCTAGAGGACACCCGGGCACTGCTAGCACATCCTCAAAGGGTAATTAAATGTGTAACTTTCCTCCACAGAAGCAGTGCTGTTGCCACTAATTTGCTTTTATCCGAGTATCTGCAACTCCACCAAACCTCTTGAGCCAGCAGTATTAATTTATATTTGGGTTGCTTGCTTATTTCTTCTCTCGAGTTTGTTCCCATTTACGGCGTGCGTCCCCATTTAAAATTAAATTGACAGTGACAGACCATCATCCTTTCCCCAAATCCACCAAATTGTTTAATAATATCATTTTTAGAAGCAGATTTGCTGCTCACACACATGTGCGCACACCAAGGCAAAATAAAGATGACAGCCCACTTGAACAAGGCAGCAATAAAACAGTGATAGTAATAAAGAATAAAAATGCTATACGGGGTTGCCATGGGAACGAGCACTCAAGGACTCCAGGTAAGGTTGTAAAACACGGCGCGGAGCCGGCGGCAGCGAGGCGGGTTAAGAGGTTATTTATGAGGCCGCAACAGGTTGCGCAGTGCCCTCTGCTGAGGCCTCGCCAGCCGCCCGGTGCCGCTGCCACCATCTTGGCCATTGTGGGGAGCGGAGGCACCTGCGGAGCTGCTGGTGGAGCCCGCGGGGACTCCAAGAGCCTCCTCTGTGTGAGGGCTGGGCCCTGTCTCCACGTGAGGGCCCAGGTCCCATCTCCAGGGCCTGGACCCTTTTTGTTGGCTGAGGCCTTGGGCCCCATCTCTGCAGTCGAGGTCTTGGTCCCTATTTCCACGGCCGAGGCCCCTCATGGCGGTCATGGCAAGGTGTCGAGCCGGGCGCGCTACGCGTTGCCTTCGGCACAGAGGAATCACCGTGCCCGGCCCCGGGAATGGCGCTGTAGAAGCAGGCAGCTCCCCAAACCCAAGGGCCATCTCAATGTGTGGGCGCCCTGGCCAAGGGCAGCGGGAAAGAACCCAATGAGGGCAAGGACATGTCGTGCAGGAAGAAACGCAGCCGCTTTGCGCTGAAACCTTCCTGAAATGCTCTTTCCTCATGAGGAGGGAAATACACAGATATGAATCAACCACAAGAGGCTCTCAAGCATCTTGACGAAGCAGAATTTCACCCTGCTGTTACATAACCCCCACAAGCCAGGGGTGCTGGGGAGCAATGGGGCACCGTGCCCACTACAGCCCTGCCAGGAAAGGCCAGGCACAAACAGACCCTGCCACGTGCCCATGAGATCTGGTCTCTGTGCAGAGGGGAGCCCCTTCCCAGCCACCATCAGCCCCACAGCAGCCTTTCTGGGAGAGGGCAGCACGGGGAGAACGTCTGCAAACATCACAGCAGAGGATTCCTTCGCCAACAGTCTTTTCTTAATAAAAAAAAAGATCAATAGGAAAGCATAGATAAATGGGTTTGAATCAATGATGCTAGCATTTTGCATGGACTGGCTTCCCCTAGACCAGAATCTAAGCTAAAACTATTCCATTCCCCAATCCCTCTTCTATTATATTTAATCTAGGCACTCATGGCCCAGATGGCAGGCCATGTTTCAGCACCCCCCACAACATAGTGCTTGGCACAAGGCCCACTGCACTCTTTTCCTACCAACAAATCCCACTATTTAGCCCTAAATCCAGCAGCACTCTCAATGCAGACTTACTTTCTGCTGGGCCCACAGTCAGTGCCTGCCCCATCAGCAGGAATTGTGGTGCTGAAAGCCACGTTCCGCACCCGGGAGCAACTCTGTGCGCCAGCAGGAGATTTCCATTTAGACTCAATTAAAGTGCAGGAGCACCAGGAGTTCGCCGGGAGAGGGGGAGCAGAGCTGGAGTGAAGCTGCCTCTCTTCTCTCCCCTGCGCAGTCAAAGGCGTCAATTCAATTCTCCCCCCGCTAAGTGGCACCAATGCACCGCAAACCGCAACCAAAACATCTGCACCACTGCTGATAAATAACTATCCCCCTGCCTTCCCCGGCCGCGGGGGTGCCCGGGGCCTCAGTGCTCTCCACCGTGAACACCCCATCACGCTCCCACAGAGTGGCGGCAGCTTGCAGGGAGTGATCAAAGGCCAAACAAAGGCAGCAAATGTGGAATCATGTGTTAACTGTCAAACCCACGGGCTCCGGGTGCCCACAGAGGCTGGCAGGAGCCACCTCTGCCCTTTCCAAAGTGACCTCGTGCTGCTCCTCCTGGGTCCCTGTGGGGAGACAGGCCCCTCCATTGGCATCCTGCTGCCTTCCCTGCCTGCATGCAGCAGGAGCAGCACCGCAGTCTGCGGCTCCCGGCAGGACAAAGCCACTCTCCTGCTGCCTGCCCCAAGGACCATATATTCTTAAGGAGAATGGATGCAGGAGCAGCACCAGCACCTCTGGCTAAGCTGAAGTTTTGATGATCTACCCCACATAGCAAGGCACCAAGACCAGAGCACGGGCATCCTCCTGTTGATGTTCTTTGCGAGATGTCAAAGCTCCCTCAGTCCTGCCACGTCACCCAAGGCTTTGCTGGGGTTTTCTTGCATGATGCTGGCAGCACCGTGCACAGCCCAATGCAGCGCGGCAAGCAAGGACAAGCCCATGGTAACTCGGCTCTGCTGCGAAGACACACAGCTCTAGGACAAAATTTGCTGGGGAAAACATACACAAAACTTATGCAAATCATAAACTTCAAGTGTATTGTCATTCAAAGGCCCACCAGGGCTGTGATGGCCCATGGATGGCAGGAAAGAGACCCAAGGCTGGCTTGTTAAGAGTTGAACGATGATAGGAAGGTCACAGTAGAGTCATGTAGGGCTCATCCACTGAGTCCTAGAGCAGACAAGCCAACTCCATACTTTAATGTGGTCCTATTCTGAGTATCACCAGCACATGAAGAGCAGATTGCTGCCCCGGCTGCCAGCTGAAGGCTCAGAGCCTTCAGCAAAGCCTGGCTCACGTTGGCTTCTGCAGAAAGCAGCTAGAGAGCAGCCCATTGTGTTGCTCCCCTCTAGGGCAGCCCTGTCATCACCCAACCCCAGTGCCAGGAGCTCACTGATGTCTGCTCCCCTAGCCCAGGGATGATGATCATCATGCTGCAGCCCAGATACACCACTTACCTTCTTACATTCATGATATGCAATGATTACAGAGGACTAGCTTTCCATTATCTCCAACAAATGGCCACAATCACCAACCTCTTACTCCAGCAAATAGGAGCAGCTATACCCACAAGGAGGAAAAAACGCGTTCATAGATGCCTCCTGAGATTTTCTTTTCTTTTGCATGAATACTTGTCTGTTTTAAAAGCACTCTCACATCAAGGAGTGACATGGAAAAACCTCCCGGTGTCCTGAATCCCAAAGAGGCAATAAAGGAATGCTGCAGTGTCGAAACCCAGTGCACACCCTGCAACCCTGCCCTGGCCACGGGCATCTGCTTGCTTCCTTCTGCCCCCTCCACCCGCGCCCGGTAACATCCAACCACGACTACTCTGCTGTTGGTAGGAGGCTGAAGTAATTAAGCTTAACCCTGGTCCGGTGGGAGTCCCCCAGAAGGCTTGTGATCCACAGGCATGACACGCTGTTATTTATAGCTGATTAAGTTCTATTTATCAACATTTAAATGTTGCAGGAGATGGGAGAGATCCCAATGCACATCTGTGTCTTATTAGAAACACCAGCTGTGTGTGGTAGCCTAAGGTTTGCCTTTGTCGAGAGGTTATAAGGAGGAAAAAGAAACCCAGAATAATTCATATTCTTCACTGTAGCTAAATAAACTGGTGTGGGTGTCATGATCTTCAGTTTTTGAGCCTAACACCACGTGAAACTGCTTCAGGGGTCAAAGTCAAAATCAAAACTAGCCAGGCAACTTATGAAGCCATTCTCTATTCACATTTAATTTGTGCTGGAAGACTGTTGACGGCTTGAGCTTTGAGACACAGGAAAGGTGACTGGTAGGTCACACACACACAAACAATCTGCAGGGCTGTAACTGCCTGAGCCCGAGCGTGCTCGGGAAGAACACGGGTGTTTCTCCAGCGTCAGTGAGGCTGCCCCACTCACTTGCTGCCTTTCTGGTTTCAACACGTGCACAGAAGAGGAGCAAACCGAAGGGACACCTGCAGCCTCACCACCCCATCCTTCAGACAGACCTAGCGATGGTGTCCACAGTAATGTGCTAGACATGGGCACTAAAACCTTTATCTTTGCTTCTTTTATTCAGCTTAAATTACTGCAGCTTTTCTGGTGGTAGAGTACAGTAACTGAATTACTTGTGTGTAGAAGATGCAAGTATTTTAAATGCAATAGTAATGCAGTTAGGTTCTACTGGAAGGGACGTTTCTCCTCTGTCACTATTAGCACCAAATCCTAATCACTGATGTAAAGTATTCTTTTATTTCCTAATTGCCAAAGCAATTCCCCCATCCTCGTCAAAAAATCTCCCCAAAGCAAGAGCGAGGAGACGATATTCACAGAGCATTACACCTCAAATCAAAGAGCATGGCAAGAGGGAGTCTGTTTTTTTTCCACAATTTCCCAGGAAAGATAATGCTGCCAGATCTTTCTTTTGCTGGAGGCATGTGATAATTTGGCATCATCCTCTAAGTTCTGAAATTTGGTGGAACAAAAGAAATGTCAAGCTTTCATTAGGAGGAGGAAAAACGTCTAGGCTCTGATGTTGTAAACACAGCCCTGGAAATAGGGCCCACAAACATCTGAACACAATTAAGAGGAGTCTAACACAGCACTCATTAAACAACTGAAAAGCAGGGTAACTTATTTGTCCATTCTTATTACTTGATTTGATATTTTATGCTTGATAACTTGAATAGCTCAGAGCTCGAGACATATTTCTCAATTCAAAGGAAATCACCTAGCCACCCTAACCCTAAGTCCAACATCCATAAAAACAAAGTCTGATGATCTTTTTCTTCGAAATGTGGCTGTCCTTTGGCAGTTCATCTCTTCTAGTGGTAGAGAGAGCTCACACAGTATCTCTCTGAGAATGGCTCCAAAATGAGTAATTACATATATAATATATAAATATAAATTATATATAAAAATATATAAGCATCTAAGCCATGTTCACATCAGAAATCTAATCTTCAGGTTCAAAATGAATCCATTCTTGGACAGAAACATGAACAAGAGATCCAGCCTGAATGCTGCCCAGTAAAAACTTGCCATGTATATTCTGTTACCCACACATAAACAAAAAAGTTTTTGCTTACAGTGAACTTGTAAAACTGACATTTAGAGATACAAGCAATAAGCAGAGCTGTCAGCCTTTTAGGTGCTAATTCTTCAGGCCGATGCTCTCACATCCACTCTTTCAGTAGTTGCAAGCATGCCCAGGTGAGTGTAGAAGTTCAGTATGCCAGGTCCCCAAAAGCCTTCTCCAATTACACACATACAATAAATGAAGTATTTCACATTAAAACACGAAAAAAAAAGAAAGAAAAAAGAAAACAAAATGTCCAACAAAGCAAAGTCTGGCTATTCCAGAGTACAGTTTCTCCTGGTACTCTGTGTTGCAATTATTGACATAATCTCAGATAGTCAAACTGACGTGGTCCAAAGTTTTGTTGTGGACTTCATAGAACGTACTGTATCTGCACCAACTGGAATGCACTTGGCATGTTTTTAGACTGAGAAGTGTAACAGGGAATATGTTGAATTTGCTACCAGAGAAAGAAAAATAAATCTCAGCCACATGAAATCAGCTCAACACAAACACCAAGTGAAGAAACCACAACGAAATGCAAGCAGGAACTAAAGCACACTAGAGGAAGCGAGTGTGAGCTGCAATCACTCTGGTATCTTGAGATTCTTCGGTCTGACAAGCACAATTAATAACCAGCATCTTCCAGCTCTGCACCACCCAACTTCTCAACTACCTCAATGCCAGTGAATGAATCAGCAAATATTTCAGCTGACAAGGTAGCCACACACTCGTGAAGCAGCAACGTGCTGCTCTATGAGGCGTCTAGCAAGCCAGCAGTGTGGGGAAGGAGACACTATTCCGCACACGCAAACAGCACCCGAGGAACCGTGACTGGTTTCAGGTTAGTCCTGTGTTTTGTAAATGTAATTAATGTCTGAGGGGGGTAATTATCCTGGCAGACACTTCCTCCCTGTGCTCATTGCGTAAGACTTCAAGTCCAGCCTTTGACTGGACACGCTGAAAAAATATCTGCAGACACTGAACACTGCATGGCTTTTCCTTTAAGCTTGTTGAATATGAACAGAAATCCAAATGGAGAGAACACTGAAAGTTTTCCATTGTAAAAGTTCATTTTTCCAAGCTTCTGAATTTCCATTTCCTAACCACGGTCCTTACAATACCAGTCATTTTCCCCATTCTCTCCTGAGCTGCACAGTTCAGGTGCTGTTTCATGTTAGACCAGGTTGATATGAACAGTAATTGTGATCATTTCTAAACACCTAAGCAGCACATTCCTGCAGATGTGTACGGGCTGCTACGTGCAGAGCTTATCAGCTGAAAGGCAAAGCCAACACTCAGGCCGTAACACCACACCACATAAATCTGCTCGGATTACACAGATCTAGACGGATCTATTCACGTAATAAGACTCCAAGCCTTTTCTTCCATCCCATCCAAAACATATGCATTAGAAGAGTTAAACGAGAAGCTTTTTTACTAGGCTTTTAAAAATAATAATTGTCAAAACCGACCATAAGCAGCACAGATCAGCTATGGTAAATACTAAGGAGATTCTTCCAGAGTGGTATTTCCCTCCTGCATCAAGTGAACTGTCACAGGGCAGGGTTTGATAGGAATCATGCGCTTCTGGAAGCGAACGCGGCACGCAACGCGGCCGGGGGCCCCGCTACCTCGTCCGGCTCCTTCCCGGCAGCATCGGCGTCGCTCGTGGGCCGGATCGCCTCGTCTCCGCACACCCCCCTGTTCCAGGGCTTGCTCAGAAGGGGCTCTGCTCCTCAAAACAGCAGCGCTCCCTGAGAAGAGCTCCCGCGATTAGGTGTTAAAGAAAGAAAAAGGAAAAAGGGAACGAGGGAGAGGAGGGCGGAGGGAACACGGCTGCCGAGCCCCTGGCAGTGCCAGCAGTTTCAAAAGAGCTGTAATCTCTGAAACCTTATCGAGGCTTTATCGCACTCGCGCTTATCTAACCCAAACAATCACTAGAACAGCAGCTGATAAAGCAGCCTGACGAGGTAATTTCAGCAATTAAAATCCACAGCTCCAGCCACCAGATGCAGAGGATATTTTAACACTCTTGCCGGCTCCAATCTCTCCTCCCCGCTCTCTCCCAAGCCGGGCCACGTTTCCTCCCGCGTGGCCGGGCCACGTTTTCCCCCGCGTGGCCGCGCGCTCCCTGCCGCCCTTTGAGCCTCCCTTGCCGCTGAGCGGGGCTGCCCTGTCTCGCCAGGGCTGCCTCCCGGCTGGGCAGAAGCACCCACAGCTCCTTCAGAGCCGGCCCTGCTGTGGTTCCTCGTCATTGCCCTCCTGTGCTGGCATGGAGGAGAGGTGTTAGGCTGTCCAAAGCCAAGCCACAATGTGCTCATACCCCCTAACGTGGACGTATCACCTAATGCATCTCCTTACAGAGGCGCACACGACGCAACACGGCTTGGAGCAGCCTTAGGGCGACTCCAGGCACAACCGGCTCAAAGGGCTCCCCTCA
>JAUBOD010000858.1:2003550-2014898 GCA_032353885.1 Nothura maculosa
ATCACCTAGTCCTTAAAAGGCACCCAGTTTGTCCTCATATACTCATTTTGTGTTGCTCCTCCTTGGGGTTTGGAGTTGCTAGTGCTGATACTCCATTCAACTAGAGTATGATCAATAACTATCAACAAAGACTATTATTTCTCCAGTGTCCCGAAGCAGATCTAGGATGGCCTCCTGCTCAGGGAGGAATTAACATTACAGGTCAGCCCATGTCTTCAACCACTCACCAAATACACAGCCAACGAGCCCTTTGAAGGCACAGTTATGATAGAGCCATTCAGTATTGAAAGCGCTCCATCGAGTCTGCCATAAACTGTCACTCTAGGCATTTAGGGCAGACAATAAACACGCACTTATCGCAGAACAACTGTACCCTGCTCGCTCAACCAATGGAGCAGCGTTTCTTATCAAATCAACTGCTTATCAGTGAACCTAACAAAAATAAAGGTTACACCATATGGCCTCCTCCGCTTTACCTCTGCTCCATCAAGATGTATGACTTCAATTAAAGCTGCATTGCTCAGACCTTGCAGACCTGCTTCCTCCTTGCCTGCCCTTGGCAGCCCAAGTGCCCGCTGCCGAGCATGGAAACAACTCCTGTGCCACATCCTGCTCCAGGCACACACGTCCCGCTGTGGGTGTCCAGCCACACGGATCCATTGGGCACTTGTGGGATGCACAGCAAGGTGGAGGGAATCCACAGCCTTCCCTTTGCCTTGGGATCCAAATGTTCTAGCAGGAGAGAGTGTTTCCGCTGTGGCTGGCAGAGGATAATTCAATTAACCAAATTAAGAACTGAAAACACAAGTAATGCATTAGAGAAGAGCTGAAATTCACTTATTTATTCCTGTTACCTCAAAATAGGAGATGTCTCAAAACATTAGCTCATGTGACTTGCCATGATTTCCACCTCGCTCTCCAACAAGGACATTTCTGAAGCACAGAGGCAAACATTTCTGTCTGACCAGGACGAGCATTAAAGCTTCCATCCCAGGGCACATTTCTTGCCCATTGGCAGTTGTTCCTTCTCGCGAGGCACCGTTTCACAGGTTCCTGATCTCTTACTGTCCAACTAACAAAAGCCCCTTCAAATCCAAGAGGTTGAATCTGTTTTATTCTCTATAGCTATTTAAAACTTCAACAAGAGCAGCCAAAGCCCCTTCCCAGCGCTAGTCGATCCATGCTCCTAATCTCGGCACGTGACAGATCCTTCTGGCACACCTCACTTGCACTGCTATTATAAACTACCCTGTGAAATGGTCTGTTATTTCTCTCCTCTTTTTTTCTATGATTCAGGAATAAACACTTTCAGGTCTATAATCTTTTGCCAATAACACCTCATTTTGTTGAGGACTATCATCTGGCACAAGAAATATTAATTCATCTTTGCAGAGAGCAACTGAGTTTAAATCAGTATTATTGAAATTGCTGCATCAGAACTTGCTAAGTTCTAAGAGAATAGAGCTCATTTCTCTCTGGGCCACCACCAAAAGTAACCAATTTCCTGCAGTTTGAAGAGACGTTTCCCCTACTAGCCTGTAACCCCCAGGGCAGGCAAACACCCTAGTTCAGAACTTTACTCAACCAAGTGCAACTTGGCCACTCCTGTTTACATTTTTTACAGCTCAACTGCACAGGGAAATGACTCCAAATTGAGGAAGGATGTGAATTTAAAGAGCAATATTTTGCTCTTTGCAAACACAGAACGGCCTTTCCCAGTTCTATTTAATGCACTGAGTTAAGGTAAACTGCTCCAACTTCCACACGTCAAGCTCTTCTCAGGACAGGCTGCACTTGTAAATAGGATATGTGGGGGCTGCTGCATGGGACACGGGCTCTGTCCTGCACAGCAGCCTTCCATTCAGGCTGCTATTCCAACATTTTCTCCCTACGTTGCATTGTGAGCTCCTGTTCACAACCACAAACACTCTCCATCCTGAAGAACTTGCCCATTGATCAGCTGTCATCACTGTTTTATCAATGTCCTTAAAAATATCTGTTCTTACAATAATATTGACAGCTTCTTTTTCTGTTGAGAAAAGCTATGAAAGCACTTTCAAACTTTTCTTTTAATCATTGGCATATAAATCTGTGCTGTCTTCATGAAAATGGATTATCTGGGTTTGCTGTTATACAGCTACGTTAAATTTAGCTCTACTGAAATGCACTTGCAACTCAGTGAACTCATAAACACAAACTCTCCATGATAAGCAAGCAATAAAAAACTGTCCTTTATTGCCACCAAGGTAACTCATACTTTAATTTATCTATTATTTCTGTACTAAGACTATTTTACTGCAGCAAATTGAATTCCTCGTGAAGGAAATAAAATAAAATGCTTCAAAAATGCTGAAGCAAACTCAGATTCTGTAAGCTGGAGATTAAATAACAAATTTCAGGGAAACTGAGATTCATAGATATTACAGGAAAGGCTGGCCTGGAATCCCATTTTTCATCGTGACGCTGTGATAATTTGAAGAAAGTTACAGGCAGTGTTTCTATACTGCACTTCATCCCAAACTATCAAAGAACGTTATAAATGTTCAGCAGTTCAGTTCACAACCCTCCCAAAGACAATTTCCAGTTTCTGGCAAACAGAATGGCAGTAGGTGAAGTACTGAAACGCTGTGAGTCATGTCTGTGCTCTTGCTGGGCTCTCAGTTTCTCACCATTGCAAACTGCTTCCCTTCCCATAGCCTGGAACAAGTCATTTTCCATTATTTTTTTTCCACTAGTTTACAAACATTAAAATAAAGAAAGAAATAAAGACTAGAATGAGAGATGAAAGATCACGAGAAGCGCTGAGGATCTGGCCCATTTGTCCAAAGCTGCAGAAGGAAGGTTAACCTGCTCTATGTTCAACCAGCCCGGGCTCCGATCTCCTTCCTGTTCCATCTCACCCGTCTGGAGCCTGCAATAATTTCATCAGTACAAGGGTGGTATTCGCAATATCGCACCATAGTCATCATCCTAAATCCCTCATCAATGTTGGTACCACACCACATTTCTTGATCAACATTAATATGATTCTCCAATTGGTAAAAGATTTAGAAATGCAGTTTGTATTTTGTTCCTTTGGAAGAGTCTGAGACCTTCATTATAGGAAACCTATTGTTATCTTTCCAAAGAGAAGAATGACAGGTAGCTCATTTCTATTCACTAGTCAGTGCAATAAGTGATATTTCAGTATTGCAGGTGTGCTACATCTTAATAATAATGCTGGAATACAGATCATGGAGAGCCTAGAGCCACCCCAGCCCACAGCCCTTGCAGTGGGTGGTGATGCAGGCAAGCCAGGCACAAAGAGCCCATCCAGAGCCCACGCGCAGGCAGGAGGGGCTGGCTCCTTCATTACCATTATTAATTAGCACTGCACCACCACAGAGCCTGTTATCAGGATAGAGGCCTGCAGATGCCATGCAAATCAGGAAAGAAAACAACCTTCCCTGGAAGACCTGCATTTATGGATTAAAGGTACAAGAAAACAGCAACTGGGCACAGCAAAGACTTGTGTCGTTTTGTTAACTTCACTGGACTCAGCTTATCTTGTTTTCCAGCTGGATGGACAAAAAGAGAGGGGGAAAAGTACAAGCAAGTAATTGCAGCTCAGCTGGTGTCATGGCTTTCGTAGGAGGAGAAGAAACTGGGAAAGACTACAGAAGAAAAGCAAGGCAAGTCTGTTCAGATTTAGGATGAAAAGCCCTTCCACCTTCCCATCCCACAAAACGTTGTGGCTGCACCCCACAACCAAGAAAGGAGGAAATCAGGACAAGAGGTGTGGCATCTCCATCTGGAGCTGGGTACAATCACAATTTACCTATTTATTTACTGAAGCAGCATCTCATGCTTCCCGAGCCTGTGCCAGGGGATGAACTTCAGCTGTGTGGTACAATGACAAGAAATGCATCGAAGCCACGCCGATTACACCAAAAATGCAGGACTCTGAGAAGTGAAAGCTATAGGGCTGGGCAGCGGTGGAGGGAGGTTAATGATTAACACTTTGAATGTACCATCCCTTACATCTTTAAAAATGTTTAACCTGTAGCTCAAACTGCTGCAAGGAAAGGCTGAGTCTTCTGTCCACTGGGCAGAGGAAGAAACAGCAGGAAGGAAGGACCCTATAACAGCAGGGAAAGGCAGCCGAGCAGGAATAACCTCTTCCTACTTTCTAATCCCATCTTTAGTTTTAAAGCTCCTTTCTAATTTGTTCCTTTTCCAATTTTGATCAGTATCTTTTAAATCTGATTTGTGAACTGAAGAAGACTATGGCCAATGGGGGGGACTGACCTTTGACATTTTGGAAAGCTGAACAAATGATAACAAATAAGAAGCAAAATTGTATCATTGTATAATTTACAGCAATAAGCTGTAAATTATTTTATGATACAGGAGGTTATTTAATTTAAAACTATAACTATTAAGAAGAGCGATAAGAGATAAGGAAGGTAAAGACTCAGGGACTTTTCAGACTCCTATCTTATCGGGTCTGGTGGAATATTAACAAGTTTGATTCACAATATCCCAGTCACTTTGTGATCTTTCCACAGTTGAAAATGATTAGCAGACATGGAGGATCCAGAACTTTGTTCAGCTGTGCCACTAAAACAATCCGGGCTTGTTTGTGATGGTGCATTCAGCTCCACTAGCACCAGTGTGGGGAAGATGTCAGCCCAGCAGTCCTGGTGTCCCTGTTAAAACTCGTTGGTTTTGGCTTGGTTTTACTTGGGAATGGGAGTCTGTGAACTCTTACTACTTCTACTACAGGCAATGTGCTTTTAGGTCTAGTTGGCGTAGATTAGTAAACTGCCTTTAATATATTGCTTTGACATCTCCCCAACCAATTATTGGACATTTTCCATCCAGCATTGATTTATGTTAGAAGTCTCCAAGAACAGCCACGTTAACACAGCCGATTGCACCTCTCATCACACAGATCACTCCGTAATGGAGCTTCCAGCATGCACATTCACCTGGACCCAAAAGAAAATCAATTTACCAGCTGGACTTCCCACCCACTGTTAGGTCTTTTTCTTATTTCTTCAGCTTGCATCATTACTGATTCTAATTGAAAACTCAGGGACGTTCACAGTTTGTGCTGTCTGAAAACTAAAATTTTTTAACCACTCACGCTATTACAATTGCAGGCACTTTTGTCCACAAACAGTGGAAGGCTATTGCTTAACTAAAGGCTCATGCCATAAACTGCAATCATGCACCTCAACCCGTGATTGTTTTAGGTCTTGTAAACTGTTGCTGTTGGATAAGAAGGCTCCAAGTTGGACACAGGGCTTTGGGGATGGATTTCTTGATTGTTGTTATGTAACTTACCCTCTTTCTCCTCTAAATCCTCTATCCTGCAGAGATTCATTCAGATCAATAATACCACAAATTCCACAAGCTATTTTTGAGTATAAAGTGCAGGTGTGCACTGCAACATAATTTCTTATGTTCACTAAACAAATACAAGCCAAAGCCACTGCCGGAAACAAGCGCCCTTCTCCCATCCGGTCACAGTTACTTTAGCACCTGAGCAAAAGCCATTGTGCACATGAGGAAACTGTGATGTGGCTAAAATAATAATCTGGCAAGGAAGAACAATATCCAGTTCACCGTGACCCTAGCAAACACTTGTCCTGCCACAAGGGAGCTGCAGGGATTAGGAAGAAAGCCAGACGGAAATGGGCAGCCGGCCTCTGCAGCAGTGCCAGCTCAGAGCTTACATAAAACCATGCTCAAAGAGCAAGGAACGCTCCCCATAGGGCACCGAGGAACAAACTCTTTTTGGAGGCACCTATTAAATAGCTCATTTGGGTCACCCAGGTCAAAAGGTTGTTTTCCATGCTGGCAAAAGTTATGTTAAAGGAAACCGTCGAGCAAATGAAGTACAACTTGCACTTGCACATTCTCGGCTGCCGCTCTAGCACAAAGCGTTTTTCAGCCATTTTAAGCACTGACAACTCTTTGGCTGATCCTCGCTGGTACAGTCCAAAAGGAGGTGTTTCGACACATGCTCATGTTGCAAACAACATTCAAAAGCTTTTCCTCTTGTTGCAACACTGAACGAAAACAAACTTTGAAATCTCAGAAGCTGCAACAAAACAGATTTGTCATTCTGCAAGCCAGCTTTAATCCTCACACCGCAGGAGCCGGCAGCCAGAGCCAGGGAGATTTTCCGCTCGGGACTGCCTGAGCTCCAGCTTGGAAGCTCGAGGGCCAGCGCCTGCCCAGCCCAGGCCACCAGCAGCCCCTGACCAGCATGTGGAGACAGGGGAGGCTCCAACCGCTGCCTATTTGTCATAGGAAAACACCCTGTTTTCCCCATGGGAGGGTGGATGAGGAAAAACCACCTGGGAAGGTCTTTGAAGCCGCCTTTGTGTGGCACAAAGGACAGGGAGAGCACAAACACTTCCCACCCACAGCGCTCCCCCTCAGCCCCCACGTCTGCAGCAACTCCCCAGTGGCCCTGAGCACGTTTTGCTTTGCGTTAACGCGGCTGCATTACGCGGTGGGGCGGTGCATTACATTGGTAGGTTGAGCATAAGTATGGTATGAAACCTTATGTTTTAAATAAGGCTGCGGAGCACGCAGAGAACAGAGAATTTTGACCTCAAACACTGCTCCTTGCTCCCCAGCTGACTCACTGCGACTTCTCACTCTGCCCAGCAATAGCAACGATTGCTATTTCTCTGTCTGTGTTGGTATAAATATTAACTTGAACCCCCAAACACGGTCAGATTTGAGTTATTACATAATTTCTCATTGAATGCGCACAGCTCCCCACAGCGCACGTCCTCCTCCCCAGGGCCGTGCCCTGCGCGCAGGGGAACCGCAGGCCGCCCACACCAGGCAGCAGCCTCGCGCCATGGGCACCCGCTCCAGAGCAAACTCTTCCTGTCAGGGGTTTCAGCTGAGCTGCTGCCACAGCCCCTGCTCTGAATCTCCAGCAGCTTGGGGACGTTGAGCAGCCACCCGGCTCAACGCCATCCCCTCCAACGCCAACAGGAGGGCAAGGCGCCTTCGCCCTGCTCAGAAGGAAAGGAGGGGGAAAAGAGAGCTGGGAGAGCCTCTAGGCTTTGCTTAAACATAAAAAGACTCCAGCTTTAAAGACTTGAAAATGGAAATCTCCCAGCGTTGAGCAGAACCAGCCAGATGGTGTTTCCGCACTCGGGAAGGCCTAGAGGAGCCATCTGAGCTAGAGGGTGAAGCCAAACAAGCAGTTGTAATCACACAACTTACAGCACCTGGCAGATAACAAATGCTACCACTTAATAAACGTACAGCATAAGCTCCGTTTGGCTGCGGAGCTGAGGACAGACGAGCACTTGGAAGGACTGCTCTACACCAACAGGGCAGCACACCGTTATTTTCTTACTCTCTTTCCCATTATCCTTCACCATCCACAGAAAAGGATTTGGTCAAGAGTCTTTTGCTCGAGAAACGCAACATACCATACAAATATTAACCAGAGGCCTGTAAAATCCCTGGCACAGTGGGCTCTGATTTCTTTCTAAAGCTTACATAGCATAAATATTAATCACATTGGAGCACATCACCAAGTCCCTCCTGCAGCCGCCCTGGAGGGCTGCTCGCTCCGATGCTCCCTCCTGAGTTAACACGGAGCCTTTTGCCCATTTCTGTTCTTCCTGCAGCCCAGGCGAAGCTTGTGGAGGTTGCAGAGCAGGACAAGGTTGCAGAGCGCCCATGGGAGCGGAGATCCCACCCTTGAGCAGCCTCTCCAGGAGTCCCGTTACACAGGCACCGTGTCCCTTGTCAGATGCTGCTTGAAGGAGTCCTAATGCTGCCCCTACGCTCCTGCTTCACAGCTACGCTTCCTCCTTCCATAGTCTGCAGCCGGCAGCGACTATGGATTATTGCAAACATTTTCCTTTGCTTCATCACTACTTAAACAGATGTATGAAGAGGCCAGACAAAAACAAACATAATCTCCAAATACCCCAAACCAGTTAGAAAAAAAATTTAAAAAGAGTAAAACCAGAAACTATTTTATCTCCAGGATGTATGGAATATGTACAACAATCTCCTCCTGGTGAGCAACATCATCTAAAGAAAATATCTGCCAGAAGATTATTAATGCAAGAAGCTAAACTGTTTTCAAAGCAAATAGAGACACTTTTATCCAAGTATGCTTTCATCCAAGTGTTAATCTTTTAAACATAACTTTTCTCCCATTGTGTAGCTTCCTAAAAGGTGATTTTCTGACAGCAAAGCATGAACTGTCAGCATTTCAGGGCTAACAAGCTGGTATTTTACATTTTTGTCCTCATTTTGCTGCATTTTTTATACTAGTACTGTGCAAGATAAAAATCCATAGAAAGTTATAAGAACTTTCCAATAGAGATTAAAAAGTCACTCACATACATCGGACAGCAATCCTTATGGTTATTCTAACAATGTGAAAAGAAAACAAAGCAAGGAAGAGGGTGGGTTTTTTGGTCCATCCCATTTGTGCCATTTATAAGATCTTAAGGTAAGATATTATTTTAAAAATATATCTGATTTAAATGTTACTTGGAGAGAACAAGGAACTAATTTCCAGTCTCTGAATTCACGCTATGCTCCAGGTAGGAAAAGTATTAGTCTAGACTTCAATAAAATATACTGGATAATCAACCAGTAGAGAAGGAAGCTTGACATCTGTCAGCTCAGCTGAACCTGGTCCTCACTGAAAGCAAAGGCCAGGCAAACATTTTGCTGCGGATCTGTGGCTCCCAGGGGATGCAGCCGGGATCGCCGCTTCGGAGCACGTGCACGCGACTGCACCAGGCTCAACCCCGCACAAGAGCCGAGGATCAACGAGCCACTCTCACCGAGGGTCTCGTTGGAACATTGCCCAAAAGACAAAGAGCTTTTCAGCCGGGACGTGCTGAACCCGTCCTGGTTGTGCAGCCTCATCCCACCACCCGGCACCGGGAGCGCAGGAGCAGCGTCTTCACGTGCAAATCCCACTGGGCTGTGGCAAAAACTTAAGGACAAGATGGTCGAGACAAAATGACTCTGCACACATTGAAAAAACCTTATGAACTCTCCTTTTTTTCTATGCAATCAGCCTAATTACACTTATGTAGAAGTCTAATTACACCTCTGCATTAGCTCCCGGTGAAGTGTTTCTTAGGTTATTTCTGAGCAGCCTACAATTAAATGAACCTCATCCATTAAGTGACACTTTGTGTGTGTAGCCTTAGTGCTCCAATTATGTACCTCAAATCAGTCCCTGGAAATCCTCCTTGCTGCCAAAGATATCGCTGTGAAAAATGAAGGAGAGTGGAGGTGGCTCAAAAACCAGTGCTGACATTAAAGACAAATGCTGTTATGTAAAACCCTGCGTTTCATTTAAATTTGTGCTGCTTGAGATGCAAACAAGACTGATTTCACTGCATGGCTGTGCTATTCATTTATTAGCTATTCTGCATGAAATCCATTTCTAAATGATTTCACTAAAGTTCATAAACCATTTTAAAGCCCAGAAATTGATGAAGAAGGAAATGATCCAGCAGTTACAAACCTTGAACCAAAAGTCTGATGGAAATAATTTTATTTTGCAATTTAAACAGCATATGAAATTGGATTCAATTCTAAAATTATTACATGTTCTTTTTAATTAAAACCTATGAAGGTTGGAGAAAGTTTTTAACTTCAAGACAGAAGGAAATCTCCCGAATTTACTACTGCAGTAGCCTATAACTAACATGTGACAACAGTCAGCAAATGAAGTCAACGCTGGATATGTTTGGTGACATATCTAAATTTAGTATCTAAAAACTGATATGAACAAGCACTTGGAATTGAGGTAGCAACATCTAAATTTCCTCTTCTATTTCCAAGTTATCAGATCACCATAAATAAGAAAAAGCAATATGCAATAGGCTGCAGTTTTACTACCTACTTGATGCCATCAGCTCTCGTTCCTCAAGGAGGGTTTTATGCTCCCTACAAGCAACTCCAAGGAGCTGTGCGCTGCGCCTGAGTACTTTCTTCCTCTGTCCTCACCTCCAAATATTAATTCTCACTTTCTATAGAGAGGTTTCCAGCGAGAGCCCAAGTGTTGTTACGTGCCCAGCTGCACGGATGGACGTTGGCCTTACGGGAAGGGCAGGCTGAAGCAACGAGCTGCTCTCGGGTTGTGCCAGGGCCGGGGTGGGAGCCGCGTCGCCGGCCGCGCCGGGTGCTGCGCGGGCGCCGCTGCTCTCCCGGGGCAAACACGGGGCCAGCTCTTCAGCTCCGACCGCACATGGACACTTCAGCAGGCTGTGCACCTCCCTGGGCCTGTCCCAAGCTCACCACGGCTGAAATGGTGACTTGCTTCTTCTAAGCCCTTCCTTGTCACTACGAACTCCAGCACCAACCTGGCCACAAGCTGGGAAGGGTTTTCAAGTTGAGACCTGCCTTATGCCTCCACACCCAGGGGGTTTTAGCAGATTTTCTGCTTCGTGTTTTTAACCTTTCTCTGTCTCCTCTTTCCCTGCAGCTGAAGCACTTGCCCAGCACTGCACTGCAAGCTGTAGTCACGCCGGCATCCTTCTCCTTAGCCACATTAATGCAATTTACCCTTCACATCTTCCAAGCATGGCTGCAAAGCTCCTTCCTAGCCCTCCAAGATCAGGGTGGCCTCTTCCTTCCCCATGTCCAAACGCACCAAAACAAAGCAAATCCAAGGCAGTGGAGCTGTCTTGGATCCTCTTCCCCTCTCCTCACACCCAGCACCTCAGCTCCCGGGACGCTGCCTCCCAGCACGCGCTCATTCCAGTTTCCAGGGCTCACACTCACATTTGTTCCCATCTGCAAGCCTGAAACTGCCTAAGTCTCATAAAAACAACCATCTCCCTCCAAAGCTCACGTGAGTCCTCAGGAGCCCGGAGTCCTCCGGCAGCACCGCGCGCTGCTCCGGCCGCTCTCCCGCTGCTCCGGGCTCCGCTGCACTAGGAGCTCCCCAGGGCTGCAGGCATCAATCCGTTCTGCTTCCAAAGCGCTTGGCGCGGCTGCATCCGTGTCCCTCACCAGGGACGACAGCAAAGGTGTGTGGCAAGAGCGGCCTGGCTCCAGTCACTGTTTAAACAGAGATTTCTTCCTGGTGAATTTTAATGGCCTCTTCAAGCCCACACATGCAAAGCTGCTTCCACTTGAAACACACAGTCGCAAACAAGAACTCCCTAACCAAAAAGTCCCCTCTCTCTCACTAAGGGGACAAGCTCTTTCCTTAAGACAGCTCATCCTCAAGCTACAGCCACTGCCTTCTATGGCCCAACTCTAAAGTAACTGAGAAAACCCCAGCCCATGGGGCTGCAGGGTCTTGCTGCAGAAGAGGCTCAGGGCTGCAGGGAGGTTCCCCC
>JAUBOD010000858.1:2014998-2027250 GCA_032353885.1 Nothura maculosa
TAACTGAGAAAACCCCAGCCCATGGGGCTGCAGGGTCTTGCTGCAGAAGAGGCTCAGGGCTGCAGGGAGGTTCCCCCGGCCCCTCAGCAGCCCTTGGGGACCGGCTCACACGGGCAGCACTGGCTGAACAGGCACATGTCAGCACCCGCTGCTCTAGTACAGAACAGCCCCGCACTGACTGCAGGTGACACAGGGCTGCAGCACCTGAGTGAGGAAGCTCTCGGCTTCTTCTGACACCGTGAGAAATGAAATTCTGCTTGGGACAGAGTTACACCCAAAAATGCAGCTCGTTTCTGAGCTGCAACTCAACCTGCAGCTAAGGTTAGTGCTCTGTGAACTAAGGAGGAGAGAACCATCGGGCAAAGAGCAATGAAAGATTCAACCACATACACCTAAGTATTTTGTTTGAGAATTAAACCCAATCTAGAATGTCACTATAATGTTAATGAAAACCTATGAATTCCGAAAAAATAAATACAAGCATATTCTGAAACCACAGCAAGCTATCACACTATTACAGAAATGGTCTTTACTGACACCCATGGCCACCCTCACCCAACAGACTTAGCTCCACAGAGTAACACTTGCTATTGCAATACTACTGAAGGCATGTAATATTCTCACCAGTTCCAAAACGAAAGGACAGAAATCTTACTTGCTTGGGTCAACAGACAGCTGCTAAAAGGCTTATCATGCTTGCAGAAATGAAGACAGACTCCAACAGGACCTAGGTCCCTCCAGTAGCTTCTGATGCATCTGAATCATCAGTGGCTGCAAAGCAGAGCAAGGGTCGGCACTTCCCCTCCCCAGGACCAAAAGGGAGCAGATTTAACGTTAATCTTGATTCTATTCTAGTATTTGCATTCGGTTTTACACACTAACAGTAATTCAGCTGAAATTACCACCTGAAAGCTGAACCACAGAGTAGCCTCTGCAGGAACTTGGTGTTACATGGAAAGCTTTGATCAATAGAGTGTTCGTGCTGCCAGAAACGCAGGGACTTTCCTTCCTTAAACTCTTAGTTTGACTGAACATCAACCGAATACTCCTCTACTGTCAAGTCTGCTGCATGTGGGTCATGCACCCGTATCAGGATGCAAGGGGGGAGCACAGCTGTCTGCAAGGGAATAAAACAGACACATCAAATCCCAGAAATTACATAAAATCCCTTATGTAATGGGGACCTCTGATAGAACCAATTTCACACCATAACAATAAGATGAAAGCTGGGGAGGTGGCTAGGGCAAAATGCAGGAGGCCACTGCATGCAAACTACTCCAACTACCGAATACAGCATTTCCTGGCGACTAAATACGACAGCAATATTTCCAATACATTTAGCTTTTTTGTCCTCCTGTGCTTCATAATCTGCCTATCTTTATGTAACAGCCTACAGAGGCTACTTCTTATTACTGCTGGTGCAATTTTATTTTTTACAACATTTCAGAGAAGAAAGCATTTTAGTAGCTCCTTTATTCTAATGTGGCACACAAAATCACCCAAAACAAGAGCAAATTTACATTTCAGCACAACAGCAGTGATCTTAGCAGCAGCACGGCACCGAGCATAAACAACAGGCTTTGCTTTAGGTTTGGACAAGGACTCCAAGTGGCCTCTGCAAAGCAACTACTTTGCAGGAATGTAGTCTACTTGCAGGACTACTTGGGGAATGTCTCATACTCCCCTCCGGAGCTCGCGGGCCATGCAGGCCCTGCAGGGCCCTATCCTGCTGAAACCACCTTGGGTGCTGGAACCGCAGGGCGACCACGGCTCCTTCCAGGGAAGGGCACCTGCCGCCCGAATTCTCAGAGCTGACTCTGAAACCGAATTACTGGAAGGGCCAGGAGGAAGCCCTTGGAGAGCTGCTTCTGGTTCTTAGCAGCACTGAGGTAAAACAGCCCTACTTGCGTTAAAATGACGGGAGGGAACAAGTCTACCTTAGTCGCGGCTTTCTTGAGTTCCTGCTTCTGTTCAATAGGTTAAGAAAGGTTTAAACAACCCACTTGAGGTGGCCAGGAGGAATCCTGGCAGCAAGCAGAGCACTAAGCTGCACGGACACATCTTGTCCCCTTACTAGAGGGTTTTAACGAATTAGAGCAGTAGAAACACGGTGCCCCATACGCCCTCCGCCTCGCTAACAAGGCCCACGAACCCGAGGGGCCACGTTACAGAAGCCCCTTGGCGCTCAGGCCCGTGCTGTGGCCGCCAGCCCTCTCTCTCAGCTGGGCTTCCTGGGCTTTCTCAGCTGGGCTTCCTGGCATTTGCCCCCTAAACACGTCCTCTGAGCTCCATCATCCCCTGCAACGTAGCTCCTAATGCACAGGGAACTTCGGCATCCAAAAACTGTTGACAACATGAAGCATGAACACGGGCAGTGATCACAACCCGAAGACACAGTCACCAACAGAGATGCCACCAAGAGTGTATCTATGGTGTGAACACTTCCTACACAGCCATCTTACTCATGAACGCCATCTTACCAAGCACACCATGCTCAGCAACAGCTCATCTGGCAGTTAACTGTCAGTAGGTTTCAGAGGAAACAGACATTTCACACATTTCAAAACTATTGTTTCAAGTTGTTACCAAGAAATGGGTAGAAATCAACCTGTCAGTTCAATAGATTATTTGAATTAGACACCAGAAACACTTGTGACTAAATTCAGGGATTTATAGACGATGTGACTGAACTGTGCAATTCTTTTGAAATCAAATCTGAAAACGAGTCAAATGATTGTTACACCCCTGTAACGTCAGCCAGATTTACTAAGAAATCCGCTTGGTGCAGGCAGAATTTTTAAGCAGTATCGAATTTGTGAAGAATTTGTGGTATTGGGAGAAAGGAATGAATAACATGCTCAGTTTGAGACAGTCAAAACTTGCTGCTTATGTGAACTTCACCTCTGAGATTTCAGCTTCATTCAAACCCAAATCCCAGCTCAGCAGGTGCAAATTCACATGAGCACAAAGTCGGCATCACTCACTTCTAGCAGAAACCACCATTCTACCATCCTGTTTGTTCCTTTTCTCTGCAAAGCAGCAGTTGTGGCAAGTGCTTTTAGAGCATAAATATTTATTCCACCCTGAATAAAACTGCCTTCCCACCCTTGAGCGCAAGCAGAGCAATCAAAGCCTTTGCCAGGACAATGGCAGGAAAGACTCAGCCTGCCAAAGTCAACCTCTGCCAGCACAATAAAACCTGGGACACTGGCTCTAATGCTCCTTTGAGGAAAAAAAGCTTCCATTAAATGTCCCTGGGGATTTTAACCTTGTTTCACAACCACAAGGATTATTGCCCTCTGTTCCTGGCCACGTTTTCCTTCAGAATTAATCAAGATCACTCCATACTGCTAGAGGGTGTCACCATGAGGCATCACAGTGCAGGGGCATGGACAGCTCCTGGCCCTGACTGTATTTTTAAGGTCAGTTTATCCAGTTGTTCTGCTTTATGCTCATTTTTTTTCTTTTCAATCTTCCACAACTAATATTTCAAATCACTTGTTTGTGATGACAAACAAGGAGGAGAAACAAACAAACCAAAAAAAAAGGGTTGATTTCTTTTTGCTCCAAACATCTAAACATAAACTGTTATTTTAGTTAGGTAAGAAAGTCTATGGCATTGCAAATGCTAAAATTGTTACAGATGTGCATAAAAGATAAGGAAATAGCTGGAATCCTAAATATGTAAGCACAGAACTTGCTGCCCACAGGACTCAGGGCGCTCCTGGTCAGCGTGGCTGGGCGCTGGTGTTAGCCCTGCTGTGCAGAGGGCAGACGAGCACTCAGCCACCGCGCCCGTCATGCCCATCCCTAAGGAGCCCAGAGGACAGCGAGCAGCAGAAGCTTCCAAGAGGACTCATCTGTTGCAAGCAAACTCTATTCTACAGGCAGGCAGGTTATTCCATGGGCAACACGAGTGGAGCCTCCATGGAGGCGCTGAGCTCCCCCGAACGCTCGCGGCAGGACCCAGCGCTGCTCTCTGGACACGCTCGGCCATCCCTCACCCTGGCATCTTCCCTGCAGCCCTCGAGCCAACTCTGCACTCCTTGCTACAAGATTAAAAGGAAAATGCAGAAGCAAGAAGCAGATCCGCCAGCAGGGATCCTGCTGTTACCAGTGAATATCCAGCTGCTTACAACAAAACCAGCTTTGGATTCAAACTTGGGTGGCGCCTGCTCTCAGGTCAGGAACGAGCTCTCGCTGCAGAAGTGTGGGATCTGGCAGGAGCAGTGCATGTTTCACCCTAACTGCACTACTCATGTTAAATGAATGGAGGAGAATCAGGGCTACTGTAGGCCGCTTCTTCCTGGCTCCATCCCCTTTTCCTCAGGTGCTTTTTTGCCAAGAATGAGCTCTGAGCATTATTGGTGCCCTGATTCCTATCTTTGACATAACAACATTGCAAATGCAAATTGGTGTTTTCTGCTCATGCAGTAGCGAGTAGTGACTGAGAAACGGTGCATGCAGGACAGCAATCCCTAAGGAAACGGCACCTCAGCCCCTGGAGACACCTTCCAACTGCAGTCGCTACTGGCCATGAAACGGCCAGGAGAGCGGCCTGGATCACACCCGAGCACTTCCCCAGCAAAAGGGGGGAATGAAGCGCTGGGTGCCAAGGGGACGGGCACCTGGCAAGGCTCCTTCATGCAGGATCTTCCCAGCAGAGGGCACTTTTGATTCGCACACTACTTGGGCTGCATCTTTCCGTATTCCCCACCGCCACCTCGGGAAGCTGAAGCAGAGGTGGTGCTGTCTGCTTAAAAATAAAGACATCGTGGCTTTAGCTCCTCTTTCATTCCTCCCTCTCCCCCTCCAACAAGTTTTATTAAGTTCTCATCTTTAATTCATGCCTGCAGCAGAGCTGATGTCACTTTTTTTTCTTTTCTATTAGAGAAAAAAAGATCCACAGAGCCCAAGCCCAGCTTGTAGTGGCATCTCCTCTACTTTCCTTCTCTATTTTTACTTCCACTTCCAATGATGTGTTGGCATTTGTGGAAATCTATTCCACGGAAGCACGAGCACAAGGCTGAGAGAGCAAAGGAGCCTGGTCACCCATCAGGTCACCCAACCTGTGCCCGCAGGGCCCACCAGGCTGGACCACAGATTAGGGCCCCACGCTGTCTGCAAGGAAACTGTGGGGTAGTCGGGACCTGGTGGAACAAACAACTCAGCAGCTGCTAAGGTGAAGTCTCCTCTGGGAGACTTGCTTCATGGTGGGTGCAAAGTGAGAGCGAGGGAGGAAGTGCAGTAAGGCAGGATGTGGAGGAGGATTTTCCGGAGAAACCCTGTGAATTTAGATGGTTTTGCTGAAAAAAAGGAAGCCTTAACCATGCGACAACTAATGAACCTTTCACCTGAGGTAGAATCCCAGGATACTACGCACCTGAGTTTTTGCCATAATTCTGGCACATGTTGCATACAGTTAGGATGGGGGTTTAGATGGGCAGACCATGTAACTGCCTGGAGACCAAGCAGCCCATCTGAGGGCAAGACAGGTGCCAGGAGCCCTGTCCCAAGTTTCCTGACCTAAAATTCTACACCTGGGCCTACCAGGACACCATCTCAGCTCAGAAGAGTTGGCAACCAACCCCATCCACATCTGTCCTTAGGGCTCTCATGCTAAGGCCTGTGGGCACTTGGAGACAGGAGAAATTGCCTCAAGGTTGGTCCATGCACTCTGCAGACGAACAGAACCTCTTTGGTTGTAAGTAGAGCAACAGAACTAGCCACTTCCTCTGCGTTCCCATAACTTCGAACCACGCTAGCTCCCCTTGGCTCATGGACGAGCAGTTGTTTTTTCCAAAAGCCAGAGCAGCGGGTGGTGTGGTCGTGTTGTGTAAGAACACAAAGAGCAAAACAACTGCCGACAAAGGAAAGATACTGCCTGACAGGCCCTGCATTTTCACGGAGTCTATAGAGCCGGCAGCTTGCAGAATTGCTTGTTTGTTTGTGTTGAGTGTTACTGGAACTGTGTCATTAGTAGCCACCTTTCCAAAGCCAGAGAGCTGGCCATAAACACACTTTGTTGTAATGCAAGAAAGCCACTGATCCTCGCTGGAATTGTGCAAGGAGGCACTCACGTAACAGGACGTGCTGGGAGAAGGGTTATGGAGAAACCAGACTCTAGATCCCAGACGTTGCTGCTGTTGAAACAGAGAAGCCCGTCACTGTCGTCACTATTCTTTAATACTTCAGTAGTTGTACTCAAGTCAACAGAACAAGGCCAGTTTATGCAATACTTCCCTGAGTATTTTATCCATCTCTCAGAGGGGGAAAATGTTACTCAGTCTGTGCAAATCAAGGAAAGGATCTGCATGAGGTACCAGGGTTACATCCACAGCTTGGACTCAAAGCCAAAGAGTTGGGTCCCCAGCTGCTCCGGGGTTCTACACTTGACCTTCAGCGCTTGTAACAGGATTTTTAATTATGTCATCTTTGCTGGTATTTTACATAAGCTGGAACTTGCAGTATGAGACACGAAGTTAGGGTCTCACGACCAATCCTGCTTTGCATAAACCCTCAAACTGAAATGCCCCACAAGTCAGTACCAGGCTGCAAATCATTAAAGAACACGGGGGGAAAATAAAGGATATTTTCCTGGTCATTGTTAATCATTAGCAGGCCCCAAAATATATTGCAATACCTGTGATTTTATAAAACATACATGAGATCTGTAATGAAATGACATGTTTGGCCTGATTCCAAGCCCACTAGAGTCAAGAAGCACATCCTGCTTTCAGCAGGTTTTGAATCACACCGTACTGTGTAGGGCCCTTGCAAAAACACAAACCACTCCAGAAATCCACACAGTTTAGGTGCACTTATGGTCACAGAGTTACTGTGAACACCTAACTATCACCCTTCATTTGTGGTCTTGATAAATTACAAGGAAGCTTGTGACACTGCCTGGAATTTAGAATTCAGAAAAAAAAAAAAAACAAGGAACCAAGGAACAAACTGGCAAAAGAGTGGAAAAGTAAATAAAGAAATAAAACGAAGGGAGGAAATGAGATTATTTTTCATGCAGATGTAGCTCCCTGCTGTGCAGTCCCACAAACTGCCGCATCACCGCAGCCAAACAGGCAGCGGGAATGGGCCACATGGGTACGACCGCCAACAGAAACAGGGATCGCACCCGGCCGCACACTGTGGAGCCAGGAGAGCTCCCATTCCTGCATCAGGCAAGGACAGCGCGAGGTGCGAGCGGATCTGCTCACACTGCCCTCAGTTCAACACACCGAGATGCGCCCAACTTCCACCCAAGGCTTCTAGAGGTTCTCGCCACCCAAGGCCTCCGCAGCAGAGGGAGGACAAAGGCACTATTTGTGTGTGTGCTCGGAAAGGCTTGGTGCCCCGGGAGCCACTGTGCGCCGCAGGCAGTGCCAGCGAGGCAGCGCCACGAGCTCTGCCTGTTCTCAGGCCTGGCAGTGATGGATTACGGACACCCGCACGTTGGGCACTAACCAGCTGCCCATCCGCCTTTCCAAACATCTTGCTTCAGTCACTGTATTATAAAGGTGCCAATGCCTTGTTTCAGGAGGCCTTGTGCGCAAAGAGCACATATTTCTGTGAATATTTTACTGTCACACAGAGGGCCTGCTTGCCTTTTGCTTTTCCCTCTATTTTTTTTTTGCCAACGCTGCAGTTGCTCCCTGCACGGCACATTCCCCATTATAACAGTCTCTTTATGCTCCCAGAGGCCTGAAGCCGAAACGAGGAGCTGTGCCAGGGCCTGTTCTCCGAGCAGCCCTGCTCTCTGCATATGAGGATCCCGTGCCAGGCGCACAAGCCCTCCTGCTGCTGCTCCTGCATTCCCTTCCCCTGCACCTCAATCAGGGACTGGGGCAGAAATAGGGGGAAACGCAGCCGGCTTCCCCCCAACCTGGGTGCAAATCCTGCAGGGCTGGACGGCACAGCTCTGCAGAAAGCCTAAACCTGCCAGTTCCTACCTGCACCCTCTGTACACACACCCTGCACACATTGACACACACGGGTTTGCGTGGGATTTACTCCAAGAGACACCTGGAAGACGACCTGTAAACATTATCTATTCAAGAAAATAGAAATTGAGTCTGGTTTCGCAGTGCCTGGGATTACCTGTTGGACCTGCTGCAAAGACCCTGCAGTGGGGCAGCAGGAGCCGCGCGGCGCTGCCTGCCCTGCTGTCCCCTAGAGCCACCGCGATGCCCGGGCACACGCTCCTTGTGTGCGGCTGCAGCACTGCTTGAGCAGCAACAGCAAAACACACAGAAAAGACAGTTCTCCTCCTCCCTCCACAAGCAAAAGGGAAGGGAAAAACTCCAAACTCCTTAGCCTAAGAAAGAGATCACAGGGAAGAAAACACGCAGGAGTCCAGACAGAAGGCGGGAGCTGCAGACGCCGCACCAGCATTGGCTCCAGCTAACACGGTTGTTCTAAAAAAGCATTCTCATTTTTTCTCTCCCTTTAGATGTCTTGCCTGGATGCTTTAAAGCAGCCTCAGAGGAATGCGCTCTTGGGTCTGAATCCCGTAGGAAATTATCCTTTGTGGTGGATGGTCTCCCCCTGGGGCCTGTCTGTGTGTTTTGCTTTCATGTAATCCTCCCACCTTGGTTTTCTAATGTAATGCTATCCACGTTATTATAGCTCTTTGATATTCTCAAATGGCACTTACTCATGCTGTCGTATTTTCAGCTCTTCCAGACAGGGCCTGACTGGCTCGGACAGCTTGTGGTTCGCACCATAACTGTTCAGTTAAGTCACCAGGAGCCACCACAAGGCGATTGCCCGCACAGACGCTGCACAAGGGGGCCCGGCCCCCTGTGGGATCTGTCTCTTTCCAAGCGGGATTTGCTGGTGATGGATACAGGCACGTGCCCTGCGAGAACAGCAGAGGCCTCGAACACGAGCACTGCTCTGCCAGGGTTTGCTGACATCTGCTCATCGCAGGTTTTTATGCAGGTTCCCTTTCCTTTCCAATACACACATCAAAAGAAAGTTGACTGCACACAAATTTTTAATGCAGTTCATTATTGTGTTTATCTAAAACTTCACCAGTCTTATGCGAGATCCAGTATCCTGATCCCAGAGGAGGCTCCCTCTGCACCACCTCGGACCGGAGCCTCTCAAACAGCACAGCCCTTCACTGCGACGCCGGCTCTCGTTTTCTGCAGAGTAGGGCTTTGTGGTTTCCTTTCTAGTTCCTCTGCACCACACAACCCCAGCATTAGGTCTCCACAATCTTCAGCATCACCTCTCCAATGCACCACTGCAATTTAACCAATAAAATGAATTCTAGGTGTTCTCTTTTCTCAATTCTGGCATGAGTTTCCACCCTTGACAAGTTGGATCTTTAGTATCCCTCCTACACGCACGCAACAACTTCACTACCTCCCTCGCTTGCACAGCGGATGCCCTTAAAAACATGAATCAACGTTTACCCGCAGTTTTCCTACAGTGCTATCTAACTACCAGCAGTTATTGACTATGTGTAGGAACAAACTCAAATACCGCTCTGTGGCTGACTGCTCTCCCGTGGTTTCCCTCTTGAAAGTTATCTCCAAATTGCAACGGAGGCTGCAGCAAGAGGCGGGAAGCGCAGCCCGGCTCCGCTGCAAGCAGGAGCCCTGAGTTCACTGCTGCTGCTCCCAGGGACTTGCTGGGTGCCCCTGAACACAACCCTCCTCCTCAGAGCCCAGCAGCAACAGCCCTGCTGGAAAACAGCAACAATGATGTGAACTTCCGCGCTGAAGACTAGGAAATCAAGGACAAATGTCCGGCTTTTGCAGCAAGTTCATTATTACCACCAGTGCTCTGCACTCCATGCTTCTCATCTAACATATGAACGTATTTCATGAGCACAAAGGTCTCAAACTTCATAGCACGTGTGAGGCTGTGAGAGCAAGCACATGCACTGAGGAAACCTTCTCTTCCATTTTGGAAGTTACTCGGAATAAGAAAAGTTAGTCTTGGTTTAAAATCTGTAATTGCATTCCCAATTAGACGCCATTGCAGCCGCAGCTTCCCGGCTGCATTCCTAAGCCATACGCTGTACTGCTGCCTTGAACTGGTTTAGCTTGAAAACACTGATGGGGATTTATTTTTTTAATATGCATACAGTAATAGACCTAAGTAAACGTTTTGAAGAGGATGGATGGAAAGCAGAGACGTCCAGTCCAGTTTCCACCAGGTGCCCGGGGCTGGTGCTCAGCACACGTCGTGGGGCAGCGGCTCTCAGGCCTCCTCGCAGCAGAGCAGCAACTCGGCTGCCTCTGACTGTCAGCCGCGTCGCAAAGCAACAAAACAGCGAGGGGTTTTGCTTCACTGCCCTCCACGCAGCAGGCAAGGGGACAGCGCAGCTGCAGCCGGGCTGGGGACGGAGGGGAGCAGGCGGGGGCCACCTCTGTGCAGCAGCTCGCGAGGAGAGCAGCTCATCTGCACGGCCACGGGCTGCCCCAGCCGCGCGGCTCATGCTGCCCAGCTCCCTGCTGCCCACCGCACCAGCGGGAGGAAACCCGCTGCATGTTTATTTTGCAAACAGCATTTTGCTCCGAAATTACAAAAGAATCAGAAGAGCCACTTGCTGTTAGACAACATTGTAATGCAAAATGAAGCACAGCCATTGTGCTGGGAGAACACATTCATTATCGCAAGACAGTTGGCAGTCTTCTGAGAGTAGATTTTTTCCTCAAATCCCACCTCCTGGAGTCACGTGATAGGAAAATCTGTATTTTACACCTTTAAAAAGGCATTTTCCCCCGCTAGGTTATGAGCATATAAAAGTTATCCAGGCTTCTCATCAATTATCACAAAATTTCTTACAACTTGCATGTGCAATAGGAAGATACTACATCTATTTTTAGATGTGAATTAGTAAGGAACAAAGTACCTTAAATAACTTGCCAGCGGTCACATGCAGATCTAGAGACAATCCTTATCTTTCCACCTCCCTTGTGCACTGCAATCAAGCAACCATCCTTCTTGCTTGCAGGGCTGTGAAAACTCCTTTAGGGGGGTGGTTTCTGCAGCATACATCACACACGAAACATTTGTTTCCCATGCAAAGAGCCACAGACACAGCTCCACGCAAACACCAGCTTCCAGTCTGCCGAAAAAGTCCTCATTATGAGTATTACTTTAGCCATTTCCTTACAGCAATGAGACATACACGAAATCTATGCATTAGAGCCAAATGACTTTAAGGAGAAAAACAACACATGGTGTTCACAAAATGCCTGCCTCCAAATTAGAGATAACTGCACTGCAATTTGGCAAGCTAAGTGTGAGAACTATACAAGTTTACCAGAACCTTTCTTAATTTCTTCCCATCACTCAACACTTCCTCCTCCCAATGCTCTTCCTCCTTCATATACAACCTCAGATAGGCTGTCTCTGCTCAGCTCCCAGAGAGCTGCAAGTTTTCAATGAAAGCCTCACCAAGGAGAAAAAAGAAAAATCAGATCATATGAAACACGGGAGGCTTCAAACGCAAATCCTTGGTAACACCCACAGAGGCTCAGAATGCAGCAGGTGACAACAAGCACAAGTTAATAAAGACAGTAGCCTTTTAAAGCATATATGCCCATCTAAGCTATTCTAGGGGTCTAATGAGCACAAACCTCTCTCCTCGAGTCCAGTGCCCTGTCAGAGCTCCCCTCGGAGCCATTGAGCTGACTTAGGCTCCCCAGAACACACCATGGGCTGCTTTTAGTGCCATAAACTCACTGCAATGCTCAAGCAGCTCAGAGGAAGCAACACAAAGGGTAACCCATTTTGGATAACCAAGGCAAACAAGCCAAACACTCTACAACCCATCAAACCCATCAAACACACACTTACTTTTCATACAAAACAAAAGCTCAACACATAGCTATATGCTATGGATGTCTCGATAGCATCACCTCAGCCTTGAAATAGTCTTACCAATCGTATCCAAAAGTGTAACTGGTGAAGCCTCTGGTTCTGCCTACCCAAAGAAACAGGTTCCTATGAGCTACAACCTGCTGGGAGAAGCAACCAAGGCAAGGTGCCTGCTGCACCCAGCGCTGCAGGAAGGCCACAAGCAGCGCTGCCCCGCACGCTGGCACAGGCTGCGAGCCCAAGGGTCATCAGCTTCTCCTGGCAGCAGCTGCAGTCCCTGCGAAGCCTCCAAAGGGAACAGACGGGGAGGTCAAGCTACAGTATGGCAATTCTATATGCAATGCACAACCCTGGTTTTTAAGCTTGGAGTCAGAAAAATTCAATAGGGATGACCACTTATTGAAAGGGTCATCC
>JAUBOD010000858.1:2027350-2054745 GCA_032353885.1 Nothura maculosa
GCAATGCACAACCCTGGTTTTTAAGCTTGGAGTCAGAAAAATTCAATAGGGATGACCACTTATTGAAAGGGTCATCCTCCAACAGAGAGGAAATTGCTAGGGCAACAAAGAGCCCAGAAGTCTTCCTCTGTTTGCAGAAACCACAGAGAAGGGCAAATTCTAAATCTGTCTCCTAGTATTAATCTCATTTGCCTCCAAGGATCAATTTATCTGGTAAAAACCGCATTGTGATGGCACAGGCAAATACTTTCTTCTCTGAAAACTGAGCTTAAATCATAAAGCAAAACTATTGTTTTATGGCTGCACACTGACATTTAAATATTTCTCTAAGCCCTGCAATCAGAGACCAAATAGTGCACTGAGGAGCAGGCCCAGCAAGGGGGGCTCCCCCCACCCAGCTGCTTCCACACGGTTTTCCTCAAGGGAGCAAGTTTGCTTTTCACTACTCACTAGGTGATTGCACTGCATGTTGCATCGCAGGCCAAGGAAGAGCACTTTCCAAGTGCTGATTTTGCAGACAGAGCGAGCAGCTATTAAACTTTGAAGATTAATTCCCATCTCCATGCAGGTTCCAAAGCCTGCAATGCTGGAGGAGACAACCTTGATGGGGTAGTGGTCAACTCATCCAAGTGGTATTTTCAACACAGGCAAAATAAGGAGTGCAGGTAACGTGGCTCCGGTCTTGCCTACTCAACCTGGTACCAGAGCTAAGCTTGGACAGGCTCTTCCTTTCCTCTGCAAAGAGATTTTATTTGCCTTGAATTACTGCAAAACAAAGCTAGTCTGTCTGGTCCTATGGTAGAATGTCCCATTGCAGCACAGATAAAAATCTTGGAAATCTAAAAGCAGATATTCTTCCCCCACACATCCAACTTGGTGTAATTAATGTTTCTATTTGTGATATTTGTTCTTTAAGCATCCCAAAGTTATACTCTTCTTCTCACTTGCTCACACTGATGCTCCCAAAGCAATGAATTTGGTTTGCTAATTACTGTAATCAGGGGAGACGGGAAACAGGAGGCAGATATTAAAAAAAAAAAGTTTCACAAGCTGGGTTTTTTTGGCACTTCACCCTTTTGATATATTCATATTGGAAGCTCAACACTGAAAAGCACTCGACTGCCTCAGTTTGGAATAGGGAGAAATTAATTGCAATCTAATAGGATTCAAATTGGTACACGGGATCCCATCATTACGGGACAAGAGGAGAACTGCGGCACATTAGCCGGCTAGCAAAGGGCTTCGGTCAATGCACTGGAACAGGCGCCGCTGTCGCCGAGACATGATGAATTGGTACCTCAATAATTGTAATTTATTAGCCAGTGGTGCTGAACTAGCGTACGAATGAGGTGGAAACGGACTTAACCCAAGCAGTGTTTGGGGAAGGAATGACATTCCCTCTGCAAGGTCTAAGTCGAAATAATTCCACACCGATGGGAAGATATGTCACAGCTTAATTCAAGCAGCAGTTATGTGTACCAGAGGATGAAAGTGTAAATCAGCAGCAGGCTCAGAAACAGAAGGCTTCTGGTTTCAGATGTCAGTGGAGTTCCTCCCTCGCTGTGAAACCTTTGACAAGTCACTTGACCTCCCGGTGCTTCAATCAGGGCAGCGACGGCACCGCGTGAGAGGCGAGACCGAGATCCCCTTGTAAGCTGCACTGTCCCTCTGAGCTCAGATCTCAGGTGACCCCTACCTCTCTGTACTGAAAAAAGTATTGGAATTATTAAATGAGACTGGCCTGCACGTAAAGTCATGTGTGACAAACAGGCTTTATACAATGAATTATGGTTAAGCCAGGACAGTAAACTTGGTGTGCATGTGCATAAACATTCACACCAAGTCCAACTGTCCTGCTTCCATGTGGGCAGCTCCCAGGGAACATCCATAGAGCGAAAGAGCTGGAGGTGGAGGATCAGAGCAAAGAGCAGGACACAAACAAGCCCCACTGCCGGGAAGTGCAGAAGGGAAGTATTCATACCAAATTGCAGCAAATGCTTTTCTTGGCAAGCCAGGCCTTTGACAGCTCTTTTTAGCCCGTTGCAATCAGCTTTATGCACATCTCATATTCTAGGCTGCATAACCAAGTGGGGCAATTTCAGAGTAATAGATACCTGAGCCCTTTCTCAAGCATACCTAAGTGGATCTACTCCTGCCGAAAGCTTCCTGAGAAGCCAGTTACTAAAGACAGAAAACCACAAAATTATACACTCAGAGTATTTCTAACCAGCTCTTCACCCCAGAAGACCTTTGGAGAGTTTATAATTTAGAAAAAGAAAATGCTTAGCCTGGAAAACTGGCCCAGTGAGTTTGCTATCAAGATCCTTCCCGAGGTTTGCACTGCAGAAACACCCTCCGTATTCACACCTAGTTCCCTGTCACGGGATGACGATTAATACCAGCATTAGATCACGCGCAGGGTTGGCAGCAGCTTCCTGCAACGTTCTTGGTTTGAATTATTGGGGGTGTCCAGCACCTCTGAGCCGGCGCCTGGCAGCTCCCTGGAGCCCGGAGCACCCCGTTGAGCAGCACGAGGCAGGAACGCTGGCTCGCTCCCACGGCATCCACGGGAACTTGCCTCTTTCCTTTGGGTCAGCACGGGGCTCGTAGGGTAGGGCTGTTTCCAAACCTAAGACTGTGGGATGTTCCACTATGTAGAAAGACCAGCCCCTTAAATCCTTCTAGCAAGATTATTACTCCAGTGGAAATGAACTCCTTCCTTCCTTCCTTTTCTAGGCTGAAAAAAATTGCCTTGTATTTTCCTGTGCAATAACACAATAATGATGAAATCCCCTAGTACTTTCCTTCTGTGTCTCCCAAACACTTACCAAAGGAAGAGAACATTATCATCTCCATGCTACAGACAGCAGACAGGATGCGTAATAAGGAATGTGCCCAGGGGTGCAACAGCCCCAAGCATATCGGGGTAACCTGCGTCCCTCAGCCTCCCCAGTGCCACCAACCAGCCCTGCTGGGAGGGCAGGACGCCTCCTGGCCCAGCCAGGGCAGCTTTCAAGGAGGAGCAGGGAAGCAGGAGGAATTTAACCTGGATGCCTGCAGTGTCTGGAAGGGATAGAGGAAGCTTAAACACTGTTACCACATGAGAGAACAAGATTCCTATCCGATTTAGAAACAAACGTATGGCCTGAGAGTTCATACCTTATGGGGTGACTAGCAGTTGCTCCACGTATTTGGGAGCAAAAAGGATTGTATCACACACACAGATTTTTCTTTTAACAGAGGTAGTTTAGCAGTGGAAACATCTGATTTTTTGGTAGGCAGAAGGCAAAGATGGACTTTTATTGATTACACCCCAACTCTATTAGATCACACTACTGTCAATACTTACTGGCAATTAACTAAGATCTCTCTTTTGTGCATCTGTCCTAACAGGCAGCCTTGTTTCATAAAAGGACTAAAAAGGCTCTTCACACCAAGATGTTTTATCAGATACCCTGAAAGAATTACAGCACATCTCCATAGATGTCTGCACTGCAGGATACACACGATCAATGCAAGTCACACAGGTTGCTGAATACTGCAATAAATAAATAAATAAATAGTCCCACAAACTTTTCCACATTTTGCTAATGCATGCAGCTAAAGGAATAGAAATTTATGTCATCACCAGTGTGAGCTCAAGTCAGTCTGCCAAAATAAATAAATAATGGCCATTAGGAAAATAAGCTCATGATGCCACAGAAGGAAACCTCTCAGATGATCAGAAATCTTATTTCAAGTCCCACTAATGGAGCATAACATACATCTTGCAACAGCTTGAACATTTTGCTTGCCTGGATGTATCACAGTACAGGCGATGCACTTATTCCAGTCAAAGGCATCCAAATGCAGCCCCAGATATAAGGGAACAGATCTTCAAAGCTGGATTTATGTAAATGCTTGCATGAAGGAGCACATCATGCCAAGACGATGTGGGGATTTAGCCACCTCCAGTCTAGGGGGGGTGGGAGGTGGGGGTAGCTTCTTTCAAAGCAAACAAAAATGAATGAGATCTTAGAACACCTGAGTAGCCAAAATACACAAACCAAATCAAATCTAGCAATCCAGCTCTTAAGAAACTTTCACAAGGCCCTAGGAGTTCCCACTTAGGCCCCTTTTCCTCCAGCCCTAATTGACTGGATGATTCTGGGAAATATCCGACATCTGCTGTTCCCAGCTCTTTCAGACCAATAAAACCTGGAGTGCCCAAATGATCACCCGCCAAGGAAAGCAGAGCTAGCAAAGCACAAGTCTCCAGGCTCTGCATCACTGCTCATTTCCTGACACAAGTCACACTTTCTTGCTCATTTTGCAATCAAACTAGCCCTCCATACCACCAGTTTTCCCTCTGCTCTCAGTTTCAATAAACAAAAACAACCAGGTATTTGCCCAATTCCCACACAACCAATTCCATAACTCTTCTGCCTTCGGCTTTGCCTTAGGCTTAAACCTATGTGAGGTGACCCAAGGTTGCAAGACAGCCTTTCAGTTCCTAGTACATAACAAACAAGCACGCACAACCCCCACACAACACGCTGCCTTTTCTCTGGGACAAGGTAGACTCTTTATTACATCTGCTATTACAACGTGCCTATAACAATGATCTCTAACAAGCAGCCCTAGGGTCAAATATGTCCCTTGATCAATTTACTAGAGGTGCCTGGTGCTGCTGCTGTGGGTAGACTGTCTGGGAAGGAAAAAAAAAATCCCTTTATTCTTTGCCTCACTGGAAGGAAAAAGGGAAAAAAAAACAAGCTGTCACAAAGACATTTTTCTGCTGCCTGTGCTCTTGACAATTCAGGTAAACAGGGATGGAATATCTAGCTGAAAGGGATTACAGCAGCCTGGCATTTGTACAGACATAAGAAGAAAACCATACCGGGTATTTATCAAACTACTCAGTGCATGAGCATGATTCAGAACAAGGCTAAGGGGACAGACAAGATGTCTCAGCAAAACATCTGCAAGGTGCTTTAGCCTGGTGGCGAATACAGGACACTCCGCACGCCGAGTGGTCATATCTACGTAACGCAATGGGTCTGGTGCATCACCCTGACCAGCAGCAACAGCAACCCGGAGATGCTCCCAGCACTTCAACCACGGCAACCTACTCTTAGCTTGTCAGGTCGGTCAGCTCTTTGCTCAACAGATCACTGTCTACCAACAGGCAATGCCTACACCACAAAAATCACATTGCACTTGACCCTAGCAGGCTCGCTACAAAACGGGCCCCATTCTGGGTCTCACACAGCAGGGAAGGAGTTAACCTCATAGGCCAAAATTGTTGCGGACCAGTCTTACTCATGCCCGAGTGCATGACTTTTGTTTCACATGTTGTGATTTATTTTCAGCTCTACGTGTGGGTTTTAGCAACGCACTCAGCTGACGTTAACGGGAGCTGCCCTGCGCAGCCCCGGCCTGGGAGCCTGGCTCCGAGCAGAGGACACGGCGCTCCAGGGACTGGCTCTGCTCCTCGGCTCTGCCCTCATTCCCATCGCTTCCGACTAACGCAACTCCTACAAACACCCCAGGAGCAGCCCCTTTAAAAGACCCCCCTCCCTCCCCAAAAAGAAAGACTACCCTTTGCAAATGACCTATAATGAGTCTAAATAAAGACCGAGCTGTTCCTTATTCATGCATAACTTCATTGCTTCTGTTCCCTCCACACCCTGCCCAGTTGGCATAATTTGCAGAAGGGTTTTGGCACGGACAATTGAAACTCCCACATGCTGCCTGAGCTAAAAAGCTGGATCCTGGAGTTCTTTTCCTCCCAAGCGATAGCTAAATAAGACCATTGCTTTGATAAGCAAGAGCCTTGCTGGTGCTGCAGGTTTCAGCCCATGAGGACCAGGCTCAAACCACCTTCCCAGGTTAGGACACCTGCAGCCTACAGCATCCAACCCCAAACAATGGCCAGGCTCAACACTTGATGAAATGAAGTCTTTAAAACCTAAAGGGCTGGAATAAAAACTACATAAATTACAAGAGTTGATGTCTAAAAGCCAAACTGGCTATTATCAGCACCCAGTGCAGCCCCCAAACCAGCACGTACATAAGGAGCGAGCGTGGGCCACCAGCAAGGGTGGCAAGCTGCTCCCCAGGGCAGTGTTCCCAGCACTGCAACATGCCCTGGGACCAGTCAAATCATCCTCCCCATGAAGGCCAGACAGCATCGCCACCAAGGAAGACACAGCAGGGACAAAGGAGGGCTGAAATTGAGCCCCAAATTGTTATTCCCCTCAGCTAGGCAGTTACGCGCAAGCCGCGCCGCACGTAAGCACTGCTCTGTCAAACACACAATTAGGAGCAGCTTTAGCAACAAAATGAGGGAAAGAGGGAGGGAAGGAGGGAGGCGCAAGGAAAGCGGGAGATGAAAACGGGGAAGCAATACAAACATTGATGATCACGTTGCACAGGGAGCCTGGACAAGTGCTGGGAACACCCTGAGATGGGCTTGACCAAATGGGACTGGGGCTTTGTGGATCTAGGCTTGGTTTCTGCTCCCAGCAGAGGAGTGGAAGAGGGGTTTATTATATCCTGTGTGGATATCGTATGTGATTATCCTGTGGGGATACAGCCCCTCTAAGAGGATAACATTTTGTTTTTATATGATTCATTTTGGCAGCATGCACCTGGAAGAAAAATAACACACCTGCAGAACCAGGAGCAAGTGAAAATCCTTCAGTTCTGAGGCAACACCAGTGACACCAGCGACACAGCCGTGCTCCTTCATGTCACTCCCATTTACCTTCATATAGAAACTGCTCCATAGGAGGTGAAAACAATCCAAAAGCACATCTTTTAAAATCAAATTTGCTCACGTACTACACAGCAGACTCCCCTGAGCAGCTGACCTAGCTCTATCTCCCAGCTGAAAGGGCTGAAGGACGTCACGAGGACCGACATCGCAGCAAATAAATGTCATGTTAAATCATAAAATATTGCCCAATAACCACTTGAAACTTTTGAGAACTAACAGAAAGAAGCGTGCGAGGTCCAGCACCACCTTCCAGGCGGCTGCAATATTACAGCACCAGAAAGCTATTCAGCACCGGGCTGTTATTCTAGCTGCTCTGGCCCATTTCCACTGCTTGATCCATTACTGAGCCCTTGGATTCTTCTAGCAATGTTATTCCAGTGGATGAGGTTTCCCATGGAAAAGGTTTTTCCTTGTTCTTAATATTCATTGTCAATGAGTCAAGAAGTGCCGTAAGAGGAAACATTAGAGATTGCAAAACGATTGCCCATTACTGTCCTTTAACCTGCACAGGGTCTGCAGTAGCTGAAGGAAGAAATTCTCCTCATGCCAAAATCAAAGTCTCAAATCTGGGGGAACTGCAAAATGGAAAGAAGGGTGAAGCTAAAAATTGTTTTTTGACTAAATAAGCCACGTATATTTAACCAAATAATTCACTTCACATGCTGACTTTCAGAATCCAGGAATTAATTCTATAGTATTTCACTTTGCCATCTGAACAAGCCCCCAAAAAGGAATGAAAACAAGAGTGAGTATGTTCTGGGGGTGGGGGCACTGGCACATAAGCGTCATAGAGTTAATATACCTTGATATTCTAAACTCAATATTTGGAATCTTTCCTTGGTAGGATTTTATTTTTTTATTTTTTGAAAAAGATAATTAACTACAAGGTTCAACACCAGGAGGCAGGGGGAAAAAAAAGCATCAATTTACAATATTACTAAGGAAAAAAAAAAACAACCCAACAAACAGAGGTGTATTTCAGCTCAGAGTTAAAAGCACACACAAAGAGCTTTAACTCTATCCTAATCCTCCACTCTAGAGGCAAGTGCAAGGGTTTCCTGCCCTGACTTCACCAGATCCATAGTGCCAGGACATCCACCCAACAGCCCTGCTAACCCTGCCTGGAGGATGAAGGGCGAGGGAAAGAGCTCGTTTTGCCTAGGAGGGCAGCTCAAAGGGCAGCGGTGCTGACCCAGGCTGTGGGGTTCCCATTGGAACGGGCTCTGCGGAGTGTCCGCGGCCAAGGCTGCCTGGCCATGGAAGAGCAGCGTGTCTGGCCCCATGGGAATGCCGAGCGAGGTGGCCCAGTCGTGGCCGGAGCTCTTCCCTTCCCGTTTCCCACCCTACGTGTCACTTGAGGTGCAAAGCCAACAACAGGGGCTACAACTAGGGCAGCAGTGCTGACCAACCCTGATGCCAAACTAGCCACACACGTGAGACAGCTGGTCCTTAAGTGAAGGGGGAATAAGGTTCTTACTGCCCAAAGGGGCTGCTGCCAGGCTCTGACCTCCTTGGGGCACCTGCGACAGGGCCAGGGCAGGAGGCTCACGGGGCACCTGGACCTGTCCTGTGACCAAGGGATGGCTCCAGAGACAGCGCCAGGCTCCATCCAAGGCTCTCGAGCGCTCCGAGCACAGCCCCACGAGCAGCCAGGGGACAGGGACCGTGCTGACTGTATCGTGTTTTCTCCACTCTCTTCTATTTACTCAAATGAGGAAATATCACAGAAGGATCTCTCTTGGTCCCTGCCTTCTCCAAAAGCAAACACACAAATAAAATTGAAGGGAGAGGGGTGAGAAGGGAGAGAAAGAGGACTTTGTGCATTGTGTCAACCAATTAAATTCCAAGAAAAGGATACAAGCAGTTATAGTTTTCTGTAAATTGCTTCGTGTAATTAAATCCACTTTTCTAAATTACAAACCATTTAGCTCTTCTTTTATAACAATGTAACCAATGACCAACAACCTTTTTGTCTTTTCTTTTTTTTTAAAAAAAAGTCTGCTGCCATGCAAGTTGTTAGCAAAGAAATTTCCTTTTATTTCTCCATTTCAAAAGAAGCCATTGTAATGAGATTCATTCACAGCTACTTAGAGAACATCACCGAGAAAAGAGGATTGCTTTGTTTCCCCTTATCCTGCTCCAAGTCCAAGGCTATATTTAACCAAATGTGACCTGAGGTCCTTATCAGTCATCTAATCATAGGCAGAGAAGTTAAAGGTGACCTGCAAGAGTTTTAAAACTTGGAGCTTATGACCGGTTTAATTCACACGTACAATCTAACACTGGTCCTGCATAGCAACAGGGCACTTAACTCATTTTCTTCCCATCCCTTGACTTCTTGCACATGCTTTTTTCAACATTACAGATAGCAGGAAAGGCACATGAAGGCTTCCCCGTTTGCGTGGGAGGGTAGAACCACTCGGCGATGCTTCCTGGGGGCTGTCGCACTGCAAGCACCCAGGCACGTCTTGGTGGCCAGGCCGTTACCCCAGACCTCCCTGTCTCCGGTTATCCCATTTTTTCCAACAGGGGCCCCAGACAGGTCCCCAAGAGGCTGCGGTTTGGCTGGGCCGGAGGCAGCACAAGCTCTGCAGCTCGGGACGTGCTCTAGCACGTGCTGAAGTGCTGGTCGCTGTGTGCCACGGGACAGCCCCGTGGGACAGAGATGCCCGTTCCGGGGCACAAAGCACCAAGCCACATGTGGAGACAGGGCCTCGTGCCCTGGCTACCACCCTGCACTTGTTCGGCCAGCAGCTCCCAGTCGCCAGGAGCCGCTTTCCCTGAGATTTGCTGCTTATGCAGCAGCCAAAACACCCTTCACATCCCTGCTTAGAAAATAGCATTTGAAATGGGGTAAAATCCAGCACGTGCTCCTGTTTCATGCTTCAGTTTTATCCTAAAAGCAATGGAGCTCTTTTCTCCAATTCTAATGAACCCTGTCCCCTCAATTTGTGTTTTAGCAACATAACTGCATGGGGCTTTGATGCATATTTTCCTGCTCAAATGAAGGCTGTAGTTTCCAGGGGGGTTATGTCAGTATTTCACTCTAGTCATCCCAGACAGCTAGTCTCTCCCAAAGATGGCTGTATTTCAGAGATTAAGTTACCTGCATCACGACAACAAGGCAAACTGCAATTACCTAAGATGTTTAAATGCTGAATGGATCGAGAAAATCCTCTCTTGCACAGCACCCTCTGCAGCGACTCCTGAAATCTCTAAGAATATCTGGATAAATTCAGCAAAACACAACAGCACTTCTCTCTAATAGCAGGCTTTCATCTTATATTTATTTACAAAGGATTTTTCCTCCTCCTGCCGCCACCGCACAATGTCCACTGCTTCCCCAGTACTTCGACGCCGAAAACAGAATACCAAGTGCCTAAGCAGGACTTAAGGCAGATTTTTAAATTAGTTCCTGACAGTGCAAACAGATTGCTATTGATTGAGACGAGCCCGATTCGAGGCCTTGGATTAGCAAGACTAATGACGCCGCGTTGCCCATTTTCGCGCTGGGCACCAGGACTCCCTGGGGCTCCCGTCTGCGCCCGTCGCGATGCCGGCACCGGGACGAGTGGGAAGCGGGAGCCCATGTGAGCCCGGGAGCGCTGGGACAAACCCAACGGCAGCCCCGGAGCTGGTACCGGGTGCTCAGGGCTCCACACTGCACCCCGTGACAGGGAGCAGCCCCAACCCTCCTCGCAGACGTGCCCTGCAAAGCAACCAGCACCGGCCTTTAATGTCCAAATGGCAATTCTTGTACTCACCAAGGTGGAAAATGGATCCCCTTTTTGAGCAGTGCATGAAGAAACATTTTCCTGATTAAAAGGGACAGCTTCTTCTTTTTTTCCTTCTTCTGCTTTGTTGTTTAGTTTCAAAGAACGTTTAACTAACAATATCCGCTAACAAAAAGGGGAGCATCAATTAGAAATGAAAAGAAAGTAGTTTGTAGAAATTCAGTGTTCAAAAGCAGTGAAACATACGCAACAAAAAAAGAAACCCCACACCAAACCAAACCAATCCTCCAAAGCCACATTAAAGGCATCGTTTGCTTAAACAGAAAGAATAACTGACTAGAATTCATTTGCTTTTAATAGCCTGAGATATAGAGGGTAACAAAATAAAGAAACTCATAGCTATATTTAGGCCCTCAGAAGAGTAGCTCAGCTTCAAAAAATTGTATTATTAAGAGCCGGAAGGATGAGATATCCAACTCTCCCTCTCCTCTGGCCCTCACACAGATTCCCAAGGTTCCTTTATGGACTTAATCTTCTACAATCTCAACTGAGAATTGTCAAATTCAGTCCCTGGGCTCCTGCATCATAGAGCAATCCTTCTGCCTGCAGCCTTCCAGCAGCCTCAAGAATCACACCTGAATTACAGATATGCCATTTATTATTATCTAAATCATTTATTATCATCTAAAACACAAGTAGAAATCAAGCAGCTACAGGCTCTTACTGCCCATCGTGGGCACTAGCAGTATGGTGCCAAAGGGATTATTCCAGACAATATATCCCATCATCCAGACAAGTTTTTAGGTTCTCTGCAGCTTGGCCAGAGTTTTTCAGCAGCACCACCACTGACTAAATCCAAAAGGATTTCCAGTGGCAGTTGATTTTCACCTGGACATTGGGAAAATCAACGTGTCCTGGATGGAAAATGGTTCACAATCTGCCACCTTGGGCTTGGATCACTGACACCCCCCAGCAGTGTTCTCTAGGGGTGGGATATTCATCAGCAGTGTTGGCTAACGAGCTGATGAGCATCACAGAAGAATAACATAAACAGGTAATCAAACATGTTAATTTAATTTGGTAGTTCCAGTCCAGCAAGAGCTACAGCAGCAATAAACATTAATCACGGATAATGCTCTGACGAAGCCTAGGGAGGAATGAGACACTGGAACCAACTCAGCTTCTCCCCTCCCAGGAGCTCTCCTGGAGCCACCTCCGCAGCGACCAGGCAGTGTTAGCCTTCCTGCCCTTTCTTCCCACACTCCAAAGTCCAGGCATCACTTCTGAGCACTCAACACCAGCTACAGCTCCCTGCTCACAGCAGCTTCCTGAGGAGCCTTCCTCATCGCGGGTGATTTAAGCAGAGGGTGAGAAAAGGAAGGAGGAGGTGGGAGACAATCATCTTCATGACATGACTATTTGCAGAACAGAGTGTTATTACAGCCACGTTTAGCATCTAAGTGTATTCAACACACTGTGATGCTCCTGAGCTGACTAACTGCAGATGTAGCGGTTAGGCCAACCACAAGCATCAGCACCTCTTTTTCATAAGGAGATCGGCCCACTTTCAGCCTACATACAAAAATGGCAAAATATCTTGAAGCTTGGAGCAAAAAAACCCAAAAAAAAAACCAAACAAGAAAAAAACACTGTTCCACATCCAGACTGAATGGGGTCATTACTGATGACCAGAGAGTAATCAACAACTCTGGAAATGAACTCAAATACAGAAAATAGAGGACAGATAGAGGACAATTCAGGAAAGACGAGTTCAAAGAGGCGCTCTCTGAAGTCTAGGAGTAGCATTTCCCAGGCCAATACAAGGAGGCATAACCGGGGTCCCCATCTCCACAGCCACCTCTTGCTCTACGGGGATCACACACCCAGCCACAGAGCAAACCCTGGGAGCGCTGCTGATCTCCACGACTTCATGGTCCCGCAGCAGGCGCTGCCTGGAGGCACTGCGGGGATCCGGGCCACCCACGGGCCTTGGCCCTGAGTCACTTCCCACGGGAAGCCCCGGGGTAGGCGCTGCTGCACGTTCTGCAAGAGCTGCTGCAGCACCGAAGCACGGCACGTTCTCGAGGTGCTTGCTCGTTCCTCAACACACACGTGATGCCGTGAGCAGCCTCAGTGCCTCCCGTCGGAGAGCAGCAGCTCCGAGTCAGCACCTTTCCTGTGCACGTGCACCAAGGAGAGACCAAGATCCTGCAAATCCTCTGGCCAATGGACTTCTAGCTGCTCCAAAGAGCCTTCAGCCTCCGCTTGGCTACAGCGGGAAGCAAAGACCTTGAAGTTATTTTGCACACAGTGCAGCAACAGGCTGAAAGGCCGGATTAGCTCCGGCAACATTCTCGCCGTGCCCCGAGGTGCAGAACCATCGAATCAGCGGCAGCAAGGAGGAATCTGGGTGCTCTGTCAAATGGAGTGAAGCATTAATCTAATTTTCTAAACAAAGCAGACAACCTGGCACTCAAATCAGCTTACCACTTTGCACCTCTCTGCAAGGATTAGCAGAATGCCATAATTATAATGCCCAATTTGATTTATTAGATGCGGTTGCACAGGGAAGATGACAATTCAGTAGCACGGTGAGAAGCAACGAGAACACAAGGAAGGCTGCAAATTGATCAGAAAATTCTAAGTAAGATATCTCAATATAATTAGCATTAATTATAATAAACTTCCCAAATTAAGTATACACCTACGCTTAATAGGTTTATACTATTCAGATGCAACTCCCAAAATTCCAGGAAACTGAATATCACAACTGATTTTTCTAGACAGCTTGACAGGAAATATCAGGATTCTAGGTAAGAATTCTGTGGTTACAAAAAAAATTAAAACTCAAATTATCTGCATCACTAACATGAATAGTTTTAGTTCAAACTAATTATTTAGCTTGGATTTTGCTACCACTTCAATGTCCTACAAGGCCTGAAACTTATCCCCTTTTCACAATTATATCAGCTAGGACAAAACAGTATATTTCAAAAAAAAATCTATCTTTTCAGAAAAACACAAGCAAACCAACCTCAAAAAACCTCTGATTTGTTGGAAGATAGACTGTATTTTAATGAATCTCTCATCACAGATTTTATTGTATAGTCTTCAGGCAGCTCCTTGCTATTTCTATGCCTTTTTTTTTTTTTTCTTTCCTCAAATACACCTCATTTTGGAAGTTGTTACTATTCTTTTTTTTTTTTGAAACAGGTGAAAAAGATAAAACAATGGATGAAAGAAAGATGAAATTAAGAGTTTGAGGAATATCCACGTATTTTGGTTAATCCCTACTGGAGATTAGTCAAACCTTACCAAAAGAAACAAGCAGCAACAACCTCGCATCCTTTTCAGAACTGAAGAATAAAGATCCTAAGCATTTGATCAACTAAGGCTGCAGAAAACAGTAACAAAAAGTGGAATTTTGCCAGTATCGCAAAATCCTCTTACCCTAAAGGTTTGTAAAGACGGATCATGAATTCCCCAGCAGCCACAAGCACCAGGAGTTTTGCATCTCACACAGGGGATGTCAGCATGAGCAGCACTTTGCTCCTCCCGAGCGCCGCCCGGGAGCTGTGGGAGGGGAGGCCTCAGCTGCCCAGCAGAATTCCCATGGGAGCTCCCAGGGCTTTGGACATGCACGGTAATTAAAAACAACAATCCCAACATCTTTATAGAGGGCAGAGCACCTGGTGAAGCAGGGAGTAACGCGGTCCTGGGGGAAGCAGCAGGCAGGAATACACAAGGCACTGCTGCTCCTGAGCATCTCGTATCACAGCCACGGCCCCCACTAACATAGATGCTAGGGCTTGTTGAAGCCCAGAAGAGGCCTCTATTTGCCCAAACTTGCACTGAAGCCAAAACTCAAATACACAATGTGTATTTATTCACCCATAATAAAGCCAATTTTCACTTGCACAAGCTGAATCCTGGTTCATCTATCCATTGCATCTGTATCCAAAAGGGGCAAGTGAAGCCTTAGCATTTGACTACTGGCCAAAGCAAACAAGACACTTGATACAGTTCAAGCACACACACCGACAACTCCAAAAGGAAACCAGTCGGTATCACTTCAGGGAGCTGGAAAAAATAAACCTGGCAGAGGTTTCCTATGTGCTTATATAATGTATTACCTCAATGTCTGCAAGCAGGAAAGCAGTAACATCCTCACATTAGTTATTTGGAGTGGATTTTTCCCACAGTATTTTTTTTAACCAAAATAAAAAGAAAAAAAGTTACTCGATTTGTTCATAAGAACAATTAGCTACTGGAAGACAGGGACTATGAGAATTTCTAACATACAAACCATGAGCCCTTTTGAACAAAATCCTACAATTCAATCACAAAAGAAGGCACGCAGTGGAGAAGTTACATAAGGTGTCACATCAGACTGCCATACTAATACTTTCAAATTCTAAAATATTTAAATCTATGAAAACACACTTGCAACAACCATCAATTTCAATCTTTTCTTGTTTGGCACACATACAGAACAGCTTCCACAGCCCAAGACCATGCTTTGGTTAAACCAGCTCCCTTTTCTGCATCATGAGGAACTCAGAACGCTTTCTCACTGCGCTGGACTTATTTTTCCAGCTCGGCCCAAATGCCAAGGGGTCACATGGCCCCGTCCTCCTCCGGCTGCCGTTTGGCTCCACGCTGCCAGCCGCCTGGAAGCGTTTGCTCGTGCAGAGCCGCTGCTGCGCCGCGCAGACCTCGCGTGATGGATGAGCACCGAGTCCCCGAGAGCCTCCCTGCTGGGCGGCAGGGAGCGCCGGGGCGCCCGCGGCGCCTCGCTGCTCTGCCAGCCCGGGCTCTGCAATTGCCTCCTGGCACCACAGCTTCCCACTAGCTAATGCTCAAACGCAACAGGAACCCAGCTCAACTGCAGCTTCCTCCAAACTGACTTTCCACCTAAATTCTTGTGGTGCTTTCCTTCCCAACACACTGTTTTGGGGGGTCCGTGGACTCTATTCGTGAGCTGGACGCACATTTGTGACTTCCAAGGGTACATTAACAAGCAACTGTTCCCCAAAGAAAGGCATGGTCTGATTGACGATTTCCATTTGTGTCCAAGAGTGCAGGAACCATAAACTCTGCAGGAATTACTGCACTCTCTCAAAGTTAGAGGATACAGGGGAGGTCAGAACCTTTCCAAATGCTTTCTTTCTACACTGCACACCTCCTCTTCCACTGTAACTTCTAAAACAAGCCTGTGATAAAGACCTTCCCCATTTGGCTACAACTGATGTAAAAGACATCCTTTCTCCAGCACAAATTACCAGAGAAGCCAGTTACAACCCCGATCTACCAGCAGGACAACATTTTACAGTGGCCAATGCAATCACGCAGTCCCTTCCAATGAGAAATATCTGTCCTACCTGTTTGGACAGCTTCAGAGGGAGTTTCTTCTTCACGCGCTCCTTGCCTCGATCCGCCTCTCTCTCGGAGCTCCCGGCATCGTTATTGTGGCCGTTTTCGCTCGGCTCAGCTGACACACAGTTTTCAGATTCTCGAGGTTTCTTTCCCGGATGCCTTTCCCACTTCTCTTTCCGCTCCTGAGGCTTTAGCGACATGTCCTTCTGCAAAGGAAGGAGAAAATGGGAAATTCTTTAAGCTATCTGAGACTACTGTTAAGCATTAAGCAATATAAATGTGGGATAAAAACACAAACAAAACAGCATGTTCTTTCCAGAGAGAACCCACGATGAATAATTAGGCACGCACAATGCAAACAGTAATTTTAGATTAGATTACGATGAACACTCTCCAGGCTACGTGTTTGATTAATTCCAGAGATGCTGGAACTGGTTATGAAAATGAGTTTGCCTCAGATTAATTCTGGAGCCATACGTCAACGGTACCTAAACAAATCACCATCCTGAAGGCAAGCCTTTAGCTCTGCTTATCCAAAAGAGAAGTGGGGTTTTTATGTTGTTTCCATCCTAGGAAATCACATATCATCAGACCTCCTCCTTGTGCTTAACAGTCTAATTCACAGCAACAGTCATATCAAGAAATACTGTTAAGGGCTAGCACGCATTCAATAAGCTTGCTAATATCCAGGGTGGCTAAACACATCACAGAGGTTGAATACTTCTAAAGGATAAATGCCTTCCCTGAGTGAGGGCTGCAACGCATGATCTAAACACGATAAAAACGCTGCTATGTCATGTAATAATGGTTAACACAGGGTAGTGAGATCAGAGAAGGGAATTACTGTCACCGTGCCCAGCACCTTCAACAACAAAAGGCTGAGCTTTGGTGCAAATACAGCAACCTTTCCCCCTACACACCATGCAGACCAAAAACACCACAGTAAAGCACTAGGTTAATGCTCGCTGCAGCTAGTTTAGATTCTTCCACATCTCTCTTGTGAACTGCTCAAGGGTCAGACTGAACTTTTTTGGCAATGACTTGCAGACTTTGCTATCCACATTACTTCTTCATGTGAAGCGACCGAATCAGATCAGGAGATGCTTCAAAAGCTGCTAATCATGACTGAACTTGCAAACTTCAGCCAGAGAAATGCCTGCGAGATGCCTCGTCCGCCCCTCCTGACCTGAACTCCTACGTTAGGTCATCGTTATTCCCACTCAACGCAACTGAATCTCACAACCCAACCTGGCCACGTTAACATCCCCCACACACTACTCCAAACCATGCACGAACCAGTTGGGCGTCTAGTGTCTCATAACCCAAACCCAAGACATAAAGCTGAGAACGGAGAAGAAATGCCCTGCTGGCTGCTCTGGATCCTTCTCCCCGTGCACACCCTGACGTTAATGAGCGCGTTAGTGACGTGCCGCCCGCCGAGTGCCCGTGCGGCCGCTCCCCACGTGCAGTTACCTCTCCTTGGCACACAGGGCGCTGCACGGACGCTCTGGGGCTGCACACACGCTGGAGGCTGGAACACGTCGATTAACAGCAGCAGCAGCAAAAAACACAGTCGGTTCCTATGCCATCCTAAGGCCAAAGTCAATTCTCTGGCCCTCACACAATCCCTGCACAGGGTTATCCAGGGCTGGCACCCTCCTGCTAAAGCGCATGTGTGCAGCGGGTTGCAAAAAACAGCCCCAAAATGCAACAGCCTCCCCCCTGCCCCAGGTTAAAATAAGCAGCACTGTCTCAGAGGCACAGAGCAAAACAGAATATAGCTCAGCTTGCCAAAGCCGTAATTAGTGGAAGAGCAAAGAAAATGATTGTCTGGCGTTATTCTCTGTGACTGATAAAATGAGGCGTGCCAATTAGTGCCTAGTTGCTTACTTTGGTTTTTAGTTTTAAGATAACGCTCTAAAGCAGCAGTTTGAGATGCCACTTTAAAAAAAAAAAAGGTCACCCTGGCCTATTTACCGTGAAGCTGCTGAAATAGATAGCATCAAAATGTTACGCTCTAGTAAGTAATCAGAAAGTAGTGCAATGGAAACGACATCTGTTAACTGATACTCAGCAAAACACTAGAAGCAAGTCACCAAAACCACGCTTTTCTTCAAAAACCAGCTGCAGCTGCAATGCGATAGCAGGCGCATGCCAGGCTCTGCTTCTGCCGCAGCCCCCAGTGATGGGCAGGGCTGGCAGGGGCAGGGCAAGGGCATCATCTGCAAGGTCCAGCAAACAGCAGCCCCCGGCTCCGCAGGCTGCGAGTCACTATCCGCACAACCAGCCAGCAAAGTGCATTCTTCCCCTTACTGAGCCACACAAAACTCCCTGCTTGGAAACGCAGCTTTTCTCCCCCCATTTTGTTCAGAGAGGCAAGGTTCGCCTCAGCACTGGAATTAATTCAGGGAACAGCGTCACGGCTGGAGCCCAGCCAAGGAACTCGCGCGCTCGCTCGGGGGCCGCCCGCACCCCGCTCCATCTCCAGCAGCGGTGACGCGAGCGCCGGGCGCGCGGCTCGCAGCGGCTCCGCAGGCCGCAGCACCACGCGGGAGCTCCCGCCTTCCCAGCGCCTCTTCCGTGGCCCTGCTCCCTCTGCTTCAGCAGGGTGGCAGCTCGCAGGCTCGGCCCTTGCTGCGTGGAGGACACTGAGCTTGGTGACAGCGATGGCCTGGTCTCCCTGTGCCGCTAAATGCAGCTCTTTGCAGCCTCAGGCGAAAAGCAGGAGGGGGCTAATGAGGCTGCTCTTCTGGCCTCTTTTGTTCCCTTTTTATTTTCTCCACATAAAGAGCCTGCCAGGGATTGCTCTTTTACTAAAGTTTATGACCTCTGAGTTGGGGACCTCACTTAGCACAACAGCTTCCTATTTTTGGATGTGCATCTGTGCTTGCGTGCAGGCAGTTGCTGGAAAACTCCGGCACGCTCAGGGCATTCACTGCATCACTGCCGTGGGCCTGACTTAGACCAGAAACCCCCGCCTGCGGGTCATGCTGCCCCTCTGACAGGCAGCCCCGTAACGGCCTTCTGTCTAGGCTGGTCCCGACCTGCAGTTTTTTTTGCCCTCTCATGTTAAACTCAGGAATTCACACAGTGAAAGCACCTGAAGCCAGCCCACAAGGCCTGAAGGATTCTCTATCCAGTCATGAGGTCTCTGCCCAGTCTGGGAGCCAAAAGCCCTGGCTCTTGCTGGTAGAGCCAGGCCTCTTTTCTCTTATCAGTTCCAGGACACCAATTGCCAAGTCTGGTTCCAGAATATTCAACCCAAACTGTTGCTCTTTATTGTCTCCAGATGCATCTCTACCTGTGCTCACTTGGGAATCCCTCTCTCAGCTGCCAGGGCAGGCTCCAGCCTCTCCATCTCCCGTCTCTTGTTCCGCTGGGCTGCAGACTGAGCACATGTGGCTCTCACCAGCTGCTCGGTTACAGATAAAGCAGCACCAGCCCTTTCTTTAGAGCCTCTTCCCCGGCAGTTACCAGGGAAATATTCAAGTTCTATTCACCCCATTAGCTTTTTTGGCAGTACAAGTAGCAAAGACCACATATATTTCAGTAGAGAATACCCGCCGCACAGGCAGATAGGCCTGCTCCAACTTGACCTGAAGTAACTTGCACATCGACAGCCGTGAGGACACACAGACAAAAGATGAGCCCGGCTGGCAACCCAAGAAGGCAACCAGGATTGTACAGCAGGTTCTTAAAGCCCATGATAAAATCTCAGTGAATGCCATTCCCGGCTGCTTCTGCCCGAGCTAGTTGGGGTTATGCAACCGCTCCTCCAGTTGCAGCAGTCCAGCTACACGCAGCTCCCTGGAATGCTCCTTCCTCAAAAGCTGCCTTTCCCTGCACCATCACCACTGCTGCAGTCTCCAAGGATGCTCAGGACACAAGGAATGCCCCAAGTAATGCAGGTCCCCAGCCCTATACTCAGAATGAGATTCTTCTTAACCATTTCTTACATCCAGAATGCTACATCAAGAGATTTCTGCACAACAGAGGCGAATCCACAGTGCCTGTTGGATGGGGAAATAGGAGGTAGCCCAGAGGAGCTGGTGCAAGGCAACATCCACGGCCAGCACGGGCTGGAACTGGCACTGGCTGTTTGCTCAGGCCAGCTCGAATCCTGCCCTAAACCTCCGAGTTTACACAGCTCTTCCAGATTTGGGAGAGCATGGAGCGGGAGGTTAGGGTTATAAATACTCTTTATACATTGGGAACACTTAAAGAACCTGAGGAAGAGCGCAAAACCACACCATTTAATAAAACCCCAAACCCTCAAGTGCGTTGCTGGGGTGCTGAGGGTAAAAATAACATCTACCATTAATAAAATAACAACGCTCAACCCCAAGCACCAGTTAGAATAGCAGCCCTGGTGCAAATTTGAGCCCTTGACAATCCCTCCGTCTCGGTGGCAGCCGGGGAACCGCCACGCTCAGACACGAAGCCAAAGCCTGGTCACATTCCTCCGCTGCCAGACTGCCTCTGCGGACTGCAAAGGATTATACGGGCTGATTTCCCAGAAGGGAAACAGCCTCCAACTCCCCTTGCCACAACTACCTCGCAGGCTCTTCATTACAGCACTTACTTATTCTTTAAGGAACATGAAATATCCCAGAGAACAAGGGATCCATTCCAAGAAAGCACAAAAAGCTGCTTTCTCTGAAAACTTGCCCTGCTCTTCTCCATCTCTCGCTGCTTTCGGCACAGCCACTGTGGAAAAGCCCCTTCTGATCAGGGCTCCAGCTCTCCTCACATTAGCTTTATCGTGCAATTAGCAGCACGGCCCTCAAATGTTTGTTTAAGAGTTCACAGAGAGATCCTGGCTCAGAGATAACTGAAACAGATTTACTTTAAAGCAGTTACTTAAAAAAAAAATCCTATTGCCCCGATATTCAGTTTATAAAAGAAACATAGAAACAGATGGTGATTTAATCATTTTCTTGTGTTTTTTAAGTAGTCACAGCACTTCACAAATGCAGAGACAGGAGCTCTATTAAGAGCAACCTGGTGCCTGGCTGTACCAAAGACGATACAGGGAACGACAGTTCAAATTGAAAGATAATACTAGAGATACATACATGAGAAAGACACATGAAAGATAAGAACTTTGAGGGCAGGATTCAAAGCTGGGTCACCAGAGATAACAAATATCCCAACAAGAGGTGCCAGGGCAGGAAACGAGCCTCTGGGGCAAATGAAACGAGGAAGCGAGAGGAAAGCAGAGAAAAGTGGGCAGAGAACTGGCCACTACAGAAGATACCAGGAGGCACTAGACGCCTACGAATTTGCTCTCAGGGTGGTTAAGAGGCAAAAAAATGCAGTGGAGATTTTAAAAATGATAATAATTTTTAAAAAGGGCAGGAAAAAATATAAAAGTAGAACAGAGAAACGGTGAGAGCAGATGAGGAGAGGGGGGAAGCTTTGGGCTTTCCTGTAACATGACACACACTTGTTTTACTTTCCCACCAGCTCTTGTTCCCCACTGCAAGCTTCACTAAAAACGCAACTCAAGCCCTTAGTCTTTAGCCAAAGCCACTAAAGCCACTTCTTTCTTTAAAGGGGGAGTGGGGGGAAGAAATAGCCCAGATTTGAAATGACTCTTCTCGCAAGCATTGCAATCAATATCAATTAAAATGATTGCAAATTAGATCCTTGCTTGTTTAACCTTAGACTGCAATTCCCCTCTCCTAGCTGACACATTCCAGATGATCTTGGGTCTTGCTTTTTAAAATGCATCGCGTTTGCTCCGACCCTGTCAAACACTCAGCTCAAGATGACTTTTCGACAAGACAGCTTTGGAAATGTTAAGACATTTGAAGTTGCCACTGTTTTTCAGGTTTATAATACATGATTTAACTTTAGAAAGAATAAAAGCAGATGAACCAAGAAACTCTATGTAATTGAAACACTCAAATTTATCATCAGACACTGCACTCCTGTCACCTGCAAAAAACCAAAGCACAAGCTGCCAAGTACTCACTAAATGATGACTTTGCACCCCCAGGAATAAGACATCCTATGATATTTGCTCTTAACCCTTTGAAGACGTTGTACCAAGCAGAGGCACCTTCAGCAAATGCTACCACAAGGCATCTTAACCGAAAAATAGGAAGGGGGAGAGTTCAGGATCACTGTCCCTACAAATGCCCTCCAACCTGAAGTATTTAGACAAGGTTTTAAGCACTCCTTTTGGTTTTAAGGTTTTAACCACTCTTTTTGAATGCATAAGGACTGAACAAACACCACAGAAAAAGCAGTGAGCAAGAATCATGTTCAAAATCTGTCAAGAAAGGAGTCAACGTTGTTTTATTTCCTTCTCATTTAGTTGTGGAGGAGGATGGAAACTCAAACAAAAAAACACAGTACACCCCTCTCCTTTCACAGTATTCCTAAGTGCCTGGAATTTTTCTATGTATTATTTAAAAGCAACTCGGAGACAAGAAAAAAATATGAGCGTATGCAGCAAATACCTTCTCTCTAGGAAGAGAGGCTGGGAATCTGGGTGCCCGTGGGCACGAGGCTGCCTGTGTCCTGTGTCGATACTGCCCTGGAGGGCAGCGCGGCCAGGGCTGCTCCCCGGCCGCCTTCCCTGCCGCCGGCCGGGCCGCACAGCTACTGAAACTCCCACAGGTGCTCACTGTCCATCAGGAAGGAAATGATCCCATTTTAAGCCCTCGGTATTTCCTCCAGCGAGTGCTTGACGAGCGCTCTCAGAATGACCATGAGCTGAAAGCGCATCGGAAGGCGAGGGAGCTGCAGGGACTGAAGGGAGCCTGGCGGCCATTCCAGGGAGGCGACACGAGGAGGCCTGCGTGGTCTAGGCCTCACTCCGCAGCGGACAGAAGCACCTGGAGGCTGCAGCCACTTCCCGGGCAGTCCAGCCTGCCCAGTGTAGGCAGTGGATGAAGGATTTGGACAAGAGCTGATGCTTCTCTGAGAGCAGCTCCCTCAGCTGCTCCTGGCTGCATGGCGGGCACTAGGCCTGAGCGCAGCGTGGCCTGCACGGCTCGTGTTCCCATCCTCCTTCTCAGTGAGGAGGGCACAACCCCGAGCTTCCAGATGCACCAGTTGACCCTACGCTGTCACATGAAGAGTCACCAAGGTCCTCCAGGCACAAACTGATAAGGATGTTGGACATTTTTAACAACACTCACACTAAGCTTGTGAGAAAGCAGAACCCAGGAAGGGGCTGTTGAATGACACATGCCTACAGTGTACTTGTCACCAGGGACAGAAACACTCATAAATAGTAGCTAATAAATAAAACAAGAAACTACAACCATCTCAAGCCTATGGGACATAGATGCCATCCTCCCATGGGCTAGACCCCGAAAACTGTGCTGAGTCAACCTGAGGCTGGGCAGACGGATAGGGCATGTGGTTCATTTACCAACAGCAAGTGCCTAAATTGGTATCCTCAGTGTATACTTAAGCATTTAAGGTTTTGATTCTCATACTGCAAAGTATCAAGAACATGGTTGCATTTACTACCATGCAAAAAGCTACAGCTAGAGTGGCTTAGTTACAAATTCAAGACTCTCAGGCCTGTTCAATGATTCAAAGTTTCCACCCACTAAATACAAATGTCAAGTTTTGACTTATTTTCTAGGACTCCTGATTTCAGTCACATGTGTTGCCTTCATTTATTTTTACATACATACTTTTAAAAATACACAGCCAATAAAATGTACTTGCCCTTTGGGCAATAGCACCTGAAGGAATGAACACTTCTGAGAGATCTCTCACGTGGGGACAATCGGCTGATGCACAAAGCAAGGGCTTAAAAGCACATTTGCTTTGAGATCAGCTACAGACACTGAGATCCTACCATCTCCTTATGCTCTTCATTGCCTTCCAAAAAGGCACTGTTCCCAGCAAAGATCCATTGGAAGCGACACACGAATGCTCTTTAGCTTCTTCAAAGTCCAGCAGCTCAGCTTCCACTTGCACACAGCCAAGGGGCATGGCCTGTAAGAGGAACACTCACAAATTCACTATTGCCAACTCTGCTGCAGGGAGTGGGAACCTCCAGGAGGGAAAACAGCCACATCCTGAATCCCTGGTGCTGCATAATAAATTAATTCATGCTTACACACTATGACACTGGAGGCATTTTTACCAGCGCTGCAGTTGCCCTCAGTGGCAGACAACAATTTTCAACTCAGCTGTGATGAGGTCTAGAATATGCATTTAATAATTAATCTTCTGGTAGCTTATTTTGGCTAGGAAACAAATATGAAAAAATAAGAGATCCAGCAACAAGAAATATATAGAAGACATCCACCTATAAAACCAGCAGCCTGTAGCATATTAACCTAATAGGAAAACTCTGATTGAGATCACTTCTAACATGAAAGAAATGCCCTTCCAAATGTCTCAGCGTCACATATGCTAATGGAAAGTCCATGACGGTGTCCTAAAACTCACTGCTCTTCTTTAAATATGCTGATAGAGAGATGCACTTCACAGGAGAGCCCTGCAGCCGTCAGAGCTGCCAGCAGCCACGTGCCTCTACGCAGAGCGCCATAGCACACCCAGTGCTCGTGATTCCAGCAAACTGATCGATAACCCGTTTGCTAGAATAAACAATAAGCAACCAAATGCTTCCATATATCCTTAGGGCTCCACGGAGCACTCCAAACAGTCTGTGTCCGGAATGAGACTTTCTTTTAAATCCCAGGCAATCACTGATAAAGCAGGAACATACAGAACAGTATCAGGCAATTTTGATGTACTCTATGTTATAAAACATTTTCACTTGGAGAGCTCAAAGGTCATTAATAGATTTTCATATGTTTACAGACAGCAGCAATTTCAAGCTCTGTAATTTTCAAACTGCATGTCAGTCTCTCAACTTCCAGCTGTTATTTCAACATTAGATAATGAACACAATGCAAAGGTTACACAATCACTTGAACCAGCTTATACTGTAGATCCAGTCATACAAATCATTATTAAATTCTAATTACACATATATTATTTTATAACTCTTAATAGAACAGCAGGACAAATTCTCTCTTTATAAAAAGATCAACAGTTTAGAAGAAGGGGCCATAAAGGTTATTTTTCATACGGCAAAAAGGAGTCGCTCTCTCTCTGTCCGTCACCTAAATGACTGATGATTCACAGTGGTCTGTAACACAGTTGCACCTTGCCAACACCTTCACACCAAGGCACGTACAGTTACCAGTCCATATTTTAAGTGCAGGATTTGCACTAACACACCGACATTGATGCTTACTTAAAATAATTGTCTTTGAGCAAAGCCTGAGCTTGTTTCCTGGTTACCCAGTACACTGCCTGAATACACTGCTGCTTTCCCCTTACATACGTATTATGGAATAGAAAAGACATCCACTAAAACCTATGGATTTCTTCCAAGGAGCATGTAGTTATTTCAGCTAAGTCTTTGTAGGACATGAGGCTTTTCTAGCTTAACCATCTAATCTGACGCCCTGTATCACTAAGGACATATAAGCTAAGGACACTATTGAAACACGGAGTGGTCTTAGATGCCCTTTGCGAGTGCTGCAGACCCAGTAACCCATTACCACCATGTTCTTGGCTCTTGCCTCCTTTTCTCCCTCTCGGTTCCGCAGCAGGACAGAGCGCTGCCCGCCGTGCTCCAGGCTGCCCACACCCAGCTGTCAGTCACGCAGCGTGTAACTGCAGTGGGAATCGCCGACTCTCACCCCCAAGTTCAGCTTTGAAGCAGGCCCGGCCAGCGAGGCCCCTTTGTGCGAGCGAGCGCTCCCGTGGAGACAGCACTGCTCTCCTGGCAAAGCCAGGCCTCGCTAATCCCCACAGCAGCCTCAGTCAGCAACCAATTTCACACCGGGAAATTCCAGGCTTTGACACTAAATAATTCCAGCTGGGATTTTCAAAGGATAAGAGATAGGAATCCAATCCCATCACATTTCAATAAGAAGCCCTTAAGGTTTACTTGATTTTGTTTTTAGAAAAGAAGATCCAGACTTCATTCTCATTTCCATCCTCTTTTCCTCTGGGAGATGAACGTGAGAGGAAGCAAGAGTGTGATGCTAATGGGATGTCAAACCTCTGTAAGACTGACAAATGACAACACCAGTTCTTGAGCAGATCACTTCGTAACATGAGATATAAGAAAGAGCAGATAAATCATCATTTCTGTTAAGGTTCCCCGCAAATCCAAGGATTTACACTTCTGCATGGATAGTTGCACTTCCCAGAAAGGAAAGGGTAACCAAGCAAATGCTCCATGCGGGCAACAGACAATTAAAGCTCAAGAGAAAACAAAACCAACAAGCTGCAGAGGGGAGAACATGTGCAGAATCGAAATGATGCAATTCACTTATCCAAGCATGTAAAAAAAGGCCTCGGGCAGGCAGAGCTGACAGGACAATAACGGAGAGCAGAGAGAGACACGAGCAGAGCAGGTGCCATCAATCACTCCTCCCTCACCAGAGCCAGCCCGGACGCTGCAGGTCAGGGCTGTATTTTGGGAGGTGCTTTTCCTGCAGCCGAGGGCTGGAGCTAACCCGGCTAATGCGGATAACCAGGCCCTTTCCTCCTGAGCAGCACACGGAGCAGCAAGCTCTGTCACCGCCAGCCCTATCAAACTAGCTACAGGCCCCTTGAGACATTCACGAGGCCGCAAGGCTTTTGTCTCATCCACGGCACCTTTTTGATAGCTAGTGTGAGAATAAGAAATGCTCATGTTGCACATACACTGTTCATTTCTTCAAAAGGTGAAAGCACTTTGGTAAGAAATAAAAAAGAGCAGCCAGCTCAAGAAGAGTGAAGACAGAACAGCTTCCAGCAGAGCCACAGCCCACAGGGGAGCCAGTCTCTTGCAATGGCCCTGCCCAAGCCACACTGTGGTCAACATCTTCCCTAGCCACCTGCTGCCTTATGCAGGTAACCCAAAAAAGAAATTCAAGGGGCAGCTTCACTCCCCATGCAGGGCCCCAGGCAGCAGGGCCGACAGCCCCTCGGTGCCATGAGCAGAGGCCGAGCACGCGCGGAGCTCTCGCCCAGCCTCCAACACCGACTCCAAGGCAGCCGGATGCAAGAGACGCTCTGCAAAGCAGTGCCTGTAAAACCAGGTAATGGTTGCAGCACGGCTCTCCCGAAGGTGTTTTGATATAAAGCATTTCCAACATGAAAAGGGCTGTAGAAGTGCTTCCCAGCTCCTGTTTATTAACAAATCCTGACTTTCACTGGGCCCACGAGGCTCGTTGGGGCCATCCAAGTGGCGGGAAGCCACGCGAGGGTCCAGGGCCTCCCTGGCCTGGTGGGCAAGTTCCCTGGAATTGCTGCTCCATCCCACCTCCATCTCCTCCATCTCGGGAGACAGTTGCTAAGCAACAAAGCGCCTTCGATTGCTGCGAAGCCCTTTGGAGCTTCCCGCCCCAGCGCCGGTTGGGAGCGATTCCCGGCACGGCTGCCCGACGGGGCACGGCTTCTGCCTCGCAGCCCCTCGGGATGCCGCTTTTATGTGCAAAGCAGCTCGGGTCCAGGAATCCAGGGAGCCCTCTGATAGCAAAGAC
>JAUBOD010000858.1:2115153-2128705 GCA_032353885.1 Nothura maculosa
GGTACATGGAATTTCACAGCACTTGGAGAGCTCTCCTCTTAGCACCTCACACACCAGCAAGGCAGGAGGCAAAGGCAGCCACGGCCCAAGGGAACCGGGAGAGCAGCATCCACCCCGGAACACGATGATCCAACCATGCTTATCAACAGGTCCAACAGGCTCCAAACACTTCCTTACTTACAAGCACACCCAGCTTCACAACTAAGGCAGCTGCTTCTTGCTTCCAGCATTCTATTAAAATGCAGTTCCACAGCAACACTCTTTAGATGAAAGCATCTGATTTCCACCTGAAACATAATTCACGGGCCTTAATTCCAGTCTGTTCTTCAGACATAAACTGATCTTGGCTCCAACAAACCTCTCACTCAGGGGTGTCTCCTCTTGCAGCGCCGCTATTAGCTCTCAGCCTGCATTTCTCTGAAACGACTGCATTAAGCTGCCACCACCTATTACTTCCACATCCTTCAGTGGGCCTTTTCCTACTTGTATTTGCTTTTTGACATGGATGACTAAGGACAAGCACAGATCTCACTGGCCCAGCAGAGGGATCAGCTGGCAGGATTTTAATAATTTGTCCTCCTCTCTACCATATGCAAGGCCTGGCTGTCTTCTGCTGAGCTACCACACAGTCTTGTCCTCACCACTCTAATTTCTCATTATTTTCTTCATTTTGCTTAGTACTATTGAAGTCTACCCCAATTCAGGTTTCCTTCTTCCTTTCTCCTCTAGCCTATATTGTATTTCCAAAGGGCAATATCAACAAAATTACTTATTGCAGTGTGGTAAGGCAACTATACAGAGAAAAACCTATCATTTCATAACAAGTTGGGACTTTCCTCCTCCATAGCAAAGGGCAAAAGGGCATCGAATCACAAGCTACCCACACTTCAAAACACCTTTTAGTTATCTCTGCTTCCCACTCTTCAACTCTGGAAACCCAGTTTTCCAAAGTCTTGCAATTACTCAGCACAACTTTTTTGAACACAGGTCATTCTAGAAAGGCTTCAATTACCGAACTCCTTCTTTCCACTATGATGCACAGAATTGAAGAAATACACTGTTCTTGAAAAGCACAGAGATGTAGCACACCAGACTCCTGTCTATGATGGATGATGCCACTGTCAGGTCCAGCGCCAGGCCCGGCCTCCCAGCCACCCTGGATCTCCCCAACCGCTGCAGATGCCCAAGGTGCCTTCAGCAACTGCATGGAGTTCGGAAGGAGTCAGGTACACGAGACTGCTGCTTTTCCTCAAGTGGCAGGTGACGTCCGGTGAGCAAACAGGAACAAAGGTCTTTAGAACTGGAACAAACTTTCAATACTTTAGGAAAACTTAGGATGCACTTTCTAGATATTTCCAGCTTAGAACATGCACACGAATGCATTGTGATAAGGCACTACATATATAAAAAACGGAGAAGTCAACAAGAGTTTATAAGGAGGATTTATGAACACAGAGACTTACATTTGATATGTAAGCAAATCCCAAGGATCTGGCTTGAAGCAGGAAAGTTTGCTCCAGACATCAAGGAGGTCCATAAAAAAAAATGAATAGTTGGAAGGCCACAGGGCCATAATTTAGGCCATAGGGCTAAATATGAAATTTAAAGTTTCGCTTTTATTCCAGAATTTAATTCAGTGGTGATTCTATGTCAAGCAGTCAGGAATTGTTGGAAGAAAGAAAGATCAGTTGATCCAAAGGCAATAAATGTTACGGCACAAACGATGAAGGTAGCTGGGATAAAGGAGAAGCTGTGGAGGATCCCTCGCTCCTTCCATCCCTCACAACTGGGTCCATGAGTTCCAAAGGAAACCAGGCTGCAGCAGAAGGGCAGACACAGCCCCAAATCACTCACCCTGGAAACATCTGCCCCTCTGGCCCAGCTCCCCGAGATCCCAGCCTCGCACCTCACCCCGAGCCCCACACCGGGGCTGCAGAGGCGCCGGCAGCGCCCGGGCGGCCCGAGCCAACCCGCCCCACGGGGCAAGATGCCACTTGCCACCCTCGGCTCCGACGGCAAAGAATGTTTTAATTAACCCCGCGTCAGGCAACCGAGCAAAAACATATTTAGACCTGGATCAGCACATGCTTCAGTTAACAATAATGGTTGTGTTGACAAAGAGCTTGACAGCTAAAGTATACGCTGATCCAGGTCTAAACAAGTTGCTCTGTAACACTTGGTATGACACAGGCAAAAAGGTATGAACTAAGGAAAAGGTCTTTAGTCAACTCTGGTACCTTTTTAAGTCATCTTGTCCCCATGTTCTTTGGGGAAAAGGTCTCCTATCCAGCTCACACCATGGAGACCAAGAAAGACCCCGACTCCCCTTTTACAAAGTATATGTTCACTCTGACAACTGTTTTTTGTTTCCTAAACAGAGGAAAACTAGTTCCATCTGCATTCTGCTGACTAGGAGAACTGCAGGGCTGTTAGCCAAATACCCTGTCATACATTAATGGAGACTTTTTTAAGATCCAAAACGTGCTTACGGGGGAAACTGAAGTAAATCTTTGCAGCTTAAAATCAGAATAAAGCTACTTTTCCTAGTGCTCAGGTACTAACCTGCTCACTAGCCTAAGCTGAATATACAGGATGGAAAATCTGCATTTTGAATGTGGTCAACTACAGAATTGAGAGGAATTAAAGATATTCTACAATGTGAGTAAGTAAACATTTCAGAGCTCAACCATTGATAGGAGGGGGTAACTAAGAAAGTATCTCAAACAAGAAAAATCCCAATTCTTAGTAAAAAAGGAAGAAAAAAAAGTAATCCAACTGTCACGATACCCCTGTCATTCAGCATTGTTGGCACTAGGGAACGGTCACCAGGGATTAAGGCTGCAGAGCAGGCACAGCAGTGACTGCAGTTACCGCCTGCACGGGGCAGGGCTCTCATGGATCACTGGGACGGGGCAGAAGATGCCCTAAGGAGGAGAAGCCCTAACGTCAGAACCCGGGCTGGGCCTGGCCTGACAACAACCTGCTTATCCCGACTTGCTGCACGTTTGGATGACTAAGAGAAAACATCCTCCACCTGCTTGTTGGCTTCCTGAGGAGTGAGCTCAGGTGCAGCAGGAGCCCAGGGGTACAGGGGCAGTGGGAGATGAAACCGTTGGGGTCCAAGGTCTGAAGGTGCTTGAAGGTTCAAACATCAGCAAAACAAAATTTACAAAGTGCTTCTTTAGCCAAGTACCTAAACCCATCCTCTTTTACACCCTAAAATCACACCAGTACAGAAACTCCTCTGGATTTTCAACAAGAGCATTTCTATAGATTCACCCCAAATGTTGACAATCTATGGTCAAAACGAAAGAAACAGTAAAAGGGACATATGTAAATAAGAAAGAACCTAAGGTTCAGATTTCCAAAGAATCAACTTAACTTTCCAAAATACTTGAAAAACCCAAGCCATGTATGCACTCTGCATCAACTAAATTTCAAGCTAAAATTTCAATCTAAAAGCTCTGCAAGTGGTTATGACTCCTACTGCTGTGGTTACGGACCCCATTTCTATCTATTCCCAGAACTGTGTTTTTGTTTGCTGATTAAAAATAATCAAAAAAACCCCACCATTCCAGAAGGTCTGCACCACCAGCAAGGGGGGAAAGGAGAAACCATTGCCTCGCTCGTCCTACCCATTGCAGAGGGCAATTAGTGAAGTTATTAAGCAGTATTTCATGGGAACAATTATCTATCAAGGGCACGGACAACAGCATGGATTGTTACAAGCCTGATTGATGGAACGGACAAATTGGCAGAGTCTCTCCTTGCCTGCCTCCCATATGTTTCTTCTTAAACATCTGGTCAAGTCTTTGTATTTCCTTGAGTAACCTAACAGGTGTTGAATCAAATCCTTAATGCTTGCAGTTTTCCCATTGGAAGCAGATGGGAGAGAGAAGAATATTGCCTTTCCCATCTCTCTCACTCTCCTTCCTTCTCCTCCTCCATGGTGGCCTGATAGCCTCAGGTTAAAAGCAGTAAAGGAGATTCCAGATTAATGATTAAAGTAGCCTTTTGATGTGGAGAAGCCTCTCTATATCAAGAGCAGGGAATCCAACCTCACTCCAGCAGTGTAGTTTTCCCTCTTCCTCTCTATAATGCAAAGAATTAAAAACAAAAAAGAGCCTTTCACAGCAACACTCGTGCATATTCCTGTCCTTGGGAGTGTTTAAAATGCCGCCTCCCATCTGAAGAGGCTTCTCTGGGGCTCCGAGGGAGCCGTGGCTGCCGCACGGTGCCCGGCGCCACTCGCAGGCACGGCGGGCACGGTGCCAGCTGTGCATTTCTAGCTGAAGGAGCAGGAACACGGGTGCCTAACTCTGAGAGGGCACTTCTTATTTTGAAAAATGCAACACCACTTCAGCTAATTAGGTCTTATCTGTTTAAAACTACAGGATAGTTTGATAACAATTAGGAAGGACTCCCAACAGGCTGCTGGGATCAAAGGCCCTTTTCTGCTTCGACGTTTAACAAGGAAATTAACACTTTTGCCAAGCAATTTGCACATGCTGCCAAAGTTGTTTTAACTTGCTGTAATATTTTAGTTTCAAATACGTACCTGCAGAGATGCTGCTTTAATTCTAGCTTTCAGCGTGCCAGCGAGAAGCTCCCAGCCACAACACCAGTTTCCATTCGCTCCTCCTTTCCCAGGCACAGCGAGTGCAGAGGCACCCAAGTCTTCCAGCCATGGGATAATGGAAGGACAGAAGCATTTGCTTCTGCTCGCATAAACATTTGGAGGCAAAAATTCCCTCACCCTTTTTTTTCTTCCTGGAACTAAATATTTCCAAAAGCCTGCCTGTGGGATCCGAAGCCTTGATGTCACTAAAATTAATGAGAACCGTGGTGCTGAGATACCGTGCGTGCCTGGAAAATTCCAGCTGGACTCCTCTGATGGGTTTTTAATACCAGAGACTGGGGAGCAGTCATGACTCCAAAGCGCTGTAATGATAAATGGCTGGGGGACAGTGAATATAATAAGGGAAAATACTACAAATCCAACAGCTGTATTTCATAAAGGAACAATAAAATTGTGCATGGCAGTTTTTCTTTTTTAATTCTGCAAAATGTTTAAAGAGGAGCCTTCTGATAGACAGTAAATTACACTCCTATATCCACCACTAATTGCTATCTAATAAAAGCTTCCAGGAGAACGGGATACTTGTCCTCTGATCCCCTGCGTTGGAGGGCAGGACTAGGCCTGGGCATCCCAGCTCAGCTCTCTTAAGCGCTGCTTCCTCGTGGAGATTCGCGTTACTGTGCTCAGACACACACGCTCTCCACAGCTCCTGCACTTCATGCTACTAACCCAACTCACGAATCAATCCCGAAAGGAGAACGTCTCCCCAGGCTGTTCTTGCATGGAGAGGATTCATTGAACTCGTAAGCTCAGTTTAATGGCTGAGAAGCCAGAGCAGCTTTATCAGATACAGGGGATTTGCTCAGCGCGGTTCTTCCCAGCCAGGCGTCTGTAAACCGACGGGAAAATGATACAGGGTTTATTCCGTCTAGGAAATCAAGGGTAGACCCAATGAAAAGAACAGGGGTGCTTAAAGGCCATACAGGGCACTCTGGCAGGGGCAATTCTGGGGACACATCTGTTACGGGAGGTCAATGACTGACTGGTGATGACCAACCCTGGGAGAACTCCAGAGGATCTTCAGCCCCAGCCCTCACCTTCCTCTCACTATGGACGGGACCCTCCTGCTCCTGGAGGGACCTTGCTCACCCTGTCCAGCCACAGTCAAGATTCCAACAACCCACTGCCCCAGCTCAACACTCTCCCATCCCACTAAAACCCCATGTGTTGGGCTTTCCCATCAGTGGCAGTTTTGCACTGACAGTGCACAGCACTGGTGACAGCCCTACACTGACGAGCTGCTCATCAGCTGGGTGTTAAAGTGAAGAATAAAGTATCCCAATTCCCATGACACAGCCATTAACAGGAGGAACGTGGAAGAAGCAAAAGGCAAATAAACAACAGCCAATAAACAGGAGCTCTTACCTCGCAAACGAAGCACTTCAGTGCACTGAACATTAGCAAAAGGCACTTTTTTCTTAACGCACATTTTTGTTCACTTCAGTAACTCTGTTACACCACAGTAAGTGACCCATTGCAGCAGTGCATAAAAAACATGATTGAAATGAGATGCTTTGAGTCAACAAGACATCTACTGTACTGGGAAATCTGAACGCGACATTTCTGTTTGTAAAGAATGCCAGATACCATCAGTGTGCACAGAACCACATCCTGCCCTCGCAGCAAAACCCATCGTGGGGCCAGAGGCTTTTCCTCTTCTACCAGGAACCAACGTTCAAAGCCACCACCGGATTTTTACGGTCCTTCAAAGAAAGCTTTGAGTTTCCAACCATTATAATTAGAGCACAGAGTGCACCAGGTTCTTGAGTTTTTCATCATAAAAGCTCTGTGAATTTTTTACTAAGCCAGTAGACAATCTAAGAGGAATTAGAGTATTTACAATCCTTTTGCCACTTCTGTCCAAAAGATGATCCTTACATGCCAAGAGCATCCAAGAACTTGGAATTACCACGGCACAGTAGTTTCTGTGCTCTTAAATCAAAGGCTAAAAGGCTTAAAACAAACTCAGAGTGCTTGGTGCTATAAAAAGGTAGTTAGAAACAAACTTCTGACATATTCTAAACAGATGTGGCAGGGAAGAATAAGGAGACACCAGTAACTGTCACAGATTCCTTACTAAAGTTCAGGCAAATTGTTTACTTTTTGCCTAGTTTCATATCTGTAAAATCTGGCTGGTAACACAAACTCCATTCAGAGCTCCCAAGCTCCAAGTCTTAGCCAATGCACTTCAATTATAAAGAGGAAACATAACGTTGTAGTTGAGTAATTGGATGAATTAAGTATTCATATTTCTGGATAAAATAAATCCTTGTTGATCTAGTCACTTCAAGATAATTCTTCAAGTCTTAAACAGCATTTTCTTCACAGAACTTCCTCTCTGAAATTAATTCTTATCAAACTGGACATATTAATCCAAATTACACCAAATGTTATTTCAGAAGTGATGATGTATTTTATATTGGATATGAAATCCGTGCATCGTTCCCAATCCCTACAATCTAGCAGCATCTATGACAAAACCAGTAGGCATCAATCACCCATTACACACATACTTCTAGCTCTGATTCAACACAGATCAGGACATCAGTGGCCACGGGCATTTGCAGGGCACTTGCTCAAAGGCAGACAGTGGAAAGAGTCTCTAACGTGCAATTTTTCAGGGATCACAAGCCCATTTCAGAAGTGGTAGGGCAGGTTCCGCCTCCCTTTTAAATAAAAGGTGTCTCTAACTTCTCGCACAGACACACCAGCCTACATGTAATTCTAGTAAATTCATTTTACACCCGTTTCGTTTCATTTTACAAGCATTTCCTCTAGCTTCTACCGGAGTGTCCCCAGCAGTTCATGACACCCAGAGAGCACTTCACCTTTTATTAAAGATAGATTATGTTGGCAGCCCTTTGAATTTAAGGATGTTCATTACCCTCATGGGCTGTGAACACATTGATGCAGACATTGCTGATGCAGGGCACCCACCAAAGCTGCCACTGCCCTTTACAGAGCAGAGATCCATCAGTCACAGGAGGACAAACAATCTAAAGACAGTTTGACTGGCACTCTTAAAAATCAGGGCTTAATGTCATTATCAAAGATAGCTTGGATTGCTTTAATGCACCTGTTTAGTCATGAGAACAAAAAGACAAAATGCAAGAAAACAGATGAAAACCAGAAGGTTCATTTGCATTTCAACAAAGTAATTGAAAGCTTGTACTTAACAGAACAAGCAGTACTCAGGTGTAGTCCCATTTTGCTTCCCAAAGCTTCCTGGTGTGAAGGAAAATTAAAGCATTAGTTTGATTCAGCCAGTTTTGATTCAGCACAAGGGCAAAATCAAGAGCTCCTCCTTCCAGAGCCTGTGAAACAGAGGTATGCACGGAAAAGGGGGGATAGGAAAAAGCCAATAAGCTCCAGAGACCCTTCTCCCTGGGGCCAGCACATCTGTCCTCCTGGCTAACAGGAGTGGTCTCATCTCCCAACTCTTCTCTCCTATTGGGAAACTCTTCCCTCCCATTTACCATTCCTATTCGAGACAAGGACCTCGGTGTCATTCCTAGAACTGCAAGGGAGTTTGCAAGGATCAGATTGGTGGCAGGCAGTGGAGTTAAGTCAAAACCTGCAGCCATGGGGCCTGTCAGCCCCCTTAGCCTTTCGCTCTGTGCATGTCTGCCAGAAAATCCAGAAGTCTGGACAACCGGGCTCTGTGAGGCCATTAATCACTAACGAAACCTGGACAGCTTCCACGCTAGAGGGAAGACCAGGAAGGCACATGGGGAATTCAGCTTGGAAAGAGAGGGGCTGCTCACGCTGAAAAAGCAAGCGAGGAGGTGGGAGGTGGCAGGAGTAGTTGAAATGCAAGGGCCCTGTGACAACGGAAGTTTAATAAAAACAAAATGCAAAGCCCATCAAAAAGCACAGCACATGTTTACAGCAAGCAGGACCACATCTTCACTTTCTGCTTGATGCAGATACATGTGATTCATCCATGCATTTGACCTGTAGATTATTATTACAGCAAAACCAGCTCCCACTAGCTAATTCCACAGCCAAAATTTCACCAGCCGGTTCTAATCCTTTTAAATGGTGGGGGATTTCTGCTGATCTTCTATATCTAGGGATCAAACCAACCATGCAGAAACAGGGAAAAAAAATGAATTGAGTTTGATTTAGCATGGGGATATTTTCAGTTGAGCACTGACGTTAAATACTATATAGCTTCAAAATAAAATCCATAGCACTCTTTGCTGCAAGCATCTTGGGAAGCCACCTCTAAGCAGTAATAGAGGCGAGAGGATCTTATCTGCCAGACCTTCCTCTTCATGGTTCCTCACTCGGGCTTGCACATGCTGCCTGCCCAAGGACTGCAAAGCACCCCCATTTTAGCACTCTGAATGGCAGCTTCATTATGAATATTTTACCATTTTCTTAAAAATCAGCTGTAATCTCTACCTCATTATAGAGATACATCAGAAACAAACCTAAGCTTTTCCCTTAAAAAGATTTAGGAGGTGTCAGTGACTCCCAGAATGAGTCTTTTTAATAAGGTTCTCCCACAAACTGAAAAAATAAACTGAAAAATTCAAGAGCACATGAAATGCATAGGCTTTAACAACAAATATCCATAGGACCAAATTAATAGCCTCCAGGCCCCTATTTCTATCATCAAAACTGTAATTTCTGGAAGGCTGCTAAATATGCCCCAGTGTATTTATGCTGCTTCATTAGATGCCCATTTGGAACTGGTGCTATCAGTATATAAAGGGTTTGATGCTTAAAGGCATCAATCAACACACCAACAAATGGCCTTAGGATGTCCACAAAAACAAACCAAAAAATAATCACAGACCCCAGCTATGGAAAAATGCCCAGGAGACACTAATCCCACCGGCTTGTCCGGCAGCCCCTTTCAGGGACTCCAATGACACAGAAACCGCTCTGCTCCTGGCCAGGGCCATCCCCAACGTTTATTGACAGGGCAGACTTCACCGCAAGCTGCTTTACAAACACAGTTGAGCAACTTTGTGATAAACTTTTAAATAATTACACAAACAAGCCAGGACTTCGACATAAAGCTCAGCTCTCCCATCTGAACTTTTTTTTTTTTTTTTTTTTAAGCCTAGTTCCAAGAGTATGAGCAGTTTGAGAGGGCTCAGCTGTGTGGGACAGCATGCCAACCAAATACATCTGTCGCTAATAAAAACAACAAAACGGGACCCATGTAAGCCCTATCCCTACTTGTGCATCAACTTCTAGTCATTCCTAACAAATTAAATCATTAACAGCACCATCAATGGGGTAATAAATCAAATACTTTTAATAGCTGTACTAGAAAGTTTACCAAACATGCAGCAGCAATAGAATTGACTGAGCAGGAGCAGCAAGACACACCACATTCACAAGAGAAGCCTCACAACACGCTGACACTGCTGGGCTCCTAACTCTGGTGTTCTCCTTGCAGTTAGTATCGTTTCAATCATTACTGAAATCACCCTTGCAATGATTTAAGATGCTCCTGAACTGCAACAAGTTTTAGGAGCACAAATATGCTGCAAAAACAGAAAATTGCTAAGATAAGGAATGACAGAGACAGTGCTTGATGGGTTGGGCGAAATCACAAACTCTAAGGCAAGAGGCCATGCAGGAGCTCCGGCAGCAACGGCCAAAATCCCACATCAGAGATCCCGTGGAAACAGAAACACTGAGGACATGACTCACACAAAGCAAAGTTACAGCTTATTAGTTTTACCATGGCTCCAACCAAGACAGATTAACTTGAAGAAAAAAAGCTACATATAAATTTGTATTTCAGAGACTGAGGTTGTTAATAAAGAATAATAGAATATTAAGCTATAAACACTAAGCTTACTTTGCAAGTTACGATGCCTAATGTAATGCAGTGTGAATTTCAAATCAGTCAATGCCTGACCTGCAGATTTCCTCTGCTGTTTCAAATTCTTATATTTTTAGCTCTTAAAAAAAGGTAGGTAATTGTGCAGGAAAAAAAAAAATACACCTTCAACGTGAACACGTCAGGCAAATTAATTTAAAAATTTCTAGTTTCATTTAGGGAAAAAAGGCCACTCTGCTTAAATCCCCGCATTATAGCAGTGACTAGTGCAGAAACTCAACTACAAGCCAGGCAAGAAGCACCCCAGCCATTATGGAGTGCTGTTAACATATTGCAGCTGGCCATCCAAAGCATTCCCTAGCACATTTTATTTTGCCATTACAAAGTTATCCCATAAATGAGCCAGTTCTAAGCAGAGTTTGGTTGCACAAATTGCCCAAGCATCACTTCACTCACCAGAAGATTATTTTGACAGATGAGGTTCTCCAGTTTCTCTATCAGAGACGCCTTTCCCATCTCTACTTGCCTGGGATATCGGCAGCTCTCTAGGAGATACGACATCTCCCTCATACACCCACCAAGTCAGGCTGGGAGTCAAGGGGCACCTTGGCTGCCACCAGAAGCAGGAACGCGCTGCCAGAACCTGCTCAGAGCCGCTGAGCGGAGCCGGGAGGCACCGGGAGCTGCAGCGAGATATTAATGCTCTTCCCTCCGGTTTGTGTCAGTCTGCCTTTCTTTATCGACCACTGGGACGCGGTTCGGCGGGGCTGTCTGGTAAGACACAATCCCATCTACCAGATTTAAGATGGCACTAAGCTCACTTGGGTCTCTAGAGCCTACTGTAGAAGCAACAAAATATTACTGCATTTATCCACCTACATGTATAACATCTCCTCTAAGAGGTACATGCAACTCAGCAAGAGGAAACTGGGTCTTGGGGAAGATCATCATCTCGCAGGGCCCTCCGAAAGGCAGCAGCTCCTAGACCCGTATCATGCCAAACACCCTGGGGATGGGTGTTTGGTGGGAGATTTCTCCCCCCATAAAGTAACCAAACATGCCTGCAGTAGCTGTAGTTCTGAATAACAGAGACACTTCCCGCCTCCCCAGTAGCTGCAAACACCTCCTCGACACCAGGCACCGCTTGCGGATTTGGTGTCTGTGTGAAAACAGCTCCCCTCTCCCCCACTGTTTGGGATACAGGGCCTGACTCATCCATATGGGGTTTTTTTCCTTCCTTTCCAAGGCAGATATGAAAGATAATAGTCTTCATTTCAATGTTTAATCATATGCTTCATTTAACAAGTGCAGGAATAATTTAGTCTTAGCTATCAATATAAAGGAGATATTGGAGATATTCTTCCTTTTGCTCAGCTATTTGATAAAGACAGAAAGCTGGCGTGCCTCTGCATGGCTCACACCAGTGTTTTGGTTTGCTTGCTCCTGCTTATGCTACAAACACAACACGACCTTCCCCCCATTTCCAGAAAGGGAAATGCTGGATGCTCCCCAGACCCGTCACCCCGACTTACTTTCCCCTGCTGCTGCTCTCACTCCAACGGGGCAGGACTTGCTCCCGAGAGGCACAGGGAGCACACGGCGCCTGGTGCCACGTGCCCCGCTCTCTGGGAGCGGCACCCGTCCCTTATGGCATGTGGTCCCTTGCCAAGAACAAACAGGACATGGTCCAGCATAGGAAGCACATAACATTTGGCTCACATTTTTTTTCTGTTAGTGTATGTTACTCTGCTAAATACACTGCTCAGGTACTGTCCATCCTGGAAAATTCTAATTTCCTCTGAAAAAAATGGACTTAAATATGAGATGATTAATAATCCAGAATGCCCTCTTTGGGACCTTAGTATAGAACTTGATACGAGTCCAAATCTCTAGAGAGTGCAAGCACTTTTTGCACATTATATTTATATAATTTAAATAATTCTCCAAAAAGCATCTTTTCAGGCAGACTCTCGTTATCTTTCATTTAGAGAATAGTCCAAAGACTTTTAACATTTTGTCCATTAACAGAGCACACAAGTTCATTTTATTAACTCCTATTTTGACTGGTTATTTTTCATTCAAAAATACTTTCGAGGTTTATGTGTGTGCGCTCCCCACTTAAATCTCTCTCCCTCCTCTACTCCCCATTGTGTGAACTTCACTTGGGATGGATGCATTAAGTGGAATTTATCACTTATTTCCGTCAAAAAAAAAAAAAGAAAGAAAGCTTTTAAAATGTGAACATGGGTCCTTCAGAGATAAAGCATGCCAGGTTAAATCTAATGATATCCAGGGAAATTCTGCACAAGTGATGAGCTGCTTGCTAATAGGTCGATGCTTTAGGGAAGAAAAATATCAATTAATTTTCATAGCATGCAACCAGCTATTGACCTTGAAAGCTATTTGTAATTTAGTTTAAACTTGAAAAATTCAGAGTCTGTAAGAGAGAACTTATCTCAAATTGGTTTTAACTTCACTCCAGAATGGCACGGCCCTACAGAGAGCCCAGAAAAGTATCAGCCTAAAAAACAAATTCCTGCAAATCCCATTAAGTTTTTAACTATGACATGTCTACATCTGTAGTCTCTCTCCCTTGAGTTTTGGTCATTGCCTCTGGAAATATTAGCTGGTCTTTTCTTTCAGCCTTCTGATAACAGTAAAGAAAAGAAGTAAACAGACCTGAGAGCAAGGGCCTGTCAGCCCCACGCGTGCACCTCATCCACGCTCGTGTGAAGCCTCCCCCCATGCTCTGCTTCTATCCCAGGGGAATTTGACGAAGCTGCAGCATCCTGTGCCAAGTGCATGGGCAGCATGGGCAGGGCAGGTGAAGAAAATTGCTATTTTGCACAGCTCCTCAGAACAATGAGACCCAGAAGGTCAATCTCTCACCCGAGCTGGACTTGATCTCTAAAGCCCCTCTCACCGCAGGGCCTTTCGCTAAGTGAGCTCTAACTCAGACCCGTGTCAGCTCTGCCACAACAGCGCTGGTGTCACAGAGAAGGAGAAGAGTCTTTCACATGCCAGAACACTGCTTGCCACAGCAGAAAGAAAGGGAAAGGAATTTAGGTGTCTCTAAAGAGCCATTTTATGCTGCAGAATTCATCCAT
>JAUBOD010000858.1:2139521-2153519 GCA_032353885.1 Nothura maculosa
CAAGTGCCCGCTCTGAACGGCGGATCCTGCTCCCTGCTGCAACGGGGGGGATCTACCCAAGCGCTCCGGGCTCATTCACACACCTGCAGCTGGGACCACGACCCGCAGAGCCCTCCAGGGCCCAGGGGAAGCCAAGGCAGCCAGTGCTGAATCCAAGCCCCCATCCGTGTCACCAGGGACCCGTGTCCCGAGATGCACCCTGCAAGCAGCCCAGCGAGCACGGCTGGATGCTGGCCAAAGCCAAAGAGCCTCTTCGTGGCTGACGTTCAGCTGACTGAGCACTCCAAGATGAGCAGGGGCCTCCAAAGATTTCTTGAAGGTTAAAAAAAATTCAATAAAAACAGTATAGAAGAACCAAATAAAGCAACTTAAAAAAAAGGCACACAAAAATGTATACAGATAAGTGTGATAAACACAGAGTATCTACAATGCTAGCAAAGGAGAAGCAAGGAGAGGAGCTTGTCACCGATTCATTTTAACAAGGATAAGATGACAGTTTTCAGGGTTCGGGGCTGAGTTTTTTCCTCCATATATTCAGCAACAATAAAGGCAGAACACAACTAGATCCAACTTGTCGCACAACACCTGCTACCAGTGAGGTGATAAACCCCACACAAATCAAACTGCACACTGAAGAACCCACTGTTCAACTCCACACTGCAAAGTATATTTCATGATTGCTTAAAGTCATTTTTAGCTGTGCACAACTGCAATCACCAAACATTGTCTCCCTGTCAGCGTTTGAGGGGCTAACACACTGTTGCCAACCATTAGCACAAATCTGGCTGACATTGTTTTCTCTAAAAATAAACCATGCATGTTAAATAGCTTGAGAACAAACACAAAAACAAGATTGTAGGATAACATTTTTCTTTCCCCTGGAAACAGGGGGCCTGCAGGAAGCCCAGGTGGATCCTGGATCTGCTGAACTATGACATCGCCCTCCCCGCTGCTAGAGAAGCAGCACCAAGGCAAATCAGAAGTTCTGCACGCTTCGGATTGAGAAAATGCCTCTTTTCTTTTACCCCATTTCTTTTCAGGCAGAAGGAAGACATTAACACCAATGTCTTGGACAATTTCCATTTGGGAAAATTCCAGAGTTTGCTTTGCCTGCACTGGCTGAACACAGGCGCTGTGACAAGAGAACAACGTGCAAGAGAAGAGGCTCTGAAGCCCATTCCTCTCAGAAAGCTGACTTGAACCTGAACCATCAAGTAAACCTTGCAAAAGAACCCAAGCAAGGCCACAAGTCGCTTGGCTTTGGAACTGAACAAAGCTCCAAATTAAGAGCATTTGAAAAGCACTCACATGCTAGAATTGTTTGGCTGTGTTCTCCACCCATCTCCAGCCTCAGAAGTGGCAACCTTCATTGCAACCTTCAAGCTGTCAGGGCAGGATGTAGCCTATGTTTGCCCTAAAAGATGGATGAAAGTGCCTCTTAAAGGAAGCAGAAGCATTCCTTTAGTTCTCCTCAAGGAACAGTATTACTAAAAGACAGTTTAAAGCCTGTAAAATGAGAACTTGGCTTACTTTTTTGTTTACGGTCAAGGCTACAATTCTACAACATTGTCAATTATGAAGTTTAGCGACCTTGACCTGGAAGTAGGGATTGTAGTGACCCTAAATCTGATACATGTGATGGCCCTCTGGAAACACCTCTCCTAGGAGAAGCATCAACACCAGAAGTGCTGTGAACAAAGTACAGAGACAGTGAACTGCACATTAGAAGCACGAGCCCCAAGTTCGCATGAACAAACCGCTACCTGCAGAACACGGCTCTCCTCCTCCTCTGGCAAGCCCCAAACTGGTCTCAGATGAGCCCCACTGTGAAAACCCTGATCAGTCTCATTCACAAAACCACCGCTTTGGGAGGAGCTAAACTTGCTGAACATCTAGTCAAATTTCTTACTGTCTACAGAAGAGAGATTAGATCTTCAGCCATTTCACGATCCAGTGTTTGCTCAACTAGGTGCAATACCAACACTTACTAGAAGGGGACACAGACTCCAGTTCTGCAGGCAACACTGCCCTTGCCAGGGCTTGCCTTAGATAGAGAGGATCTGAAAGGAAGTTTTGCTTTGCAGCTGGATGGGAAGAGGCTGTATCCTAACTTGGAATACTCTCCCTTACACTAACTGCTATTTCATTATAGAACTAATACTGAAAGCTCTTCACCACATACTGCAAGTTACCATCTTCTAATCAGTGGATGGGAAGCTGGTAACAATTTACTTTATACGCTGTTCTCGTATCTGAGAACTTTTATTCTCTAGAGCAAATGAATCGGGCAGCTTGCATTACATGTTCTTGCTCCAGGTTTGGCTCCTCTTCGCATCTTTATTGATCTGCACTTGGCAATCCATTAGCAAAAGATTTTGCAAATCTGCTGGTTTTACAGTTCCCAGAAAAAGCCAAGACCAATTTAGGGGCACTGCCAGGTTCCCATTTGAGAGCTCTATTCACTGACAATAAATCATCACTTCTCAGAAGATGCAACATATAAATCACATTGCACTGTTCACCTGCACATCACTAGTCAGTGCTCCTGCAACAGATTTTCAGGTGGCCAGTAAAGAGAATGGGACTGAGAGAGAACGGGCAAGAAAGCCCTATACATTCCTAGCCACAAAAAAAATAAAAATAAAAATAAAAATAAAAAAAATTAAAAAAAAAAAAATCGAGGAAGAAAATCCAAAGCCTGGATGCAAAAATAAATGTATAAAGACATAAAGAGAGGGAAAGAGGGTGACAACTTTTAATGAGCAATTCTAAGCTTTCCAACAAATTCTTTTTTGCCTGCATTCCACAAGGTCACCTCTCCAATACACCTCCCTCAGTTTCCCATTTCCTCTCTACACAATAAAACCTGAGCAACAAAGAAAATTAGTGCAATTTTACAGCATCTTCTTGATGATCTTTTGATCAAGTCCCCTTTTTCCTCCTCTGGCATTCCTTTCTCCTGTACATGCATGGCAACTTAAAATACCAGACTCCAGCATCTGTCCTTCCCATTAAATATCACCTCAGATGCTGTGTACATGGCCAGACTTGCTGATTCAACCAAAGTCAGCTTTCCCAGAAGGTGAAATTGGGAAGTTTAAGAACAATTATGTTAGGAGACAGGTAAACCCTCTTTACTTGCACACACGCAGAAACATTGGCTATTCCAAGGGTTTTATGTACTGCAAGCATGTGCACACTGCAATTCTGTTGTGTCAAGTCTCCAGCTGACTTCTACACTGTACACACATTATGCCCCCTCCGACAATGGCACTCATTCTCTCAGCCTGTTCCAAGCAGCTATTAGTACACTGTGTGTCCTATTGAACTGAGCTGCCACGACTGCCAGCCTGGTGTAACGTTACCCACGCGGAGCCCGCGAACAAAGCCAGGCTCACTGCTCGGCCCAAGCAGATTAACCCGCTGGGGCCCGTGCGGACCTGCACGTGGTGAGATGAGCAGTGAGCAGGGCTCCTGCTTGCTGCTCTCCTCTCCCATGAGCTCTGCCAAGGGGGAAAGGCAAGAGGCAGGAATGGAGGGAAAGCAGGAAGCTCCTTCATCAAGCGTCACAAATAAAACACAGTAAGAAAATAGCTTCAGGAATAGATACTGAAGCCTCACTTGAGCATCTGGCATCTTGACTTGCCCACAGTCCGCTGGCAGAGGGATGTACACGAGTCCTCTAGAAGGGAAGTTCTGTTTAGAACTACAGACCAGAACTAGGAAACTGAGGACAGCCCGAGGCAACGTGCATGTGCACACACAGTCCCTTCCCTCCACACTGGTGTAACACCCGAGGCTTCACTGCCTGTTCCAAGGAATGACAAACTCTGTGATTTTAAAAATGACATCTCCAACATGAGGCTTGTTTCCCATGCAGCTGGTGCACAGGGATCCCCACACCAACCCCGGCCATCTCCTGAGAGCCGAGGCACCACAGCACAGCCCTGAGCTCGTCTCCTGCCCTGCGCTGCTCCTGTTCATGTTTCTGCAGCAGCCGAGCCAGGAAGGACAGGCAGGAATCGATCCCTCCTGTCCAAAGAGGCCTATAACTCACAGGAACCATCCAAACTCTCTTGGCAAGGAGGATAAATCTGCACTTGGGAGGAAATCGAGTTCTCTCTGCTATAGATCTGATATAGATTGCATAATGAGGTGCTTCCTTGCCCACACCACCACAAACACAAGCCATGAGCATTTAGGAGTGGCAAAGTATATATAGCTTTCTTTAAAAATACATCACCCGCTCTACCTCCCCCGCACTTCCAGCAGTGAAAACAGCTTCTGTCCAACCATCACGTGAGATTTAAGTAGAAGTGACAAGAAAGGCATCTTTGTGTAACCCTGCCTGCCATCTCCTCCATCTATGATGCAGAGGGAAAGCACAGAGAGATGAAGAATTTGATAACACAGCAAAGGCAGAAACAAAGCAGTAAGGGCACATCACACACACGTGCAACACCCACTCTGACCCGTGCACCAAGAATCACTGCTGGGATCTCTGTAGTCAGGCATTCAGCTGCCTCTTGTTGAGCCTTTATTAGAAACGTGTCAGCAAAACAATCGGAATGAAGTCCCAAAGGAATCTTCCTCCTTGCGGCTCCTCTGCCATGGCAGGATTTGCTCTTTCTTAATGCGCAGATCAAATGCTCTCGCAGGGGTCACAGATTAGGCATCAGCCTCAGCTCTGGTTTGATACTATGAGGTTAAAACTACAGTACAGGCAAATTTAAAAATAAACTAACACCAACGACTATCACCACCACCACACATAGGCGAGCATCCCAAAGAATGCAGAGCAACATTCAATCTGCCCCAGCAACACCCACTCCATCCCCATGCATAACACTCCTGGTTACTTCAGCTCCACCCCAGCAATAGACACCGTTGCTGCTCTTCACACAGACTCTCACGAAGCCACTCACTTGAAAGATCTAAGACTTGGATTAGCACCATCTCCCTTATGCACAGATACATGTCATGGGCAGTATGCTCCACTGGACTGAAATCTACAAAGCAAGTCTTGACTATACACATACACACTTTTCAATCTGACTTTGCTTGCTTATTATGTCCTGAGGAATCCATGCAGATGATAAGCAGTGATGAGATGACCCATGGGGAAGGAGGGCACCCATTGTACTCCCCATTCCTCTAGGCTACAGGAGGCCAGAGCAGCTGCCCCCAGCAGCCCAGACCAGTTAACAAGTTCCCACAGGACACGTGAAAAGATTTAGCAATTCTGAACATGAGGCAACAGGCAATGACAGGGATGAGCAGCTGTGTTTGTGGAAGGGACTGGAAAAGAAAACAACCCACAGCCAAGCACATGGAAACATCCAAGTGAAGGGTCTGTAGGTGCTAGTGGGTGTCAGCTTTTTAATCTTCCCCCTCACAAAAGAATAAAAATCAAATCTAAATTCAACCATGAAAAGCTTTAAGACGGCAGATCCCCTTGAGAGAAGCAGACACCTCTCCAGCTACCAGTTATGAAGTCAGCCCCTCAAGGTCAAACACCGGCTCTCAAAGCAATTCCCTCCTCCCCAGGGCTCCGGCGTCCACACCGGCCAGTTCCACACGCTGTCCGGAGGAGCTGGGCTGGGACACCCTCCTGCACGTGCACAGTGGTGTTTGCAGCGACTCAACAGAGCCCGGGCCCTGCCGGGACGCAGCGATCCCAGCACAGACCGCAGGAACCTGCACGTGCTGCTCTGCTCCCGTGAGCCCAGTAGGCATCACGAGCCACCCACCACCTGCTCCTACTGGGGCCTGTTCCCTCCAACCGGGCAACCCCTGATAGGACAAGGGGGAATGGGTGCAAGCGGAAGCACAAGAGGTTCCATCTGCAGATGAGGGGGAACTTCTTTACTGTAAGGGTGACAGAGCAGTGGAACAGGCTGCCCAGGGAGGTTGTGGAATCTCCTTCTCTGGAGGTCTTCAAAATCCGCCTGGATGCCGCCCTGTGCCACCTGCTCTAGGTGTGCCCGCACGAGCAGGAAGGTTGGACTAGATGATCTCTAAAAGTCCCTTCCAACCTTATAGATTCTGTGATTCTGCGAACCCAGGGGACATAGAGGGGATTCTGCAAACGGAACCCTGAGAGCACAGAACAAGGTGAGGGAGGAGGAAGCGGGGATGGCTGAATCATGTTCAGCAGGCAAAGAGGCTTTTTACTTACACAGCAACAAAACAAATCCAAAAAAAAAAAAAAATCAGTTACTTGAACAGGTGGAGAGGAGACCCTTTAACAGTGGCAGCTAAGAGAGAGATTTGAGTGTGAATAAGCACTTTTTAAGGAGTGAAAAGCTCTACCCTCCGTAGCTATTTGTAGTTAAGCAGAATACGCTGGATTTCTTGCCTTTATCACTGCAAACAAGAGCTTATTTGTAATGTAAAGCTGCAAGTTACACGGCCAGTACCAGTGTCTGTTCCTTTATACTTCATCTCCCAACTTTATCATAGACACACACACAGCTTACGGTTGCCTATAAATTTCATCCTCAAACTCTTCAGAACAAAACACCATGTTCTTTAATCTTAATGTACTCGCTATCAGAAAGATCCTGCATGTCGGGTTTACAACCAATGAGCAGCAGAAGCACCGAGATAAGTTATCCTTGTTTTTACAGAAGAAACTGAGACAGATTAAGTAACTTATCTGGGGGATGAAGGGGAGGGAAGGGGCATGTCCCAGTTCTCAACTCTGATTTTTGCAGCCCCCCGAGCTGTACTGTAACTACACCATATATATATATACACACACACACACACACACACACACACACACACATGGGTCTCTCAAGCAGCTACTCTAAGGCTTGAAAGAGTATTCACGCATAATGAAACTTGATCCTCAGTGCTATTAAAACCTGCCCACTGATGGCCAGTAACCAGGACACAGAAAAGCCCCCCAAGCCTTGAACAGCTCAGAGAACTGAAATCCACCGCTTGTGCATCTGCACTTATCTTCACAGGATGCTTTACACAAACCTGCAAGACTTCAATGGAGGCTACTACACTGCAAGCAGAAGTTGGTCCCAAAAGAATCAAGGAACACACTGGAGTTACCAGAAATATTGAACAGCTCTGAGTATTTTCAGCACCAGGTACAACACACACGCTGATGCATGTGTGTGCTTACACAAACACTCCGGTGTAGCACGGATATGATGCAAAACAAAAAGTTCCTTCAGCTACCAAGAAAGTTGAGTAACTCCAAGTATAGGAAGGTGGAAGGAATTACCTTCCTTCTAAAGTATAAATTATCAGTCTAAGATTGAATGGCATATTAGAAAAATGTATATTTTTTTAAAAATACTTCTTGGCAAATCTCTTTTAATCTATAGATACACCAGGAGACTGCTAAAAGCTTGACAACATCGTTTCACAGGCCCTTCAGAAGGTTACATTTATAAAAACCTCTATCCCTCATCAAGACAGAAAACACTTAAGCCGTTTAAATTCAGCGTAGCAAGAATCTTGCATACAGATTAACTAATTTATTTGCTATGATGTTGCAAGATACTGTTTTATTAGCTTAATTTGTCTTTAGCAGCACTGGAGACCAAGGTAACTACAGTTGAGTTGCTGGAGCTGATATATATGAAAAAATGGTTGTGAAAAAGTATCTTGTTATTCTTGCACTTGCAGACTGTTTTTTGTTTGTATAAAAAACAAACAAACAAAAAAACCCTTGCTTATTTGAAGCAAATGAAGCTTTAAAAAGCTAGCTGGCTGCTGGCAGAGATTTTAGACCATTTCTCCACTTCAAAGAGGGTTCATATCAGGCTCTACCAAGTCCACAGCAGCTAAACTGACACAAATCCCAGACAGGAGCAGAGCTCGCATTTAACCCACCAGCAAAATCTAGCCATCTGAATAATTAATATTCTTCAAATTAAGATTTCACTTGGCTCTCTAGGTGTACTAGATCCATTACCATTTCTTAACTGCCTTCATATGCTAAAAATTAAGATCAAAACCAGAAAGACAACATGGAGATGTGGTACCAACGAGGATGGAGAGTTTTGACGACTTCAGCGAGGCCGGATTTCACCCTGGGTCACTCCATGCTGCTTCCGTTTATTTTCCCTTCTTTCCCCCAGCTCTCTCTCCTTTTATATCTCTTATGAAATACCCTACAGCTCCAGTGAGTTCCCAGCCCTTGAACAACATGTTCTCAAGCTATGCAGCAGAGAAGGCCAATACAAATGAAATCTGTGTTAGAGCTTCTGCAGAGCTGGGACCACTTTACATGGGTTTGTCTGATGAACAGAAAGCAACTTAAGAAAAAAATACAATAAAAGCAAGTCTTCCTGTTGGTTCACTGAGTATAGAAAAAGCTTTGAGAGATAAAACATGAAATAATTTGAGTAACATGAAATTTGAATCAAAATTTGAATAAACATGATGAAAATACAAAACAGCAAGTCCTAATCTGCAGTACAAAATCTCTCATTTGTGTATTCTGCTCACTGCTTCCAGTAAGCACTAACCATGGAAGACCCAAACTCAACATCAGGTCCACATGAAATTCTGTGCCTAATCTGCAATCCCAGTTACCATGACTGCACATGTAAATTGGTCAGATAAAAGTCAATCAGAGGAATAATTGCTATTTGGAGGCACAAAATGACTAATTTATCGCAGACACCACATCACAGTGTTTTTCCCTGCCTCATAATTGCACTACTTCAATCTCCAAGTCCAACCAAAGATTAAAGATGCAGCATGGCACAATAAACGCCTCAACAAACTCGGAATGGGAAGAACCCAGGCCCTGGCTCCAGGCTCCCCCACCTCTGTGACCAAGTTTTCAGCCACACACACAAACACACACTCATCTCCAGCAACCTTAAACGTGTCTTTATAGAGAACTATGCATCCTCTGAAGAAGCTTTAGAGGCCACCAGCTTCCCAAGGCTGGAAAACCCAGCTCGGGTGATTCACTTCTATTATCTGTGCCACTATTTCCACTTCTAAGCGTGGCTTTATTGCAAGGCAGGTATTCTCTCTGGAATAAACAGAGTACCTTCTACAACTGGCCTCCAGCGCACTTCTGTTGATGTTACTCTAACATAAACAGTCTCTTCTAAAAATAACAGATTTGCAGAACTTGAGTTTTGCTGCCTCGCAAGAAAATCTAATAGAAGGGAGTTACAAATCCCAGCTCTCAAAATAGAGAGAGGAAAAAAAGAAAAAAAAAACACTCTTCAGACATTCTGATGCAGCCTTTTAATTGCTGCAACCAGTTTCATCACAGGTCTGTATGACTAAGGCAGAAGCAAAGCAACAGTCACCACTTTTTCCCCCCCTCCAGGAGAAAATGGAAATTAATTTTTCCAATTGGCAACCTGAAAGACAAGCTTCAACTTTAAAAAGTCCCTTTAACCTACTCAGACACCAAGCATTTTTCAGTGGAAACTAGTGATAATATTCTTTTAGTGCCTTCTTTATGGTATGTGAAATTATATCAATAAAAGGAGAAATATACTAATAAAATGGGGAGAAGGCAGTTAATAAGACATATTTTCAGTTAAAAAAAATACCTAGGCACAACTCTATTGACTGGGCAAGGACTTGTTTTCATATCTCCTGCCCTATTTGTCAGCAACTGTCAAACACAGGTCAGAAACTCCAGTAAATCGACTGCCTTTTGACAACCCCGCTTCCCTCTGTGGGCAGCAAGGAGCTGCATGGCCTCCCTTTCCTGGCCTTCCCCTCATCGAAGCACATGCAGAGTTAGCAGCACAGCTGTAATAAGAGCACATGATTTTCCAGCTCGCAAAGAAACTGTTCTAAGGTCTCTGCAGCCCACAGACAGCACCTGCATCCCTGATTGAGCTGTAAGTTATTGCCTGTCAGCCGAAAAGCACAGAAAGGGACCCTGGGGACTCGCTTCCCACAGCACAGCAGAGAAAAACAGGTTTGCAGAGAACCTCGTGCTCAACCACTTTGACATCAAGGACACCATGCCAAACTTCCTACCCAGCACTGCAATAAGGGCCGTAAAATTAAAATCTTGAATATTTCCCTTTCTAGGCACAGATCAAATGGATCATTTGTTAGTAATCATTTGCTTGCTTCATGCTTCAGGCATTCTCGTCTGTGAAACGGAGCTAATACCTTCATAAATCTAGACAGTAAATGTTAAGTGCTCCGTAAGAGTCAAATGCATCATCGACATTTCATTTCTTAACTTCAGAGACTTATAAGAAAATACTGTCTTATATTTACATTTTCAGGCCAAAATATAAATTCTTGACCTTAACACATAAATAAATTAGCCTCCTGCACACACAAGGTTAAAGTTACATCTGTTCCCATTAGGAACAGCAACAGCTGTAGGCAGGATGTGAAGGAACATCTGTAGCCATGAAACTGCAGGGGGAAACCAAGGCAAAAGGACAGCCCGGCGCCCTGCCTAGGAGATCAGGGAGGGAAGTTTGGGAGGCTCTTGCAGTTGAATTTCAAGCCCAAATCATCACTACCTGTCTCAGCATGTGTAACTGGGGCCAAGAAAGCACCTAGAGCCGGATGTGTCCTCCCTGCACTTCTGGACCTACTTTCTCCTCTGCTCTCCTCCCCTGTGGCAACCCCCTTCACCACACCTGGCCTCCAGTGGCACCATTTGACAAGGTCAATGACTACAATGCCAGAGAGGTTACTTCAGCTCACTGCTGTCTTCAATGTACATATAAGAGTCCCTCCCACCTTTTAATGCAATTAAAGGTTTTTTATTTAGAAATAAGGCTTTTTTATTTAGAAATTTGCACAATTTATAAGTGGTTTTCTCTCCCTTTCACATCCAGCCTCCATGAAAACGGTTCTCTTCAGTAGAGTCATCATTCAGTAGGTTTCAAACACTGATTTCATCCTCCCCCACCATTTCTTCAAATTTTCCTTGGGAAAGAAGGTAAAATAAATGACACTGTTGTGGAAAGCTGTTTCTTCCTCCACTCTTCAGATTTAAGTTCCAATATTTGCTTTTCCTTTATACAACACAAGCACAGGAAACAGTTTAGAAAGACAAAAAAGAAGAGAGAAAAGTTTGTGTAAACTGTGCTATAAAGACCACGCACAGGCTGAACTTCCTCATCCAGTTGGAACATCCAACCAAACACAAAAGTGTCTCTCATCTTTCTCCCTGTCACTTGGAAATTTATCAGTAAAAACAGGGTAGAAACTGTTTTTCAGAGCACTTACACCACAAACAATGTCCTACCCTCCTTCCAAGCAACCTCTTCTATCCCCACCACTCCCCACTGCCAAGAACTGACCACAGCCCCCAACTTGAGGAGCCTTCACTGAAACCAGTGCAGAAAGTCACAACAGCTCCACCACCATTCTGCACCATCCATTTCAGCGGGTCCCCAGTAGAGAAGATGACCTAAAACATTCAGGGAACATTTACCCCTAATCCTGCTGCAAGAGCTCGCGTTGGATTCGCTCAGGTTCCTTATTGAGGAACATGTGCTGGGCAGGCCCCTCTCCAGGGGCTGCTGGTCTCCCTCATGCTAGAGCCGGCATTTGCCTGGGAACCAGGGAATTCGCTTTCCTGGAAGCATCAGAGCTCACGCCGGCACAAGGGAGGTGACAGGAACAGGCAGCCAGGGCAGGAAAGGACCAATCCTTTCAACAAAACCACATCCTTACGGCAGACTGAAGTGGCCACGCAGCTCCAGCCCCGGCTCCCTCCTTGGCATCTTGATTACGGCAAGCAGCACGGAAGATCCAAGCCATTTAGCTCTGTGAAAGGGTATCTGTCTAAATACAGAGCTATTTTCACAGCTTGCCTCTCCTCTCACCGGCTTCCCCTCCTTTAAAAAAAGGGATGCAGGCAGAAGGATTTGTGAGCGCGTTGCCCTCGCCGGGCGCCCAGCAGAGCCGAGCCGGGCAGGCCGCGCGGCTCCTCCGTGGAAGGGAGCTCACGTTCTCTCTGGCAAGGTAAACAAAGCTCCGGGACAAAGATTGAATGACTCCATGGAACAAAAGGGAAAATAAGGTCACAACCAAAAAAAAAAAAAAAAAAAAAGAAGAAAAAGGAACAGAAAGAAATAAGAAGCAGCCAAGATATGAGAGATACGACAGATACAAAATACACATTGAAAAAAAACCCAGCAGGCTGCTTAGCTCTGAAGGCAAGCACATGGAAAAAGCAAAGAATTTGCTTCCTCCTCGATTGGAATGTTTGCATAATTGTCACTTTCCATTTTACATAATTCCCCTCTCCACACATTTGTCTCACATCTAGGCTACCATGCATGAAATAAACCCCTGTATTAGAGCACGGCAGAGCAGGGCCTGTCTGTGTGACACGGTACTGGGAAAACAGATTTCCCCACTTATTCCTGCACTCCATCCCAAGAAGGTTTTATCAGACATAAAATAATATCAACCAAATAGCCACCCATGGGTTAAGTGTATTTGCCTGGGTAGATTTTCCTAAGGATATAAAGCAAAGCAAGTAAGTTGGCTTAAGCAATGGTTAGATATCACCTTCTTTCCCCTTCACTCCACAGGACACAAGGTACCTGCTTCACCAACAAATAATTTAGCTAGAAATTTTTCAGGTTCTATTCAAAGAAAAAATGATCCCTGTGGGTATTGCTTCAATCTTCTTCCTATTTAGTGTTGATATACTGATGCCTTATTAAAATAGAAGGCTAAATAACCCCATATTCTCTGAAATATCAACACTAATTAGAATCCTTTAGATATGCGTTTTTAAGAGACTTCAAAAAAATCTACATAAAGAAGTCAGGGCACGGGATGAACTTTCAGCATTGAACAGGGAGTAGCAATAAGTAACTGGGCACCCGAGCTCTCATTCTTTATTTATAAAGAGAGACAAAAACCATTTGAATGCCCATAATCTAGAAGAGAACAAAACAGTATTTCTTTGTTCTGGCTGAACAAAACAGAAAACAGAAAGATTAAATGCTGTTAAACAGAGATGATATTTAAAGTTCACTCAGCTTTCAAGACTGACAACACACTATTAGGGAAACTGGAAAGCCTAAAAAAATCCCATGTGCCGCTGCAAAGTTCCGACCTCCTCCTCAGCTCTAACCCAGACCTGCCCTTCTCGGAAGGTGTCTGCACCACCAAAGGGAGACCTTTGAACACGGAGAGTTTGAGGCTAACTGGGAAGTGTAAGTTACAGGATGTCAATTCCCCAGCCAGGAAAATCACAGCCCTATGTCTGCCCTTTTCTCTGATCAGGAACACATTTCCAGGAAGAGGCAGTTATGCTGTTTGGAGAGGCTTGACTGTCATGGAGACCCAGGGCCGGCTGTTTTTCCCGAGCCGCTGGTCCCGCACTGGCTAAAGGGGCCATCCCCGAGCTGCCCTGCTCCATGTGGGGGCAGCGGGAGGATCCCGCGCTCCCAACGCCCTTGGCCTGCTGCCATCAGAGAGAACTGTCTCACACAACCCTTAACCCCCTTCTCAACTCCAGAGCCTACACAAACACACTCATCAAACTGGTGAAATGTGCTACGCTTCACTCTCCTGGTCTGTACTCCTATTGACATGCTTTTTGCATCCTGGTTTAAGCTTTAGGCAAAGAATCATGATTCCTAAAATATTCAGTAGAGACCAAGTGAAGAATCACATTTTGCTCATGTTTTGAACCTTGCAGAGGTAACAGTATGGAAAACACCAGTGACTTCATCTGCTAAGCATTTACAAATGGGATGGGAATTTGTATACACACATACACATAAGAACAAGAGATATAAAAAAGCAAAGCAAATGTATGCAGAATCATTTGAGACAAAAATCTCTTCCCTTTCAGCATTTGCTTTTTTGCTCCAGTTTAACACACTAAAACAGTGAAAATTCCCTTACTGACAGTTAACAAAAAAACAGAACGAAAAAAAAAAAACAAAAAATTGAGAAAAATCCAGAACGAGCAAAAGCCTTATTTACTCAAAAGAAAAGCACCAGCGTGAGCTGCTGCCTCACCAGCACTAGTGTGGGACATGCCCCACACTA
>JAUBOD010000858.1:2153619-2163987 GCA_032353885.1 Nothura maculosa
TCAGGACAAGGATGCAGTTACCACTACAGTATGGGAACCACAAAGCACTCAAAGAGACAATCTGTCACTAATTCCAACTTCCTCCTTTGGGACCTGCAGACTTCACTGTTGCTTTTCCTCGTGCTGTCCCCAAAGGCAGGAGCCTCCTACGAGCAGGCACAGCTTGTGCACAAGCTGCATCACCAGCAATACCTGCCTGGAAAGCAGCAGCTTCACGAGCACAGAGCTGACAACCCTGAGCTTCTCCTGCATGAAGGCAAAATGCTCCACAGCCCACTGGGGAACACGCACTCCTCAGCGCAGAACAAGTGAAGCTAAGAAGTCCAGGACCTTCTGGCCAGCACTAGTTCCCATAAATCTTATTCTATGGTCTTATTCTATCCACTACTACAACATCCTTTCTTACAAAGAGGCTTAAGCTCAGAAAGGTAACTTGATAGCACCAATATGAACCTTTCCTTGGCCAAGGCCTTTAGGCTGGACACAGATAAAAAAAAATTTCCATGCAGTGACATGAAAGAAACATTATGAGCTGTGTGACATGGAGTTACAGACCACACAAGCCCAGAGGCTCTCATTTCTGTTTCATTAACTGTCTTCCTGATATAAGTAATATAGGAAACATCAGTACCTATCTCAGAAAGCCTCAAAACGGTCTCTTTATATGAGTTACATCAATCTCTCAGGTATAACCATTTTCATACCAATGAAATGAACTTAAGATAAAGTAGCTCAAGTCAAAATTCCCACCCGGTACCTGCAGGGCCAGCCTGAGAAGAGAAATCCCCCACTCGCTCTCATCATCACCAAAAGCACGTCGGGGGTGCTGGGAACACGTCAATAGCACTTGAACAGGTCGATCATTTGTTTGATGCATCCAACAACATTTCCATGTGCACATCACAATGAACATACCAACATCTGCCGAGTTTGATGGATGAGCTGATAGCTAATGTGTTATAGGATCCATCTGGTTTGGGAAACTAGTGCCATTTTCAGCTAAAAACTACATTAGCAAGCTTGCATCACAACTTGGTGCTATTTAGCTCCCAAACAGATTACTAGAGTAAGTGGTCTTGCTTTTTCCTGGAGATAATCTTAAAAAATATTCAGTAGCTCCACACTGTACAACAGTATGTTCCCCCCGCTGCCTTTTCATACAGTGCATGCTTTGGTAAGCTTGAGAAACAAGGAAGAAGGTTTTTGCCTATCTTTCAACAAAACCTCTCTGGAGATATGGGTCTGCACTACAGCAGGAGAGCTCGCCAATAAATGCTTGAATGAGTGCTTCTGTGAGAAACGAGATTATAAATCAAGGGTATCAGTAAGAAAAAGCAGTTTAAGATAACTTAAAAATCTCCAAATCAAGCTAAAGACAGATCTGTATTTGAAGACTTGTACAGGAGACCAGAGGCCTAAAATTCAGGAAAGGTCTCAGCGACCCTTAGACAGGTACACGGCACAAACAGCAGGACTACTGCTCCAGCCCGTATGTCCTGCAGGAAGGACACCACGAACAGCATCAGTGAGAATGCAAAATAAAACAAAAATCTCCAGCAGTTCACGCCAGAAGATCTAAGTCTGGCTGCAAGCTCCTGACATAACAAACAAGGCCAGAAGACACCGTTGTGCAACTTGCTCCCAGTTATAACCTCCATCCCACCTCTCCAGCTCTGGTGCCAGCAGGAGCCTTCCAGGCGCTCTTCTGGTAATACAGGAAAAACCTTCCCAAGCAAGGCTGGCATCACCAGAAATACCGCCCAGGTTTATAAGCACCAGCAGGTCTCTTGTCTCCCTTCATCTCTCTCACAACCCAACATCACCTTTAGAGCTCAAGCTTCAAAACACGCCGGGGCCAGAACACAAATCTGGGTGCACTGAGACCAGGGGGTCACCCCAGGCTTCCCCACCTGAGGTCAAGGCCTCCGTGAGGCTGCCAAGCCCCCAGGCAGCAGCTGATGCCTGGGCAAGGAGGTGCACGCAGCAGGGAAAGGACTTGCCCACAGCTCGGGCAGGAAGTTTGTGGCAGAGTCATGAGAAATAAATAAATAAATAAAATATTATCTTGACTTCCGGGCCCCTCTGCTAACCACCAGACCACAAAACACTTTTATTGTTGGATAACATTATAGCAAATAGTTATTTTCCGTTAGTAGAAAACCCACTTTGTAGTTTTACTTTTAAAAGTCACTTATACTGCAGCTCCATAGGATTGGAAGCCAGGCCTGTGAAAAGGAGAAATTGTTTACTCTGTGTCATGCCCCAGTTTTATTAAGTAATCCCCATAAAAGCAATTACTGGGCTTTGGAGTGAAAAATAACTAGCAAAAAAGGACAGCAAATTCTGTGCATGTTCATTTGCATACAGATTCCCTCCCCCTTTCCAAGGTTTTTGCCATGAGGTCTTTTATGTCTCTTTCAATAATCATATAATTATATGATTCCTCAAGTACATGCTGGCAACACTTCAGGGGATTTTAGTCACTACAGGTGACAAGACTTTTCTCTCACATTTAATGTTCAAGGATTTCTTTCCACTTCATTCAGAGAAGACAAAAACCACTCAGGGGACACCCAAGCCTTCCACTCCAAATCCTCCAAAACAGGATTTTGGGGATACCCTCCTCTTCCTTGGCCATTACAGTGAATGGCACAGAAACTGTAACCAATGTCAATTGGAACAAAGCATTTCTTTAATTAAGCAGCCCATCACTTTTCCTAGACACCACATCCAACTGTTTGAATGATTTTCACATTTTTCCTTTAACAATCTCAAAGAAATGCCAAGATTCCATCAAAGACCAAAACAATCCTGTAATTCTACTTCTTCCAATGGTTGCAAGTTATTACCAAGCCATCCAAACACCAGAATTACCGGCTATCCAGCTGGACTGATTCCATGATCACCTGGGGGCTGCCCAGTTCCCTGCTCCTCGCTCCGCGTGGCCGAGGATGCGCTCGGGCTGCATGGACTCACGCAGCTGCACAGGCAGCCACGCAGGGGACACGTATGAACCCAAACACGCCAACTGCAGCACATCTATTAGCCCATGCACCATGGGTTGTTATAAGGCTAAATCAGCTTTTTTGTGCCTCTTTTTAAAAACAAAAGAAAAAAAAAAAAGAAAGAAAAGCTTTCTGGTAGAAATAAGAGCCACCAGTAGCAAAACTACAGTCTTATTTACCCTCAGGAGGATTTAAAGAAGCGACCTTGGTGTCCTTCATTACGGTGCAGTATACTGAATAACCAGGGCCCCTAAACTATTCCTTTTTTCCAACTAGAGCTACACCCCTAAGCATCTCCCCACTAAGGGGAGGCTACAAGGGGCATAGGTCAGCATGCTAACAAATCATTCAAAACTCAAGAGTGGAAAGAAAAAAACAAAACAGGCAATTACAGCCACCTTTTCACAATCCTACAAATAACGTCTGGCACTGAATTTTGTCACAAACACCACACATTTCATGTTTAGGCTGCAGGCACAAAGGCACCATCTACGTTCCTGAGTGCATCTTTATTAGGCGGCTTTCCGAAGAGACAGTCCCTGCACCCTCCTGGCAAGGCTTGGCATAGAAGGAAACAAGACCGAGTGCAGCTCCCTTGGCCTGTTAACAGTGACCAACAGTGCCCTGGATTAGGACGCTGGCCTTCAAAATTGCCACGTTTATGCACCATAACTATACATAGCTAGCAAAAGATTAAAAAAGCTTTGCTTTGAGCACAAAGGGAGAGACAGGAATGGTGCCATAAGCCCATGTTTTGCAGCCAGTAGCGCTGGGAAATCATTTTGATCCTTTCAATCCCCTTATCCATGCCAACCACTGACCTCGCAGATGAAACTTTTGTTCAAGTTAGTCTCTTTTTGGCTCGAAGCAAGGCAGAGCTACAAAGGAAACATTCTCCATTCATCCTGGATCACGCACATGGCTGCCTTGCTTCGTTTTTACCAGGTATTTGGGAATTCTGGATCCAGAGAATCAGTTCCAAACAAGTAAGCTACAAACGGTCACTTAGCCCCAGTCTCTTGTCGTTAGGGCTCGACACTGACCCGCACAGACAGGGCTGCTGCAGCCCTGAGGCCTGTTCAGGTTGGAGCAGCTCTGCTCCATGGGGGCTGGGGCGAGAGCAACTCGACTGGCAACCAAACGCAGGCCTCATTTCTGCCTAGGCAGCCTTGGAAATTATTTTATCTCCTGCTGCATTTTAAACATTTTGCATTAATAAGGTGAAAACTGATTCTCCTTTCAGCATCCGACTAGTATTATTAATAGCTCATTAGTTTGGGGGAAAAAATGTATTTTTCAAAGATATGGAACAGGATCAGTGCAGTAGAGCTCCGACTCTGCTCTATGCAAGGAGCACTGCTGGAGCAGCCAAAGCCCTGGCTCGTGCTGAAGCACAGCAAAGCCAGAAGGTATTTAAACAGCAAGAGCCACTTCACCTACATAAAGCTCTTTTATACCTTTACTGTGATAAACTGAAGGCATTAAAGTGCAGAGAATTGGAAATTGTTCTCACTTACAGCAGGATGTTCATATGTAACAGACACCACCACGCTTGTCCTTCGTGCTGCAGGTCAAAACTTGATTTAAAAAAACGCATTGCACTGGGCAGGACACAGGGCCTGGGCTTTACTGGTTCTGTCCAAGCTCGTGTACCTGCTATAGCACTGAAGAGTCTACACGATGGCTCCCCAACCATTTATATCACCACAACAAAGACCAGCCATCCCAGCAGCTGAAGCAACAAACACGGCCCTATGGCGCTTTCTCCACCCAACAGCCTCTTGCAGTTTAGGGGCTACATACCCAGAACACACAGAAAATCCACCAAGTCCAGCTAAGCTTGATGTGGAGAGACACAGAAATGAAGTGGAGGGAGATGTTGGAGTAATTTCATGCTACTGAGCTCATTTTTTCACTGTTATTTCCCCATAAAGTATCATTGTCATATTTAGCCTCATTCTGTGAAATACCTTAGATTAATGATAGCAAGTGTGTCTCACTAACATATTGGGTGGGCAATAAACTTTTCAGTTGTTACTATACCAGAACTCAAAAGCACTACTGTAAATACATAGTAATTGGATCCAACATCATCTATTATTTGAATCAAGTGGGACACTAATTATTACAGCCCTTTTATCAGGGGTGTTTACCTGTACAATACACAGTGCTCTCTATTTTCCATTATAAAGCACCTACACTATTCTGTATAAATTAGAATTTTAGCTTCTCATATTTTCATGCAGGTCAGGTCCACTTCCGTGTAGAGACCCATTTCAGCAAGCTTCATTTCATGTTTTATCCCAGGTAAACTACACACAGAACTGCAGCTGAGCATCTACACCAGTGAGATTAAAAAAAGATCTTACAAAAGAGAACAAAGACAGAGTCTATTGTAATTTGGGCTAAAAATTTAAGACTTCAAATGGACCAAACCAGGTGGACCTCAAAGCATCTCTTCAGCAAGGATACAGAGAATCCCTGAGCCCAGCTGGGATTTTCAGCTGTGTTTCAAGGAGCACAGGCAGTTCCAAGCTCAGTCTCAGGCAGGGAAGCCACTTCTTGGTGTGGAAACCACAGCTGTGTTAAATGGCACTAATGCTACTGATAACACCATGCACATAGAGCCGGCCAGCAGCATGGTCCCTGCTGGGGACACCACTGGGTCCCAGCCCAGACTTGCCAGAACCCGTCACCTCCATTCCCTCTCTTGCAGCTCTGTATTAAGGGCCTCTTGTTTCAACGACAGCAACAACAACAAAGATATCTTAAGTACTTTAGTCAGACAAGGTGCAAAAATCAACAGCTACAGGAATAAATCAATAGAGACTAAAAAGCCTTCAAGAAAATCAAAAAAGGAAAGAAAAAAATCATTTAGAGCAGTATCAAAAAAAAAAAAACAAGAGCTTTTCTGTGTATTTAAAAAAAAGAACACTCTCCTTCTTCAAAACCATTGCCATTTGGTAATTAAGCAAAAGGGGGGAAATATTTCAAGTGTAGAAACTAGTCATTTTAGAACACAAGCACAGAAAACAAAGGCCACTACAACACTGACCATAAATTCAAAGTTACAGAGCTAGGTCAGCTAGGTGGAAATAGCACAAAACCTTTGGAACAGGAAGCTGCAGTTAAATACCCTGGTTTTCTTATCAATGAGCGATCAGAGCAACAGCAACTGCACAGTGTACAACACACATGTGAAAACAGCCTTATCAAGATCACAGCTGAAGAACTTATGGATTCTGTCCAGAAGTTTACCATCACCACGAGGCTTTCTAAATTTTGCTGCACTGAAGTACAGAGAGCAAAAAAGTAATTGCAGCTCAGTACTGTTGGGCTACAGAACAACAGTGAGGGAATGGGCAGAGCCTTCATCAGCCTTCTTTGGGGCTGCAACTGGGTGCAGCTGGGCCTCAGTCCGGCTCAAGTGCAAGGGCAGCAGCCACCTCCGATAAGACCAACACCAAGCAAAGATCTGCCCTGTCAGTGCTGGGATCCACTTCTGCACAACGCATTGCTCAAAGCACGTTTGCAAGTGGATTCTCTATGAGATTCTATTAATAGGCTAAATATTAAAAAAAAAAAAAAAGTACACACAAGAAAGTTAAAATTTCCATAGAGTGTTCCAAAAGCTTTGCTGGAATCTGTAAAATTGATAAACAAAAGCCAAAAAGCAAACACAACCCCCTGTCTTTACAACTAGTTGGAGAGAACAATTGCTCTCCAAGATCGCATTCATTAACATTCTGATGAAGTTTCCTTTTAGCGCTGTTTTTGATACTTGAAAGGAACAGCTCTGATCAGAGAGAGCCCTCAAATACCGACTCACTCATTTAGATGCTCTCACTCTGATTCACCAATCACCTTCAAGAATAATTAGCAGCTTCATCTGAATGTAATGAATTTACACACTTGCTCACATCCATACCATTCATTTTAGAAGGCAGTCAGGAATCCCCCATTTTTCAGCCCACCACTCCCCTGCCTGCTAACTGTTTTGACCAACAGGCCAGGAACTGGCCCTCTTTGCTGCAGGGGCATCGGTTAATGCTTTTCCAAGGGCTGCCCGTCTCACCAACCACCTTTCACACATAGACAGGTTGAGGCTAACGCCCTTCCAGCCCAAGTCACATTTAGTGCTCGGCTAAAAGACACTACACACAGATCAGCTACCAGTAACCTGGTAGGTTGAGCCTAATTTATATAACAGGATTCAGGAGAAGGAAGGGAAAGGGGAAGTCTTAACTTTCTATACACAAAGGGTTGCTAACTAGTTAGGCTTTTTGCTCTTAATGTAAAATATATACATATAACGCACGTGTGCCACACACCAAATACAGATTCCCCTATCCTAACACCTTTCCTGTAAAGATGCAAGTGACAAATGCCACAGAAATAAGATGTCTTATTTCCAGACACTCAACCCCAAAACAAGCTCTGCTGCGTGAGTTAACTCAGAATCCAGAACGCTATTTCTTAAGTTTACACCAGAGCTAAAAGCAGCTTTATGAAGCTGTCCTCTAGTATTAACCTTCAACATTCTTATCACCGGTTCAGCATGTAGGAAGAATATTTACATAGCACCCTCTCTTTACAAGAACACCCGCAATAAAAAATTTCTGAGGTGAGGAAGGGGAATTTACAATATTTTCAGATAAGGAGAAATACAAAGAAAGAACCTGACCACTTCCAAATGTCTCTACCATAAAGTTCCCTCTGATCATAAATTTAATTTTCTGGGGGAAATCCAAAGCTTAGCTAGCCTATTAAATGTAATCACAGATCTCCATAAAATCAAGTGAAAAACAATGCTAGAATAAGAACTGAAAAACAGATCAGAACGAACTAGCACCTATGCCACAAAAGCCTCTTTTAGAATCATAAATTAAAATCGACTTTTTTAGGCCAGGACTGCTCCTAGGCCATGAAGTCAATTTTCTTTCTTTTCTCTTGCTGGAGATGGAGGTCTTTCATTCTTGTTTATTTTCAAAATACCACCATAGATGATTTTACATACTTAGAAAAAAAAAAGCCCACATTGAAAGACAAATCTCCTCCAAACCAGAAGGAAAACCACCTGTTGCAGTCAAGCACACCAGAGCACCCAGCTCCATACTGCACAAAATGACCTTGCAGTTGCACTAATTTAAATGGGCACATGTTACTTTAAAGTAGTTTTGTCTCGATAATCCCCTCCGCTTGCTGCTACATTAAGTCTCCCAGACATCATCCTTTGTGAAGCTCAGTGCTGCACTTGCAAAGAAAAACCCTCACAATGCCGAGTATTCTTCCTTTTCAGCACTACTGGAATTTATGAAACACGCGTGATGATTAGGGCTTGCAGAGCCCCTCAAATACGACACGCTCCCTGTTCTTTATTTCTTATTATTTTACAGCAAGCAGGGGTGCTTCCACAGACATACTTTGGGGTGGCACAAGTTTAAGGTCACCTCCTTCCAACCCTACGTGCCCTATTACCAAGGTTCCCGCTTGGCTGACTAGCTAGCGAGACCCATTCCCTTTGCAACGCGGGGAGTTCTCCCTGTCAGCCCTGGAGGGACGGTACTACCGTTTGAATCCTATTTCCTGATAATGTGCTCATCGTGGTAGAAAATTCCTGCAAGGAGATGAATTTTACTTTCTTGCCTGACAGCTCGGTGGAAACTCAGTGCTTTAATTGGACCTATCTGCTGATGCAGATTTGACTAAGAGCATGCCCAAGAAAAAAGGGAAACGCGCAGACAGGTCCGTGGCACCTGTTTTAAAGGAAAGCCCAACGGATGCCTTGCTCATTAGCAGCCCCGAGTTGGCCATGAAGTGGCTTTTCCTATGAGGGCAACGCTCCAGAAACGACTCCACTGAAAGCCCAAACCCAACCTCCACTCCAGCACGGATCACGTTTCCACTCCTGCATTACACACCTAGTGCTGCTCCCCCAGCATTCGAACTGCCAGCTCCGGGCTCCCCAAACCAGGATTTCATCACCCAAACATTTCACGGATGGCCCACGCATTGGTGGGTTTCCCAACAAAGGGCCGGGTGCCCAGGACAACCCGGAGCCACCTCGGATCCTCAGTGGGGCTTCAGAGACTGGGGCTGGGACCCACAGAAGCCAGACCAGGAAAACCCCCTTCAGACATCACCTCCAACAGGACACGGCTCCCGGTAGCCACCAGGCCACTAGAAAGGAGAGGCCTGCAGGGTAGCAGCAAGCCCAGGAACACCAACAAAATGGGTCCTCACAGCATAGGGAGGAAAAACAGTGCAGAACCTGGGGCAAATCAGGCATTATTCACCCGTCCACACACAACCCTCGGTTCCTGTAACACAGCTAACGTTCGCTCAGGCGACAGGAAGTCAAAAAGCAGCAGGAGCGCCCAAAACTTTGCCCACATTTCCTAGCAGAGCGCGTTGAGGAAAGGCTGCTGGGGGGACCCGGATTGCTCACGCTTGCTCAGAAGTGAGTTATCCTCCCTGCCCTGTGACTCGCAAGGTGCTTTTTCTCAACAGCTCAGTTCTTCCCCTTGCACACAAACAAAACAGAAATCAAACGCCAAAGTCTTCGTTTGTCAATGCCCCTCTGAAAATATTAAATTTCCTGCTCTGCTTAACTTAGCTCAGACAAGGCAGGCAGTATTTGCTCAGCAAATATTGTTTGTAATAAGTTAGACAAGCAGTATTTTTGCCAGCCTATTAACACCAGAAAAAAAATATGTACAGTCAACACGCGATGAAGAATTTGTTCAATTACCTCAAAAACGGGAATTACAACCAAGGGATTATTATCCATTTAAACATCTCCTTTTCCACAAAAATAAAATAAAATCAAGTCAAACACCAGCCATTTGCTAACAATCTCCGGAGACAGATAAAGTAACATTTTGGCAGGGCAAACACAAACTCCACGAGCCGGGCGGAGGAGGAGGCGGCCGGGGGGAGGAAGGGGAAGCTCCACCATGCACAACAATACCGGACCATCCCAACACACCGCAGCGCCGGCGAGATTTCCGCAGCCCAGGAAGGAAAATTAATAAATAAAACACCCTCAAGTGATCGTTAACCGGCAAAAGGGGCAATAAGTTGGCAGCGGGGCTGCGAGTACCTCGCCACGCTTCGACCCCGGCCGCGCGCTCACACACACACGCATTCATTAACAGAGCGGCCTCAAGGCACTTTTTTGAGGGAAAATAGCCGTTTTGAAGTGTTTTTTCCCTTGCCTCCCGCCCGCGGCCCGCGCTCGCCGCTTACCTCGAGCGCCTCGAGCGTGTTGAAGCTGGCGATGGCGAAGCCGTCGATGAGATCCTCCTCCTGCGAGCTGGACTCGCGGCGGCGGCGGCGCGGCGGGCGGGCGGCGCGCGCCGCG
>JAUBOD010000858.1:2165191-2199003 GCA_032353885.1 Nothura maculosa
CGGCCCCCCCCCTTCCTCCTCCTCCTTCCCGCCCCGCCGCCGGCGCGCGCCGCCCCCCCCCGCCGCGCCTCAGCGGGGAGAAGGGGGAGGAGGAGGAGGAGGAAGGAGAAGGAGGAGGAGGGAGGAACGAAGGGGGCGTCGCGGCCCCCGCCGCCCGCACGAAAAGTTTCCCCCCCGGCCCCGCTTCGCCCCCACGCGCTGCCCCTGCCCCGATCCGGGCGGCCCTCAGCGCCCAGTCTGGTGCCCCCCCTTCCCCGCCGCGACCCCCGCCAGTCGAGCCCCTACCGCACTTAGGGGCGAGATGGGGCCGAGCTGAGGGACAAGATGGGGCCGAGGGACAAAGTGAGGGACAAGAAGGAGCCAGGGGATGAGGTGAGGGACAGGATCGGGTTGAGGGCTGAGCTGAGGGACAAGATGGGGTCAGGGGACAAGCGGGGACAAAATGGGAGCCGAGAGATGAGCTGAGTGGTGAGGAACAAGCTGGGGATAAGGAATGAGCTGTGGGACAAGTTAGGGGTTATGGAGGGATCTGGGGACAAGGGATATGTTGAGGGATGAACAGGGGTTTAAAGAGCAAGATGAGGGACGCAGAATAGGCTGTGGGTTGAAGGGTGAACCAGTGAGTGAGGAGTGAACCCAAGGTTGAAGGTGTTGGGCAGCACAGAGGTGTAGGTGGGATCTGGAGAAGCACGAGAGGATAGGGGAGAAGGCAACACTGCTGGGGACATGGAGGCAGGAGACCCGGCCCTGCTCTTGGCTTCTTGCTGCCCAGCTGTCCAGCTTGCTGAGACTTCATCCACCCTCTGCAGCCCAGGAAGAGGCTGCGATTTCCTCTCATTTTGTGAGTACATCAGCTCTCCCCTCCACGATCTCCTTGGGGCCTCAGTCATGGCTTGATCTTCAGGGTGCATCTCCAGAAAGGGGACCGGGCGGAGAAGCCACATGTGGCCCAGTCCCAGGGACATTATTGAGGGAGCTGTGCGCTGATTCGGGCCCTGACGCCAGGGACTGCCCCACCTACTGCGTTACCAGCAGGGCCTAATCCCTTTGTTATCATTTTTTATTGCGTACAGTTAGATACTACCACATGTTACCAGCGCTCCTGAGTCCTCCCCTGTGTTTGGCTGGCTTTGCTCCATTTGACTGACTTGAATCCCTTACTTACATGTTCTGCTGCTTTCACCTTCCCCGGGGGGTAGCTTCTACTTCTGTCTGTGAGAAAAAGAAGGATATTTTGAAATAAAACCCAAAGAAGGGCACTGAGCTTCATGTAGAAGCAAGGAGCAGCCTATGAAGGAGATTCAGTGTTAATGGGAGCTGTGCAAGTGACCAAAGTCAAAAGTCTCCTGCCACCTGCTCCTACTTGTGTTCCCACTCAGTCACCTCCAGAGATGCCCAGTTTCCTTAGACTCCTCAGGGACTCCAGTGCCTACTCAGGAGGTTGGCTGATAGCTGGGTTTCTAGCATAGCCATCAATGGCTTTATTTGGGGACTAATGTTCACCTCTTCTCTGTTTCCTCCTGTTTCTGATCTAATTGCAATAATGGAGCAGCAGCAGATAGGCCTGCTTTCACCTTGCCATGACAGGCTCTTTCAGAAGGGTTCCTGGTGTCTGGCAGCAGCTTTGCCCTAACTTCCTTAAACAAGGGCTAAAATAAATACCACAGTTTTAAAAGGTAGTGTAGAAATGTCATTTAAACATAAGCAGTGTAAAACCAAAGGTAGGGATCCCGTGTGTCATACAAAGCTTCTTAATGCAAATAGTCATTCATGCATTGTGTGCTTCCATCACACTTGTATTGCTGTCGTTTGCATCCTAATAAAACACTACAATCTTTTGCGTGCCAATTAAATAAGGAAGATAGCTGGGTCTCACCACTTCCCTTGGCAATTACAGGCTAGTAGAAGTCACACAATTGCCTGATTTGGGTTTGCCGGACAGTGGATTTCCAGTGGATTATTTTCTCTCCCCTTGTTTCTTTAAGAAACAGCACTGAAGTATTTTAGATACGTGGTATTTTAAAGCTGTACATGGGATGGCTGCTAATGAAAGATCTGGAGTTTAGATACACCCAGTTAAACAATGGATTGAGTTTAACAACTGTATTTGCTTTGCTGGTATTTTAAGACTCACATTCTAGAAAGGAGCATTTAGATTGGGTTAAATAAGCTATTTTTATGTGTCCTTTATTTTACAAAGTAATTTATATATCGTTTGTAGGTAATTTATAAGGGTAAGCCCTTACAAGAGATAAACTGGGGAATTTATAGCAGTTTCTCTTGACACTGCTCATTTCAATCACTTTGTGCTTTAGGTCCTCTATCATTAATATGCATTTCTAGTTCTATTTTTTTTTCATTCACTTCCAAATTTGCTGACCAACAAGGACAGTGGAAATTGCCTGTAAAGTTCCTTTCTTTATTTCCCGTCAGCAGGGTCATCAAGATTCTCATCCTGCTTACATGTTTATGTACAGGAGTTTAATGTCACTGCGAATCTAAACTGAAGGTGCCTTTTTGAGAAAATTGTGAGAACATTTTTTTTTTTTAATTCAATGGTGTGAGGGGAAAACAGCACTATAGTTGTCAATATTTATATATAGGAAGACCCAAATTTGGGTATATATATATATACATTTAAGGCTGCAGCAGCAGGGTTGTTGTGCAGAGGAATTAACAAAATCAAAGAGCCCAAACGTGAACGGATGCCTCTCTTTGAAACAGTGTCTCAGAATCAATCGTGCCTTTCCTTCCGCAGAGGCAATTTCACTTTTTCAATAGAAGGCAGCCCTACAGTGATTTTTTTTCCCCCAGCATCAAATGGGTTTTCGCACAATGATATTCATCATGTTATAACTCTAGGTGAATGATAATGGATCAGAGGGAATGAAAACAGATGGATGTTAAAACAGACAATTCTCCACGATGAACCTGGGAGCCCTGCGCTGCTGCCTAGTCCGTTCATTCAGTTCATAATTGTATTAGACATTCCAACAATAGAGAGGCCCTCTTCATTAATCCTAAATCTACTGAAAAGAAGCTTTGCAGACTATAGGGCTTTTTGGTGCTCAGATAACACCAGGCAAAACTCACCACAGGCATTAAATGGATAAAACACAGCTAAATAGAGCCAAGCACAGAAAATTCCAAAGGAAGGATGGGAAGGGGATACAAGCGAGGAGGACACCCTCAACAGTGACGTTCTTGGGCAGTAGGTTGCCCAGACCCTGGGTGCCCCAACTACCATTAACCTCCCTGAGCAACCTCACCAAGGGCCTCCACCTCCCCCTCGCCCAGAGATCCAGGTACCTTTGTAGCAGAAAGGGCTGCAGCTTCAGCAACACAGGGGAGATCTACAGGACAGTGGATTTTGTTTGTTTTCTCTTGGTAGAGTGCAGATGTAGCTGGATTTGCTGATAGCACTGCTGCATTTGCTCTGATTTTCCATACTCAGTAATCACTATACAACTAGCCACACGAGCTAGTGAATGCCAATCCCTGCCATGTGATGGGGCACAACCTTTTTGTAACCCTGGTCCACGTCAGGTGACTGGGGCTAAGCAATACAGATCAAGTCTCTTAGCAGCTGTCCTGCGAGCCAGGCCATGATTACAATATTGACATTAACATTTTAATCACATGCACACTGCTGCAGTTCTTAATGACCACCTTGCTATGTCTTTGCTTCTCGAGAAGCAGGAATGAGACCCTTGCTTGTAGGTTGAGCACAGCATCAGATCAGCAGCTACCATAGCAGGAAACATGGCCCTGCTCTAGTCGTGAGCCTGCCCCTGAACATTAACCTTGCTGGCACTGAACACCTCACTCCAACAGGGACTTTGTTCTCAATTACTCTATTCCTGTGTCTGGGGCAGGACTGGTAGTTGTGAAGAGAGTGAAGAAAGGCAGTGCTTTTGTATTTGCTGTAGCCTGAGGCTATGTGAAGATCTGTCCAGTCCCTGTCTAACTATCGTTTTCTGATTCCCAGGCACCGTAATCAGAGCAGTGTAATCCAGAGTCCATTCCCTTGCACTGTGGAGCTTGGAGCAGGGCTGCTTTTGCGCTCTACCTCCCTTCAGATCAAGGTGAGTATTCAGTGCAAATGAGAATCAGACCCCAAATCTCTATTGTGCTTCTCAGCCCAAGCACACCGTATAAATCCGCTGCAAGCTGCATCTGTGTGGCCTTGCTGTTATATTAGGTCCACGGTGGAAGGATGACTGAAAGGTCTGAGTAAATAAACGGAATACAAAATTGCTTAAAGCAGCAAGGAGAGACCACAGGCTTTCATTGCAGTTCTGGCATGCACCAGAACACACTTCAAGATTTTAAGTGAGCTGTATTTGGACTTAGCTATTTTGAGCTCCTTCTTCCCCCCACCCTTAATATTTTGCCAAGACAAGCTGGCCTTAGCTGTTTGTTATCCCCTCCACAGACATGGAATGCCTCTATCACTTGCTCCATTAGGGCTATTTGCACTGAAAATACATAATCACTTTCAGAGCACAAAGAATCATTTTGAATAATTAGTTACTTCCAATATGGCAAATCAGTGTCATAAATCTTGACTATTTGGCTTTCGTTTTGGAAAGGGAATCCTTAATGGCTATACTTGTGAGACTCTGTTAATTGATATAAAATTGTATTCAAAATTAAAATTGTTTTAACAGATCTAAATCACCCCAATAAATCAGTTTCACTATCTGCTTTGAGGGTTCAAGTGTGTTTTTTTTTGCCTTGGGGAGAAAGCATGCACTTGCAATCAAGGCATAGGCAGCTACATCAGACTCTCCCCTACTTTCCTAAACACTTCCATGTGGTGGCATTAGGGTGAATTTTTGCTGGCCTGAGAATCAGAAGGGAGGAGGTGTGTGGCAAGACCGTACCCTGCTGCAGCAGTTCTGGTGCATTCATCTTTCCTGCTCCTCAGGTGTGCCGAGGACACGGCACAGTCAGGATTCTGTGATACTGACTTGGATAGCTACTGCTTGCTGCTTATGGGCAAAAAATAGTGTGAATCATTCTTATAATGTTCTCTTTTTTTTTTTTTACCAACTTTTTCATCTATGTTGGGCGAGAAAAGATGATAGATAAGTTCATTAACTAAAGTTTGTTGACTATATGTACTCTGTTTAGCTCTGAATCTGAGCAGTTTGAGGAAAAAAAAGTATTTTCCTTGTCCTCACTTTAAACTGGGAAAGGAGGGCATAGAGGTAGAACACAGTGTTCCTACCTAGCAATTTTTTCATTAGACTGCCTCCTTCAACTCCATACAATAGTGAGCACAAACACTTCCTGGGATCCTGTGTGGTAAAAATCTTTTGGAAGAATTCTCCATTTGCATCCTGTCTGCCTTTAGCTTTTGTTATCTTCAATCTCATTATAAATCTTTTTTTCTCCTGCAGAGATTCTTTCTTGCCTACTTCACCTCAGTTAAGCTCTCCCCACCCTTCTCCAATCCGAGTTGTTGCCTGTATTTCTACCTACCTGATCTCCTACAGGTTCTAGCTGCAGAACTTGTTCCATGTGGGCAGGCTGCAACTCCTGCCTGGAGCCCTGTGAAGTTAGTGCTTTTAACCCAGGGATTTGCATGTGGATGGGCTGGATTTCAGGATAATATACTTTGCAGGGTATGCACTGCATATTGCTTCATATGCATCAACTCCAAAAAGTGGCAGGTACCATTGAAAGGTCTGCAGCCCAATGATCCGTAGTCAACAGTGAGTCTTGCTTGACTCAATGGGCCTGAATCCTTGTTGGGCCCAGTAATCTATTTAATGATTCTCTTACTTTCTTGTAAAACACTGCTGATGTGTAGCCTTCCTTCCTCATTATTTTTTTTCTGGGTGAAAGGGAATGATAAACTTCCAAATTAAAGTTAATAGGTGCCACTCTTGCAATTTGTGGCTATTTTCCTTGAGAAGTTGTATGTGTTTACAAATGTACTGTACTTGTCCTCATTTTGCTCTTTGCTTAAGTTTGTTAGTTTTTCAGTCTTCCAGTGTGTATTATCAATCAGCTAAGTAGTCTAAGGAAAAAAATAAAGAGTTACTTAAAATGCTAAGTGCCCACCTTAAAAAAGCTGAGGTATAGATTATTAGGTGTTTTCCTGCTCTACCCACAGAAGTGGGAGAAAGCTGGTAAAAAATAATTCAGAGAGGTTACATCCACAGCTTGCAGAGCTCTCCTAATAAAGGCTGGCAGGGAGTGCAAACATAAATTAACATGTGGTCAGCCGCTTAGGATAAACCCGTGCTGAAAGATTTCTGCAGTATTCTCTCCACTGATGTTTTGTCTCTTTAAAGCTACTGTCAGGAAGATGTCATCTTAATTACAGTATCTGGGAGCAAGGAGTTTACTAGTAGCTAGGTAACTTGCTAATAAAGGCTTCTCTGCACTGGGGATTTTAGCTGTCTGCAACAGCAGCAGACTAAAACCCAGATGAAGATGGGCAAAATGAGAATGATGCATAATTTATAGAGGATCGAGTTACTCTTCATGGGAAGTAGGTGAGCTGGACAAGCGTTAATCAGGGCTTCCCCCTGACCGTTGTCGACAGCTACAAAGGAGAATTTACTCCCAGGAGAGACGGGGCCTAACAAATTACTTCTAATTCTACAGTCTGATGTCTTTGGGTGGCCAAGAACTTAGCAAAAGTTAATCAAAATGAGGTTTAGAGATAGGTAGGAGAGTATAATAGTTAAAATGTTGCCTCATCTGCATCAAATTGTTTTGTAAAGACTGAGGTAAATTTGGAAGCTAAATAAAGGGAAAACAGGAAAGATTCAGATAGATCACAGACAGCTGAGGGAATGTATAATAAGTACTGAATTATTCTCAACACAGAGGACTGCTTTTTGCATATGTCTCATATTGCTCGTCTTCTGTCGTTCCTCATCTGATTCACTGATTTCATTTCACTTGTGCAAAAGAAGGAAAGTGCCTCATTTTGAGGGGACCAAGAGCATTTCGAAGGGGACTTTGGAAAGCATTTTTACATCTAGGTAGCCTGCCACAGTTGTATGCGGTAGGGCTTCCTTTGGATTCCTCCCCCATAAGTCTTTTGAGCAGTTTTATACCACACATGTTTCAAGAGAATTAAATCAATAACAATCTGTACCTTTCTACCCTGAAATGCAAGCTCTGCACAGCAGGAGATCAAGCAATGCAATTAACTGTTGTCCTTTCAAAGGAATTTTGACAGATATTTATAGTTTACTGTATTCCATTTCCCTACCATTGGAATATAACAGTACAACTGAATGCGGTTGACTGGAACTATGAAATAATTATAGCAATAACTATTTCCTTTTCTACTGGGGAAATCCTGGAAAGTGCTGCATGTGGGAACTGATGGTGTTCTTACCCCTCAGAATTTGGCCCTTCCCTTTGGTTTATCCTGTGTCTCTGGGACATGAAAAATTTTCGTGTCTCTGGAACATGGAAATTCACCAAGAGAATTTATTTTCCCATTACCTACCGCTTTTTCTAATTTTATGCACTAAATCTTGCATTATACTTCAAGTTGAATAAATCAACATTGTACAAATAAATACATTTTTAAGAGCTTCTAAAATTGGACATGGTCAATGTATGAAGTAGAAAGACTTCTCTGTAGTAAAATAAGTCATATCTTTGTGTGGGAGTTTGGAACAGTCTGCTAAGAAGAAACTATGCAATATTACCAGAAGTGAATAGATTGGCATTTGACTGCTAGGCACTTTGCAAATTTCAATACAATGGCACTTATTTTATACCCTGAGCTGTCACTGTAACTTATGTGCTCATGCTGGTGACTTAGTAGCATAATGACAGGCCATTGTTACTAAGCTAATTAATTTTAAGCAGTCTTTCCTAACAGTGTGCTGGAGACTGACACTCATTTGCTGGAGACGTTTGAGACATTGAAACATCAGGAAAACAGTGATGCTGCCTCTTTGAGCTGGCTGTCCTGCAGGCTCAGTACGAGTCTTTTATCAGAGGATATTTGATGCGTGGGGCACTTTAGATCTGAGGCTTGATTTGCCTCTTACCAATTGTAATTTCCTCAGCTACTTTGCTTTATGGCTGTAAACCAGTGGAGTGGTGCACTGTGTGTTGCAAATATCTGCTAGTTTTGCCTCTCTGAATCCATTCCCATCAAGTGGTTTGAAGTCTTGCAGGTGGCTTGCCAGGGTGTAACGTTTTGCCAGCTAGGATCAGATACAGCCATTTCTTCACTGAGGTGGTCTTAGGAGCAATGTACCTAAAAATACTCCAATAATGCCAGAGTAAGCAAAGTAGAAATGGAAATGCTCTTCCAAATCAATGGAGTTCGTGGGATTATTTTTTTCCATGCTGTCCACCTTTACCCACAGAGACTGCCATGAAATTAATCTTTTCTTGGAACAAGAAGGAAAAAAAATGATTATCAGAAAGATAAACTGTTCTCACTGGATTATCACAGGTGCTGCAAACTCCTTGCGGCTGTTGAGTAGCACTGGGTTGTGACCCTTCATCAACAGCTGACAGCTATTGAGTTGTTCCTAGTCAACAGGTTTGTTTTGGGCCCTCCTCACCGTTCGCGTTAGGACTGGAGGATAAATGTGGTACAGGAAGAGGAGAATCCAACAACTGGCTTCTCCTAAGTTTTGTTCTTGGCAGCGTTTCTTGGGAATGCCAAGTCCAACAGAAGCAAGGAAAGTGAGGGAACAGAGGATGTGTTCTAGGTTAGCTAGATCTGGAAACAGTGTTGGTTTGGGCTTTATTTTGCTTTTTTTTTTTAATTTTTCTTATGGGTCTTGTATCCAAACTGCAGCTCTCTGCCTACTAGACCCGTTGGTCAATCTATAGCTAAAAACTCTATGGCCAAATCCATGTGGCTTGGTTTCTAGAAGATTACTTGCATGAATAAAGCAAACAAGCTTTGGCCTTCTGCGCAATAAGCTGGAAGGTGCATGAGGATCAATAATAAATCAGAGAACTCTCCTTCTAAGAGGTCTGCAGCAAACTACATTATTTACGTGCTCTTCTCACGTTTCTGTGCGTTATGTAAATACTAATCAAGGTGAAACTGGACTGAGTCGTATCTAATTTGGACTGGAGTTTATTTTGGCAATATCCAAGCAGAGGTCAGATGCAAAATGGTTTTCAAGGAGGGGCCTGAGGTTTTCTAAGACTTTGCATGGGTTTAAGGCAGAGTTCCTGCACAAGCTCACAAATGACAGCTGGAAAAGCAGGAGCTGGTGCTTTCTGCCATCACCACTTCTCCTACTCTCCTTTGCTTGCAGCAGGAGTGAGAAAAGAGCGTCCTATCCAGCCATTGCCCTTTGACCGCTGCCAATGTTACTCATCCAGATAAGCAGGAACAGGTTTTATTCCATTTAGTCAACATTTTGTTAGCTGCTTGCCTCCTCTCCCTTGAGTTCTCCCTTTTTGTGTTTCTGATTCTTCCAGTTTGCTTTCGTGCTGGTTTGTCTGGCTGGGATTTGGGAGCAGAGGGTTTCTATAGGAACACTTCACTGTTTTCTATTTGTTTTGTGGTTCCAGGTTTCTAGTTGGGTTGTTTGTGTTTACTTGCTCAGTATATTTTTCACCTGAATGTAGTTTTTTGAGAGGAAAAAAAAGCGCTTTACTGACAGCTCTGCTAAGCAAAGTCTGCTGTTTATACGTGGTAAAAGCTGGTGCACGACAAGCTCTTCCTTAATGTACATGGGTGTGCCTGCGAGCAGGGCAGCTATTAGTTCTGTGCATGATGATGGTTTCTGTGATGAGCATGACTTTCTCTATTGGGAAATGAACTGTGAACACCTACTCATTTTTCACAGGCCAAATTACAGTGATTTTTCAGCGCTCTGAATTGCCTACTCCTCCAAAAGAAAGTCCCAGGGACCCTTTAGAAGCAGCGTAATAGCTGGGGCTCAGCAGCCCGCCTGTAACTAGGAACTAGCTCTATGAATTTAGCCATTTGCTTCCTGCCTGCTGGGATCCTGCACTGTGTGCACTTCCTCACTTTCTTTCCTTTTTAAACACTTGGTATTGAGGCAGCTTGTGCGTTCTCGCTGCTCAATCTCCCTTGATTATGCTTAAACATAGAGAAGAGGACCTTAAATTGGTGCAAATTTAAGCTTCTCAGAGAGCCATGGTACTGTAGGCAAATCTACAGCTAAGAGGAAACAAATAAACAAAGATATTGCTACTTTATTTTCCGGGAGGAAGGGCAAAAGCATCATCAATGGCATAGCTGTTTTAAAAAAACTAACAGAATCTCCTCAGACCATGAAACGAAAGAGCCCAAAATCATAAGAATTTGATCTTGGTATTGCACCTCAGAGACCTCCACACATTTATATTTTTGAATGGTCACAAGGATGTTTTTTGTGTTTATGCTGCTATGGCTGGGAGTTCCTCAGTAGCACTTCCCGGCCCAGATTTGTGCTAGAAAACTTTTTTTTTGCCCCTGTAGCTCTGGAGTTGCTCATGACTCGTTCTGGGGGTTTTGTGGCACCTTTGACACTGAATAGGGCAGGACGAGGCCAGCAAGAAATTTACTTTGCAGCGGTGCCCAGCGCGTGGAAAAGACGGAGCCCTTGCCCGGGTGGGCTGCCTGATGGGACCCATCTCACAGCTTCCTCCTCTAAGAGCAAATAGAATTCCTGCTAGTGCATTAATTTCTCCTGGTGACTCAGATACATGTCTCTAAAAAGGTGACTTAAGCCTATGTCTGATTACCCTGACCCCTGCTTGTAAGATCTATACATGTGTACATTAGCATAGGAAAAGGCCTTCTTTCTTTAATGAAGGGCTCTCTGTTTTCTGAGATGCTTACGCTGTTGTCAGAACAATGAAATATTTTACTCAAAGCCAATCTTTCAATGTAGCAGGACAGAAAGAATAAAGTTGGTTTTTGGGCTTTGCAGCTAAGTGATATGGAGGTGCTTAAAAGTGCAATCTGGCAGGTATTCTGGTCGACAGGTCTGGCTGAAATCTTGCAACTGTCAGCATGACATTATTCCCAGTTGCATCAAGTGTGTTGAATAACTAACAGATGTTTTAAAAGGGAGGGTTAAATGGGCTTCCCCCAAATAACCTTAAAAGTATAGAATTTGTCTACAGCTTGGGTGTGAAGGTGTAATTTCAGTGCACCGTCATAAAACACTAACACTTGATTTTGCTCTACAGCTACTACTTTAACATGCATTTAGCCCGTCATTAAGAAAACTGTTTTCTATAGCAAATGTTAAGTGTGCTGGCAGACAACTGAAGAATGAAGAAAAACTAGTTAATATTATTTGAGGGGGTGGCTTTCAGTTCAGAGCTATGAGAATGGTTATAAGATGAATGTTGGTCTCACGTTCTCATGTCAACTGATTTACTCTGCTTATATGTATATAGTTCAAAGGAAACTGCCACCGGGTCGGCAAAATCAGCTTTACCATTCAGTCATTCTAAGTGGTAATAAAGACCACGTGATGGTCTGGGTTCCTAGTGAGATGTGCAAAGGGGTTTTCTGCCATGTTTGCTCAAAGCGGGAAAATAAAATTGGCAGCTGCCAAGTGCCACATCCTTCAATTAACAGGCAGAGCTGCTCAGCTGTGTCCTAGGAAGATGTCCTTGAAAGACACTCTGGAAAAAAAACAGCCTCCTTTAGAAAAGTTGTACAATAAACTGAGAGAATAATAGAGAGGAATAATGGTAAAGAAGGAAAGGAAGCCTGGTAAAGAAGGTGTACTGAGGATCTTGTTCTGCCTTTGCTGGGTTTGTGGCTGCTGTTTCACTCTGTTGCTGGCTCATACGTGGTTCTCAACAGGCCCATACTTGTATTCCAACCATTGCACAGGCTGTGCTCCCCATTGAGAGCATCCATTCTGCCCCAGCCACTTACTGGCCTTGCTGGTTTCTTTCTCTCCGGATTGCTGCTTCAGGTAGGGAGCTGCTTTAGGGCATGATAGGGACAGAGAGCTGGAATTTGTTGATACTGTTTAACGCATTGCTCGAACAGCTGGCTAGGAGGTAGGAATTACCAGCGTATTCAGCAAGGTGTTTGCATGGATTACTGGAGAGCCAACTTGAGCTCCCTGCGCAGGGCTCCCGCGGCAGCAGGAGGTCACGGAAAGCTCCGCAGGGCCCTGCTGCAGAGCCCAGTCATGCACTGCAGAATTAAATGAGTTCCACCATTATTTTTTTTTTTGCTGAGCACTGTCCAGAACTGATGCAAAGTGACATCTGACAGCACAAGCAAAGCAGGGACAGTGCTCGGAGATGCTAGTAATAGCTGTAGAGCTGGAGCAGTTTTCCTCCATCCTTATTTTTCATTAGATTCTCCCAGTCTGTGGTGAGGAAGCATGTCATCCCTGGCACAGTTTATCCCTGGAAACCGCCTTTGCTGAGCCATTTAATCACAAAGCTCACTGCACAGTGGAGTCAATGTGCTAGGAATGCTCTCACCATAATCTCTTTTAAGTACAGCTGATACCTCATTGAGGACTTTGAAAAAAAAAAAAAAAAAAGAAACATTCCTCTTGGAAATAATCCTTGCCAGAAGTTAGGAGCTGTGAGGAGGTGCTGACAGAGGAGAGCCTGAGTGGTCTTTGGAGCAGCAGCAGCATTGCAGCAAACACCCCTGAAAGACATGAATTCTGTGCACAGACTCTCCTCTCCTTCTCTTTCCTTTTCTTTCTCCCTCTTTTTCTGTTTTCTTTGTTACTAAGGAGACTGACATTGAAACAGACTCTGCAGGAATCCTCAGACTTCTAGCAAGAGGATCTTAATATTTCTACTCACTTATGTAGTAAACAAGATTTTTAGAAAAAAAAACGAGAAGTTCTTGGGCAAAATTATAGCAAAAAGGGAAGAAATGGAAGATACTCCTCTAAAACTGGATTGCAGACTCACGGGCAGGTTCAGGTTTGACGGGAGCGCAGAGGTAGTCCTGGTGTCAGCAGCAGTGCTGGAGCTGGTTTCAGCGGGTCGGAAGTGGAATCCGTCCCCTGGTTTTCTGGTTGTCCTGCTGGGGAGCTGCTCCTTGCCCAGCCTTTTCCCTGGGATGTCACCTTCCTGGATGTGACACTGTGCACAGAAGAGGAGGCTCCAGGATCCTTGCTCCGATCTGACAGTCAGGTGTCATTAACCATTGCTCCACAAATCATGAAATGAGTTTTGCAAAGCTGGATTTGCAGAAGGCGGTAGATGCCTAAGGAGGAACTTGAGGAAGAACTTAGGCACCTAAATCCCAACGGATAATCCTCCCAGCTCCTGCCTACTTCCGTAGGCGGCTGGGTGTCACTACCAAGAGGGCTCCTTAGGTACGTAAAGCTCCTCTTCTCTGCATGTCTGGAATTATCCAAGGATGGCTGATACTGAACTCTTCAAATCTGATCTCTCTGCTAAGCCCTGTCAAGATTAACAAACTCGGCTTTCTCCTGCCTGCCTCCAGAGAGGCCCTGCTGATAGCGCAGACGGAGCATGTCTCCAGCATGCATCTGCACCAGCAAAATGCACAGACAGCTGCTATTTACATTCCAAAGCAGAGGAAGAGTCAGGGAGATCCCGCTGCTATAAAATAGCGCTGCATATTAAAGGATAAAAGAGGAGCTGTCACATGAGCAATGGAGTTTTGTCCAATCTCTCCTGAAATCCTCCTCTGCAATAATCTCAGCAGCCTCCGTGTTCCCTATGACTACTCACTGCAATGTACTGAGCTCTCCCATCCTCCTTACAGATACTATGGCCTTTTCCAGAACTTCTCTAGCTCCTTTTCAGGGGCTCTGCAGCCTTCCTGGCTCCTTCCTGTGTCCCCTGGGTTTAGCCAGAGGTGACAGCTCACTTGTGCTTTCTGCTGTGCCCCTTCTTGGGTCTTTTTGGTGTGTGGCCAGGAGAGAAGCTGGAGGTGCTGAGGGCTGTGGAGAGCATTTGTGCTGAGTGGTTGTGTCATGCAAGTGTGAGAGGAGCCCTGCAAGCAGGTGGGTGCAGGGCGATTTCTCAGGATTCCTGCCCCAGTGTGCATGGCAAAGGGAGGCTCTGAGCTTCTTTATGGAAGCATCACTGGCTAAAATTTACTGAATATGGCGGACAACTTGGAAAATGCTTTGGGAATAGATCTGTTAAAACATTAAGTCAGTGAGGAGGCGAAGGAAAGAAAAAGAAATGGGTCATTTTCCATAAAAGAACACATAATCTTGGAAAAATAAGCACTCTCCCATTTGAGCCCTCATCTTTCTATTAGTGTCTTTTAATATGTACACAGCAAGTTAACTACATCAAGTTGGCTTTTACCTTGGCAGCACTAGTTGTGATACTGTTTTACACAGCGCTCCAGCTGCTGATTCTTTTTCCAGCTATTACACACAAACACGTTTTTCCCATGTTGGTTATGCAGGTGCTTCTGACCTTTAAGAAATACGGCTCTTCTGACTGCTGCAGTGAGAAGCAGCCTTTCCATTCACATCTCTCCTCAATTCCCAGGGCGCTGCTGTGCTACAGTCTTTTTGCTTCCAATATATTATCTGCTTGTAGAATTAGCTCTCACTACACCAGTATCTGGTGTAAATTACTCTTCTTTAGCTGAGATGGCTGCATCTCCCACCTTATAGCACTGAGGGGCTAGAACTCCTTTATCCCAAGCTGTATGGATACCCACAGGAAGAGCAGAAGCTTTTTGTGAGATGGGAGACATTAGTGTGCTTCCCAGCACCTGTTGATAGCACAGAAGTCTATGTTATAGGCTGGGCTAGATGCTCCAACAGTAAAGAAACACTACGAGGCTATTAAACACCCACTTTAAATGGTACCTTGGATGAAATTCCTAACCAAAGGCAGCATCGCTCATAGTTGTGCTGTGTGCCTGCTTTACAAATTGCATGCCCAGATGTATGAGGGCTCTCTGGAGACCAGAGGAGAAAGAATGTCATGCACACAATAGAGCTCGCAAAACCTTCTGTCTTAATGGTGTCCCATCAGTTCTTATCTGATAATCTCTCCTTTTGAAGGTATGTGGAAAGCCAAAAATAAGAACAAAGCCAAGCATAGACATAGACCTGCCCTGACCTGCCTTCTAGACCGTATCTCCCTGGTGCAGCACTCGCTTGCTCTCCTTGTCGTACCCTGACCTCCCTCTCATCAACCTCACTTGCTTGGGTGAGTTACTGACCCCCCTTCCTCTTTTCCCTCTTTCCAGCCTGTCTGTGACAGCCTCCTCATGCTTGTCTGCCATATCCACATTGTCTTATATTTTCAGTGGAGATTAGAAATATCTTTTCTTCTAAGTCTCAAGGTTCCAAATTCCTCTATCTTCCTGCCACTGCTTATCGTGCTACTGTATTTTTAAACTGTAATACACTTCAGGATATGGTTGTCACAAGGGATGCGTGAACAAAGTAAGAGTTGTGCCGCAACCTTCACAAATTCTTGGGAAAAAGTGCTTTGTCAAAAGAGGAAAGTTCAAGGCACATGAATACATGGTTCTCTTTTGAGGTGCTGAACAGTGGCAACACACGACAGAGGGAGGATTCTGCACCAACCCTACTAACCCCTCTCCAGGTTATCCACGGATCTTTCATGCTACAATAGTCCATTCTGTCCTCATCCTAAAGTGATCCTATCACTTCAGGTTAAAGGCCCTACGGGACTTTGTACTTGTAGTAGCTAATTACGAGTGGTCTGGGAGGTAAAGGATTGCTATTAGCATTGGCACTTGAGCTGCACAGATGAGATATCAGAGCCAAAAGAGGAAGCGTAAGTAACCAGTAAGGCACTGGGGAGATGAACTCTGACTTCCCCAGCGCCAGCTGGCAGCCAGGGCCACCCTTCCTCCCGCCCCATGGTTCACTCCACATACATCTTGGAAGGTGTGAGAACAGTTTTGCATTACCACCTCAATAGCTTTTTATCTGTGTGCTCCAAACCCACAATGGGTGAAGCTCTCCCATCCTTTGAACATGATGGGAAGGCTCTAAAACACCACAGTTTCCACAGCCAGTGGGAGATAAGTACTGGGATCTTACTGACCTTCTTTGGGGAGATTGCCTGCAAATTGTCTTTCAGCTCACTGGAAGATTTAGCTTAAAATCTTGGCCTGCTGCTACTGTGGTTTAAGAAACTCTCACCAAATGCAGACTAAGGGACTTTCCACTTGATGCTTTCTGGTTAGTCCTTAAGATAACTGAGCCTTTTGTTTTGTTTTAACATAAGGCCATTAGGCTCTGTGGTAACAGTAACTTAAATTATTTTTATTACTTTCCACTTGAGAGTGTATGGCTGCCGCATTTTGAATAAAGAAGTGGGGCTGTGGAGTTGCTCTTTTGCTTTTTTGTTTGTTTGATTGCTTTGTTTTGTTTAATTATACTTGCCCTCCAGGCAGCTTTAATAAGACACATCTAGTGTTTCCAAAGAAGTTCTTACACTCTCACAAGTTCATCACCACCTTGCAATGCCCATAACTCTTTTTAGGTATCCCATGTGTTCTCTAGGGGTGCGAGTATCCAGTAGCTTTAATGCAGTGTCTCCCCTGAAGTTATTTACACCATCATGTGCACTGTCTCCCCTTCAACTGCCCTGCGCTTTGTGGGTTCGCCTGTCTCCCCACCCGAAGAGCAGTTAAGTCATAATTGCTGCCCTTACGGAAGAGAAACCCTTTCAAGTGTTAACCCTGGCAACTGCACCAAGGCTGTGGCCTCTGCGGTGCCTGGGCACCCAAGCAGCACTTCCCTTCCAAGGGAGACCAGGGCTCCCGCTCCCAAGGCAGCAGTTCCTGCCCCAGCAGAAAGGGACCTTCCACCTGCGGCTCCCCCTGCACGGGCAGCGGGACCGGGTCGGCTCCGCTGCCCCGTGAGTCTCCTTGGAACGTCACTGGATTGTCAAGGATTTTTGAAAAACTGGTTTTATTTTAGGGAGCGTGAGCTTAACTCATGTCACTTTCCTAAAGGAGAAAAATTAAATTAAATTGCACATGATTTCTGCTTCTTCTGGAATTTTTGTATTATGCTGAATAGCTGCAAACAATTTGCATTACAATGAAACATAAATAAGTGATGCTGCCAACTGGAGTGTAAACTGAGCGAAATGTGGGGAGTTTTCAGTGCAGATGAGTCAAAAAGGTTTAGGCAAGAGAAAAAAACTGTACAAAACACAGGTAACGTTGTACAGACTCTGTCAAGTTTTGGAAAATCCTGTGATGGGCAAAAGTTCCAGCTTTAAAATACACACTCAACCTTAATTTTCAGTATAAATACCATAATATGTGTGGTTTAGGTGCCAAAATAGTCAGGCAAGGAGGAAGAGAAAAATATGAAACACTTTTGTAAAATGGGATTAGACAGGATTAAAGTCTGAAATAATCACACTGCACTGAGTAGTGGATACTACCACAGCCAACTCAATAAAACTCAGCGGGACACTTGACATCGTGTATTTTCAAGCAGCAAGTCATAAATCTGGATTCATACAAAATCCTTTGCACTGAGTCTGATGGGAGCAGAAACATGACACAGCTTCAGGTGCTGGTTTGGGGGTTAAAGCACAGGCTGCTGCCTTGCAGCGTCAGAGCTCTGCTAGGGAATGGAAGGCAACCTGAGTGATATATGTAAATATGCTTGAATCATATTTTACTAAATTTGTCTTATTTACAGAGGTATGTAACTTCTACAGAGCCCTGAGAATCCTCAAAATGTGATATTAAAAGCAGCCATATACCTATTTTAACATATGCCTATATTTAATTATATATAAATATATTACGTAGTACTGGTGTAACAGCCCTCAGTTCAACAGCCCAAAGCACATACACATCTGCTCACCTTGTATAAATTAAACAATACACTTAAGTGCTTTGCTGGGAAGAGCAGTGCTTAAGCATTTTGTTTAAATGTTGCACTGTGTTAGATCAGAAGGAATTTGAGTTCTTGCGCACTGTTAATATGAAATTACTTATCCTAGAGCTCACCTGTGCTTTGAAGACAAATGTGAAAAAGAGGACACAGAGTCCTCTGCTGCTCTTGCATCAGCATCATATTTCATTAGCTCATGTGCTGCTGTTGATGGAGCTTTGGCAGTGCGTGAGGATCAGGACACCAGGATCTGCCGCAGAGCTGGTTCAGTCTCTTTACCCAACCAAGTGTTCCTCAGGCTTTGGCTCAGATAGTATCTTTGAACTGTCCTTGACTTTGTCTGAGCTCCTCCAAACCTCAGCCATGAGGTAACTGTTTGCTAGGTCCCGGTTGAGTCACAGACTGGGAGGGATCTTTCTGCTTTCCAATTAAAAAAGTGGCGGCGAAGCTCGTCCGTGTGAGCGCAAGGTCTCTGCTGTAATGGGAAGCAGCTGCAGTCCGTTTCCAACTCAGATCCGTGCATGTTCCAAATGTGGCCCCACCATTATCACAGTTGGAAACAATCACTGGTGCTGACACAGTAATGACAGCTTCACGTTGGAGACACGTCTAATGGCAGTAAGTCCTGATCGGAGCCAGCATTTATCAAGAGGAATAAGGCAGTCAAACAAGAGCATGGTGGGCTGGCTCCTCCTCTGGATAAAGACCTACATCCTTCCTTTCCTGAAAGACTAATGAACAGAACATGAGTGTCAAAATATTTCCCTCTGGAGACACTCCAAAATAACTGACACACAAGCTCAGTGCCGTCAGCAATGTGAGTTTCTTTGCAAACCTAAATAGTGAAGCTATGAGCAAGAAAGATGTGAGAGTTTCTCTTTAAAACAAATCAGAGGGCAGGAGAATCACTTTTCACAACTCCTGATAGTTGTGAAACTGTTAAATCCCTCCTGGGAAGAGCTCCACTGTCATGCTCAATAAATGAGATGTGATGGTGTCTCCTTCGGGCATTTTGAAGATGATGGAAAAGATCCCACTGGTTTTGGTGAGATCTGTTCTCCTGTAGCTGAATGGCCACTACAAATTTGACGTTACAACTCTAGGTTTTCCCTCTTAATCCACGTGGAAAATAGCTGTGCTGATGGTTTGTTTGCAAAATAAAGCGTGTGCAGAGATTTATGCAGAACTTAATGTGCTTACATGATCTGGCCAACCCCCTCTTCTGATATTTACCTTTGCAGATTTTGGTTTGTACATGTAACCAGCAAAGAATGTGATCCGAGAAGCTCTTGTTCTAGGGAGGGTTGTTACTAAAACATACCTGGGACTTGGAAGACATTGTTTAGAAGTCTAGAGCTTTGCTCTAGGAACAGAGCCTCTGTGGTCGAAGTTGGCTGGGACTGTTCCGAGCACAGAAAGGGCAAAGGGCTGGTGCTACCAAGGATGCACTTCTCCTATGATATAAAGTGTGCCACAACCAGAGGGTAGACTCCCGTAGTGCTGCGGGCCAGGTCAGAGCTGGGGAGAAGGGTGTACGTGAAGGGTTTTCCTGTAGAACAGGTCGGGTTATGCTGCTGATTAAGTGTGTCCAGCAAAGGTGTCATAACACTTTCAGCCGGGGCAGCTGGTGTGCATGAGAGCAGGATTTTGCAAGACTGGATTAACATGAGTTTGTTTCCTTTTAATTCTTTCAAAAGTAGATTTATCCCTGTTGAAATAAGCTGGGATGGCAAAGGCCTCACATTCCTACTGAAGGGACTCTCATATTTTTGCTGACTTGTGCTTATCTTTTCCATGTGCTTCTCTGGAGATTTCTTAAACTTGCTGTATGGGCAGTAAAAAATAACTTCTTGTGCTCAAGGAGACTCTGTCAAGTTAACAGCAGCCAAGGTCCTTCTTTCCCTGGTTATTCTTCCAAGGTTGTGAGGGGCCGCTGGAGGTCATCACGACTGTAGCATCTTGGATCTGCACCCCCCGTACATCTAGCTCCCAGGTGGATAAAAGGATTCATCCCAACCTTCCTCACCATGGAGTCAAGCAGGAAAAGCTGGATCATCCTCACAGTCCTAAAGAAGTAATATTGGAATCCAATCTGAAGTGCAGCTACCGGGATACTTGTCTTGCAGCTCCTCCAGTATGATTCCTAACCAGAGATTAGTGTTTGAGCCTAGCACTGTGGTCTTCAAGGCAGTAATTAGATGAGCAAGCCAAGCACGTACCACAGCATCAAGTAGAAGAGGGTTATGTCAGCCCTGCAAGCCGTAAAAACCGAAGGTTGGATTCCAGAAGAAAATGTTGTGCTCTTGATCCTGAGCATTTGTATCTCAGGAAAGAGACTGTGAACACTCAATGGTGGAGAGAAATGTGAAAGCCCAAGCTCTGCTGTATTCTCAAGCTGTCCACGTTGCACAAACTTTGGAAAAGGGACAGCAGCAGAGTAGAGCTGGCCGGACAGTGTTAGAGAGCAGGGACTGCATCAATGCAAGGTATTTAGGTGTCTGAAGGGGAGGTAGAAATCTGAGCTTCTGCAGGGAGCTGAGCACCTTGTTCTTAGCTCCGATGTGACACGGGCACGTTCACCAACCTGGCAATGAGCAGCTAGGGCAGGGCCTCCTCCTGCCTGCGCGCAGCACTGGGCGCCTCTCGCTGCCACCCTGCATGGAGCAAAACAGCCAGGAGGAGAAAGGTGTTTAGTCATGTCTGAGAAGCAAAGAATGGTGTCGCAGACAAGGTAAACAGGCTGGTAGGAGTGGGTGGGAACAGAAATCCTCCCTTGCTCTTTGTTTTAAGAATAAAGTCCAACTCCTCCCCCTAAACCAAGTATTTCTACGTAAGATGGTTTTACCAAGCGAAGATAGTAAAACATCAGTAGTAAGATAATATTTATATAGCTCTGTATTTGTGAAAGTGATTGTGGTTTTCTAGGTAAACTGTTGCTGGATTATTGAGAATACTCTGTATGTCTGTCAAAATCCTGATATCATGTGGAAATTTTCCCACACGGTTTCATAGAGAGCCTCTTTTTAACTGTTGGTGGTAAACCTGTAGTGCTGTGTTTGGTTTTTTAGTAGCTTGCAAAGGTCCAGGATTGATTTTCACACATTTATTTCCACTGCATTAAGGTTTTGAATACTGAGATGTGGGAAGGAGGAAAAAAATAATCAGAGGATGTTGAACATGTTTCAAAACCTGTGTCTAAGTGTCTGTCCTTAAATGGCTCCCACATTGGAGGAGTGATTAAACTAATTGCATTTATAGTATTTGAGGACAGCTGGAAAGTCTGCACTTTTTAAAATAAATGATTTTTTTTTCTTTCCAAGGCACTTAAAACATGAATTAATTTGCACAGAGACTAGGAAAATCCCCTAACCTGCATGCCTTTTCCTGCAAAACTTTTCCCGCAATATGGAGATTTCTTGGACGTATTTAATGACCTCTACATCCTTGTGCTGACATACAGCCCTCGTGAGGGCTGCAGTGGCCAGGAGGGATGCTCAGAGCAGTGTTTCTGCCCACGTGCTGGCCCTTATGTGACTGTAGGGCTGCTGAGCTGGGCCATGCCTTCCTCTTTCACTGACTCTTAAACTCTTTCTGCTGCAGCTTTCCCTTCCCTCTCACCTCTTGGTACTTGTATTCCCCTGGAATGGCACTCCTGGATTCTAATGGGATAATCTCACGTGTAGGAGAAAGGATCTGGAAATGTGAATTTTACTCCTACTTCTCCTGCTGTTCACACTTGGCAGGTTCCAGTGGTGCCGTCTTTCCACTGGAAACTCTTCACGCTGCCCTTTGAGTTCCCAGGTGCTTGGTGGCTCCGGGTGCTGCATGATACAGCACAATGGAAAAGACACCTGGTGTGACAAGAGTTACAATTGTGACCTGGGACCTGCCTGAGGAATTGTCCTCACAAGTTAAACTTTAAATATCTGCAAATACTTGATGAAGTTTAATGGGCTGTAGAGAGCCTTGTCATTTACACAGCAGACATCATTACTGGAGCTATTTCCTTCCATATCTCAAAGCAGCCTGTCTAGAGAATGGAGTCCAGCCTAGCTTTTCCAGAGCTTATGAGTAAACAAATAAGCATTCATCCTATTAAAAAAAAAAAAAAAAAAAAAAGAATGGCAATTAAAAAAGACATTTGGCATTGTACAAACAGGAAGGATTGTAAAACATGCTTTGCAGGGAGTCAGTAGAAAAGCATTCAGTCTAGTTTATAATCACAGCACAATGAAATACCCTGAACATAAATAGCAAGAAATCAATTTTCTTTAGAAAAAGTAAAATAAAGAACATTAAATGATCATTTGACTAGATAACTGCGGTTTACTCGGTGGTATAACTGTCAGCTTGCCTGTGCACAATAATGGAATTAATGCAGACGGGGGTATGGTTTAGATGTCTCCTTCTTTACAGTGACAATAACGCCCTTGTTTTCTCTAGTGAGTAGATGTTTATATTCTAATTTTGTCTCTGCAGGCTACACAGAGCCTTAAACTTGCAAAAGGGATTTGTGAGCAGCTTGCTTGTCAAGAACAAATACTAGTCAAAAGAAATGCGTGACTTATTGACCTCGAGTTCACTGAACCTTCATCTGGGTGCTTCTGCACCACTAAGAGATCAGCTCCTCAGAAAATTAAAGTTCCCAGATTAGAATTGAGGCTTCAACAAAGGAGCTGTATGGTTTTACAAATATACATTGATTAGAGGACTTTAAAGGAGCTTGTTTAGAACAATGAGGTTATGAAAAGCAAATGTTTGAGAGGCAAGAAACCAACTGAGGTCAAAGTTGATGAAAACCAGACTTTTGAAAATATGGCATTTCCTATTTGCATTTTGGCTAGGAATTTTAACTCTTTGTCCTTACCTGTTACATAACTCATTTGAAGATGCAGCGACAGTGCATACAGTGCTCTTGTCACGACATCAAGATGAAATTATGCTGTGCAAAGACAGCAAAAAGATATCTCTGCTTCATAACCAGGCAGTCACCATGTCTGGTTTCCTAAGACACTTCTATCCCAACACCCAAAGGTTTTCGTACCGTGCTAGGGCTGGTTAGAGCTTTCAATGATTTAAATTGTTTCTGAAACTTGTGGAAACTTTGGAGCTGCACCTTGTTCCAAAACACAAATACAAGAATTAATGGTAAGATGGGAGATATATGATATTCATATTTCTTTTACAGAACTTTGGAATAAAAAATGATTCTGTCACATTCTCAGTAAACATCTGTGGGAATTGCAGTTACATTTTTTCAGCCAATTTACTCCATTGGTTCCAAGTTTAGAACACCTATACTTTACCATTTAATTATGAAAGTATTTATATGATGAGAAAACTTGGAATGCTGAGAAAACTTGTTTTGCTTACTGCATAATTCGGAAAGTTCACTTTGATGCTAGTATGTCATAATTCCTCCTGGGTGCCAGTCAAAACAAAGACTTTGCACTGTTTGCAAGCAGCTCTTGTTTGGATGGTTTGGGTATTTTGAAATGTGGAATAAAATCCAAGACAGATATTATTTCCCTTCCTGTAGCTGAACAGGGATAACGCTGAATTAAGGAAGAATCTTTAATCTTAAAGTAACAGGAGATTTGATCCCTTTAACATGAAGACATTTACAATGACTATATCATGGACAATTTAAAAGCAAAAGTAGAGGAAAAAACCTTTAAAGACCTTTCAAACTGTCAACTTTTGCTGAAAGATGATCCTCTAGATGTTGTCAGCAGTGAAATTGATGGAAAATATTTCTTTAGCCTTTTGAAATTTTGAATGTATTTTAGGTGCATTATTTCTTTCTGTACTTTAGATCAAATAATAAGGTATTATTTTTCAGCCATAAGGTATTTGTGTTCTAATGGTATCGGTGAATTACGCCACTTAAAGTACAGTCATTGCACTGGTATGCATTCATTGATATTTATCTAGCAAGCAGAAAGCTTAAAATTGTCCTTTGAAGCTTGGATGGATGGACAAAATAGAAAGCATTCCATGAAGCTATATATCATAACACAGGGCAGAGCCAGCGTTGTGAAATACCCCATTTCAGTTGCTGCTGGCTCCAGGTTCGGATTCCCTGAAGCAGCTGACAGAGCTGACTTGGTATTCCCGCTGGAGAAGGAGGAGAACCAAAGGTGATGTGTCGATGGGACCACGAGCTTAAAGGCTCCGGGTCTGTCCCTGAGGTGGGACTAACTCGGAGAGATGCTCGGAGACCTCCAGCAGCGACAGGAGAGGCCTCTCAAGAGCCATGACCTCTGCACAGCAGCCCTTCTCTATTGCCCTATTCCAGCTTTCCTCAGGCAGGTTATGCCTGGAAAGCAAGTGGCTTCGTGTGTGCTTTCTTACACGTAAAATAGGGATAATTCCTCATTTTCTAAATAGTTTTGAGATTAGTGGATTAAATGGCTACATAGTTATTATAAGTTTTAGTTTCCTTTTAATGAATCTGTATTAGATATTATTGAATCATAATTAAATCAAAACCATCTCTTTCTCGCTCCTGAGTTCAGAAACTACTATTTTTTTTTACTGGTAGCACTACATACCTTGTCCTATTTAACAGCCTGAACTAAGATTACCACTGTCTCAAGCGAAAGGCCACAAGAAAAACAATGCAAACTCTCAGATGCTCAGTGAGTTTTCCAGCAATGTCCCGAGGAGCCTTGGGAGAGCTACCCCTGTCCCTGGGGGACTGCACTCATGTGCTAATGAAGGGCCTACACCCAGTGCAGCGTGGTGAGCAGGGGAAGCATCAGCATGCACAGGGCCTCCCCGGCCGCCTTTGTTGGAGCAGAGCTGCAGGTCGCTTTGTAATGCAGATGCCTCTAGCTGGAGGTTGAAAGTGGAGCCAAAGTGATGTAAGTGCAAGTTTGTTTAATAATGCAAGCGAGGGCGAATCCCAGAAGCGGTTAAGAATATCAGCACAGAAGAAAGTGTTCTGTTCCACCATTTTTCTTTGCAGGCCCTATTGGCCTCAGCATTTTTTATTTTTTATTTATTTTTTTTTTTCTGGAGAGCTGCAGATGAGATTCTGAGCGTGAAAACACCTCTGTTTCAAAGAGGTCGGAGTGGCTGCAAGGAGGCACCAGAGAATCTAACTGCAGCCTGCGCTGCCTCTAGTACCCAGGTCTGCAAAGGCAGCCTGTCTTTTAAGCTTCTAACCAGGCAGGGGTGAAGAAGGGTCAAGAAGAACCTTGCTGTTCCCAGTGTCTGTCAGTAAGTAATCATGCAGATAAAAATCACACCACTCCCTCAGCTCCACAAAAAAAAAATTTCTTTCTCTATCTATATATCCGTATAACATTACAATACAAGCCTCAGGGCATCTCTTGTCCTTATCTAAACAAAAGTCTTCTCTGAAAACCTTAGTCATGCAAGTTATGGCATGAAATCACCCTTTCAGCAGAAAAATGGTAATTTTGCATCTGGAGTCAAAGGAGGACTGGCTTGGCGTACAAAGCTATTATGTTTCTCAGATCCAATCACCCTTAGCAATTTGGGAGCAACTCGGATCAGTCTATAGGGTTTTTGTTGGTGGTTGTTGGTTTTATTTTTCAGTGCAGGTATAAATCCCACTGAAGCTGGACCTGCATTTTTATTTGGGTACTGCTGGCACATAGATTTCTTATGTTGTTATCCACCTTCTCCGGGGAAGGCGTAACAAAAATGTCAGGGGAAAAAAATGAAGTGGGAAAGACCTGCAAGTAAGTGCAAACCTACAGTGCTGGCTCATTGTCCTGTCATTAAAATGAGGGGATGAGGAGGAGTATTCAGGAGAAAAGCAGGATGTTAGAGCAGAGGAACATGTCAGGGAAGTTTTTGTGAAAGACCTGCCAGTTGTCATGGTGGGTAACTTAGAAATGCAAAAATTGCATTGCATGTGATTGGCAATTGTCACCTTTTGCTTTCCAGTTGGGCACAGAGGAGCAGTTTTATCCTCTCTCTGGGCAGTGTCCTCTAACTGTCTTGGTCTCTCATCCCAGTGGGCTGTTGGCCAACAGAGTGTTCTTGAAAACCGAGAAGTTACTTTACTCGGGGTTTTTTTTAAGCTTTTCTTTTTTTTGATTCTGAAAAATGAAAAGGATGAAAGTTGCTGATTTATCTTTGTATGGGGTGACCCCAAGTAATAATAATGCGAATTTGGGGAGGGTAGCACTATCTCTGCCCTCCGTGATTCCTACCCGCCCACTGCTCTGGGGAGGGCTCAGGCCGAGTTGCAGAAACCTCGTCCGTTCCGGGGCTGTCTGCAAGGGTCAGGCAGCATCAAACACCAGGTGCCCTCAGTGACCTGCGGTGCTTGGTGCACCTTGCTGATCCCAGGGGCTGCAGGTGCTACGAGGGTCTTTGCATTAAAATTCTTTGCAAAGGGCATTGCAAACTAGCAGAACAGGAGAACACTCTGTGCCTTTTTAGGGGAGCATTTGCACAACTGTAGGTGGGCTGTGGCCTAGGTGAGCGGAGATAACTATCTCGTGGGAAACAAATCTTTATGCAAGAATCTCTACTTTCTTGAAAGAGAAACCTCTGTGGGCTCCTAAGTTTATGTAGCATTAGCTTGCACATTAGTTCACATTGAAAAGCATATTAAAACAGTCTTTAAAAATAATTACATGTAATATTCCTCTTCTCTCTTTTCCTGCGTTAATAATAATTTGTTTGTCCTTATTCATTCAAGCAGAATGCAGCACTGAGCTGAGTCTTCCTTTACATAATCCTGCTTTCAGCTGGATACACTGCTCACCCGAAGCTGTGCAGCTCCAAGGCCACGTGTGTAATTTGAATATGAAGCTGTGCACGTTTGTCTCGCTGGGCATCCTGTCCTGCGTCCTGGTGGCCTGGGATGGCAGCACGAGGGCAGAGCCAAAGGGATCCCCATATCCGGGGACTCGTGGCAAGGGACTCACTCCTCTGGCTCACTCAAAGTGGGAGAGAAGAGGATGAAGACGGAACTGCTGGCTGGAAAAGGGAAGGAAAAGTGCAATTTAGGGAGTTCCCATTGTCATTGTATGTGTCCTTATATTTTTATTTATTTTAATTTCCTGGACACTATTCTGCAATGTGTGTTACTCCAGGGAAGAGGCCAGATAGTCGGGCCTCCCTCCTACTCCAGACAGTAACCGGTAAGCCTTGATTTCTTTCTTTAATTAAAGTATCTCACAACCAAACTCCAAGATCTTTAAAATACTGCTTATTATTAAGGAGAATTGCACTCTCTGCTTGCAGTGTTATTTCCTGACATTACTTCTGCCTAGCCATTTGCCTTCTTGGAGAGGTAAAAAATGAGCTTTCATCGTTCCCTTCTTTAGTCTTTGGGTTTTGTACAATGTTAGATTTGTCGCTGCACGTTTATATTCCCTCTTGCTGGCGATCTGGTCTCACCCCCTACTTAGACAATCCCCAAATGCATGGGGGGTTTGAAAGCGCTGTTAATACTTCCCACTTCAGTGTTTATGATGCTGGGCAGTGGTGCATTCAGATTATCACAGCACGGGTAAAATAATACCCACTTCTTCACTTACATCCTATTACTGCACCTCAGAGAGCCCCGACACTTAGATTACTCAGGGGAGAGTCAATGATATAGTCTTTTGATTTGAAATAAAATCTGTTGCGGAGAGATTTAAAAGATATCCTAATTTATTTTGAAATGGCTAATGGGTTCTTTTTTGATAGCAGTGGTTTATTAGGTGATGACTTCTCCATCCAGCTTCTATTCCAAAACCACATAATGGTTGTGATTTGCTTTGGACATCTGCTAAATACTGGTCTGCACAGGGAACAAAAAGCAAGGGAGCTGTGCTCCTGATAGGAATATTGACAGAAAACAGTGGAACTGACTGTGAGCTCCCAACAACAGGATAATGTGAGAGCCACCCTGCTTACCAGGAGTCCTCTGGCTTGCATGCATGTTTTTGCACATAAATGTAAATGTGAGCCTCTCTGGACATGTGTGTGTGTGTGCATACATTAAACAACAGCCTTTATAGAGGGCACCTTAAGTTTTTCAGTGAAGGAAGCAAGGCCCTCAGCTTTGCTTTCTTAGCATGAACAGGAGCAGCACAGGGCGCTGGGACCTGCTTGGTTTGCCCACCCGCCAGTGCTGAGATATTTCTGTTCTCAGCTGTCACTCTCAGTGTGTTCTCAGTTCTCCTTCTCCCTCACCCTCAGCTGCAGCCAGTGCTAAAAAGGTTCCTTGATTCTTTCCTAGCATTTGAAGCAAACCCTGCTGTGTTTTGGCTTCCTTCTGCAGGACAGATTTACTCACTGTGGTCTCTGTGTGGTTGCCACATGTGAGTTATATTAAAGGCACTGGTCCCTAATCCAATGAAACAGAAATCATTGGGATGTATAAAAACATCCTGTGATTCCCCTATTTTCAAGAAAATTTCCTGTACCGCCCTCTCATATTCACTAATTTCTTGAATAAGATCAGTATTCGGTAAGGGAGGATCAGGGTAGGTTGCTAAAACGTATCTGTTCTGCTTTGGATTCCTGCAGTTGCAAAAACCAGGAGCACAAAGGGCTGCAGTTGTTAATTCTTTGATCAATTGACTTGAGAAAAGCCAGACAATAAGTTTTACCTGAGTCAAGATGATTGAAATCTTTACCAAAAAGAAAAAAATAAGTGCTCTAAGGGTATTTTGATGTTAACACTGGTAAATATGTAGCCAGAGATGCTGAAATCTGCTGTTTGTCTACTTTTATCTGAAGAATAAACTATAACTTGATTTGGAAAAATTATTCAAGACAACTCTAAGAACATTAAATATTAATCCTCATAACGTGTCTAAGGAACAGCAAACATTTAGACAGTTACTTCTGCCACAAAGCAAGCACTTTTGAATCTCAGAATAAAGGAAGGCTAAAAGATCTCCATTCTGCTTTTGGATTTATAAGTTTTGTGTAACGTCATAATCTGTATGTAAGTGTATAGGAAATTTAAAGGAACATGAGGTAGGAAATAGATCTTTTTTTTGCTGATAGTTTTCCAAGTGGATGGAAAGATCTCCAATTCTCCAATTGCTTATATAGGAGTGTTGAAATCTCTGCAAAAGCCGGGAACAGAAGTTGGGAGCGCTGACTCCCTTCTGGTGCTTTTATTCTCCAAAGCTATTTCACTTTCTCTTGAGTCAGATTATTTTATATGTAGAATTCAATATAACTTTTAGTCAGAGATGACAGAACTAACTTCATGAGTCATCTACTTAATACTGCTCCAGACAGAGGGCTTTTCCTTTTGTTTTATTACTCAGTCTGTTAACTTCATTGTTTTGCTGTTAAAATAGTTTTTTGTTGGCAAGTTCCCCCCACCCCCGAATCTAAATAAGGTTCTGTTTTCCTTTTCTGCACGTTCTCTCGTGACAGTGACATTTTCAGGCATTGCAAGGATTTTCTGTCTCTGCAGATTAACCCTGGTTTGTGCCGCGCTCAAGCAAATGACTTCCAGTTCTAAGAGGAAAACTGTCTATGAGGTTGCTCATGAAGAAGCTGATCTAATCCATTTTAGCTGGTAGGAGATTTGTGTGAACTTTGATATGTGCTGAACTATACCTTGCAGGTAATCCATAGAATCATAGAAGGTTGGAAGGACCTTTAGAGATCATCTAGTTCAACCCTGCTGCACACATAGGGTCACCTCCAGCATGTGGCACATGACATGCTCTGTCATTTGTATACCACAGCAATAATAATTTAAAGGGAGGATGATACTGCTTTGTAAGACTGTGACCCAAGAGAAGCTCTCCTACTTGCTGCTAGAGCTGTGTGAAATTTCTGCAATGAAATCCTAAACCTTATGAGCTGCTCCAGGTTTCACTGCCAGCCTGAAACCTGAGTTAGGCTTATGGAGGTCCATGAAACTTTTAAGAGAACCACGGATAGTTTTTGGTTTCAGAGGAGCTTTGCAGTTGTGCCATAGGCTCATTTAAATGCAGAATATGTGGCAATGAGCTCCTTTCCTTCCATGTGAATGTTAATTTGGTACATTTTGTTTAGCTGCGATGGCAACACAGTTTTTGGAAACGTTCTGCGTACATTAGTCATCAATATCTGAGTGATGTTTCTATTGTGCTCATCTGCCAATGCTCCTAAAAAGCATCAGCAATTCATCTATTCCAGCTGGGACAAGAAAGACTGACAAACTGTAGTGCTGCATTAAAAAGCAACTAAAAATGGAATCCTAGGACATATTTATTGTATTTCTGTGACTGCAGCAGTTAGGCAGTGATTTTCTAGCACACTGCAGTATTTGGGATTACCGTTGTGGGCTGTCCTATTTCATCCCACGGTATGACTCAGGCAGAAGTGCTACTCTTGTGAAGTCTCTGTGGAGGATCAGGCTCTTTGATAGTTGTGCTGAGGAGGAGGCGTGAGCTATATTAGCATCCAGCGCCCTCGTGTAGCGCCAGTTTGTCTTTGACAATCTAGCACGAGGATGACAACCTAAATCAGACTGTAGAGCTAGTGCACAGAACTGAATCGTTGCAGGATTAACACTGTGTGAGGAGTGTGTCACGATGAAGGGTGAACTCATGATTAAGGTCGTTAGCTAGAATCTAACAGATTGGGAGATGAGATCTTTATTTGACCTTGTTGCTCTAGGTCATACTAGAGCTTTGGTGTCCATCAGCAGGGTGGGTATTTCTACATCCACTTGCCCTTTTTCTCTCTGTGTAAATGATGGGTGAGATGAGGTCTTCAATCAACAAAACAGTAGAGGAGTCTTAAAAAAAGCTGACTTGAACTGAATAAGAATCATCTCTGTAGCTTCTCTTTCTGACTGACTCTTCAAGAGATCAAGACAGAGTTGTTAAATAACAATTCCTACTGGGAATTGTCTTGGCTAAAGTTAGTCTTTGTGAATTCCCCTTTCTCTGTCTGTATTTACATGGAGAGTCCTGCTCACCAGGGCTTTGAATGCTATTGCATTTTTACCATCTGTTTTCAAGACACCCATTTTGGAGAGAGGCAACTCTTCTCCACTGCAGGCTGCGTCCAACTGGTCCTCCTACACTGGTGCCTGTGCTGCTGAACACCTGCTCTCAGCTCAGTGGAGTTACCTGTAATTTGTCAAGGGAGAAACAAGGAATAAGAAAATCGTGCAGAGCAATGATCTCCTGCATCTCTTCTTGGATAGAACTGGCATAGGTAGTTGCTCCATCATATGTTCATGAGGAGAGGGATTGAGGCTGGAAGATTTTTAAGGTCACTGCCATCTATTCAAAGCAAGAATAGAAGGTCTGACCTTTTACAAATGATGAGCTTTGTCAGCGTTCCCATCGGGATTTTTCCCCAGGTGACTGTTTAAATGTCACTTATGGTAAACTGGGGAAGTGGAACTACTAGAAACTTTGTCTTTTTTTTTTTCTTCATGGGGCCACATGGAGAGCTTCTCATGAGTTATATGTTTCCCTAAAGTTGAAAATATATCAGAGTAGGGAGTATATTTTTCAGATTATGCCTATTCTGTAAAAGCCATAGCTTTTGATGATGTGCTTCTTTAGCAATGCAAAAACAAACAAACAAGCCCCCAAACAAGCCTAGCTGCAATTAGCACTCCAGCAGTAGCTCAGCGGCGTACATGCCTGTGTTTATTGATTAGCAAACAAGCCCCCGGGGTTTACATCGCTTCCAACACATTTGGTTCCAGCTGAATACCTGCAGTGTGCATTGATCTAAGCGTGTGATTTCTCCTAAATATCAACCATCTTATCCTATTGCATCACAGCTTTATATGTGTTATTGTAGCTGTGCAAAACCAAGTGGCTGAAAATGAAAAATCACCATGTGAAAAATGAAAGGGCGCCTGTTCCAGTCTCTGTTGACATCCATGAGCCCTGTCTGTCACATTGAGGTTACACCTGCGTAATTCACTTGGCTGCAGTAGAGCGGCTCCTGATTTATATTTGCATGTGTGAGAAGAAACTCAAGTCCCTCAGGGGCATTGGCAGCTCTACTGCTTCAAAGAATCAGGTCCCCACTGCAGAAAAGGACCAGATATCAAAGCTCAAAGGGAAGGATGGTTATTTCTTTACAGTGTCTGTTTTCTTTGTGAACGTGAACTACAGAACATTGCACAGGCATTTCTAGTATGGGTGTGGCTGCAGCAAATACTGCTTATTCTTCTGGAGGAACCTGTAATTACAAAACACGGCAGGATATAAAAGCAGATGAACATACAGTCCAAAAGGACTGAATGTGACCAGCAGGGGATCAGAGGGTGGGAACAGAGGGATGAGTTTGGCAGGACAAGTGCTTCAGCATGTGTTGCACTTGGTGGTTTATTGGAAAACCAAAGTCCCTCCTCAGAAAGCTGACTGAGCAGGTGCTGAACACTGATGCTGGAGGGACACTTCAATTGTTTTGAAGGAAGGCTATGGAAAGAGTGGTGTTAGTGCAGTAGAAGTAATGAGTTGTCTTTGTTCCAGCTCATCAGCCTCTAATCCATTTTAAAGTTAATATTCAAGCATGAAATAGTGTGTGGCATTGAGGATGGAGAGATTGAGCTAAGTTTTCAAACCAGTGCTAGGATGCAGGCTAATTTCAGATTTTGATTCAGAGTTGTTTGGTAGAAAGGCATGGGCTGCATGCTGAGTACAGGCTGAGGAGGAAATTGGAGATAATTATTACAGCAACAATGGGGAATTTCTTCTTTGATCTGCATGTTATGCTGGTCCTAAGCACAAAGATGTCCTGCAAACAGGGCTGCCTTTGCTCTCCTGCTTGCATCAGCCAGGACCTCACCCCAAACCTACTGGAAGAGATCCCGTTGTGAGGACTTGGACTGTGTTGCCCACAGACCTCAAGTGGACCAGCTCCACTTAGGTGCAGGGCTACTCTGCCTGTGCTCTATGCCTGTGTTCCCCTTGCTATTGCTGAACAAGGATGAACTACTGAACTCTTCCATTCTCTCCCAGCCCTACTTTTCTACAGCTTAATCAACAGCTTCTCTCTTTGTACTCTAGGGAACATGGTTTTCAATGAACCTAGTGCAGCAGCAGTGAAGAAGGCAGCAACGGGACTGTAGACGAGGATCTGAGGAGGTCTAAGTGTTGCTAAAAGACTCATTGGAGGTTTTGCTAAGAGGAGGCTGGGATGCGGAAAGCGAGGAGGATTTCACTGCGGGCTCTGTCAGCACTGCTCACCCGGAGCAATCCCAGCTGTTGCTTTGGATTGCGGAGTAAGAAGCTGTCTCCAAGGTTCATTAGGCCCTAGCCTATTAAGGGCTTTAAAAACTAGGGTCAGGACCTTGAAACAGATCTGCAGGGTGAGAGTGTGTGTGCTATCTGTGCAGCAAGGGGAGCGGGTTTGGTTCAGCTCCAAGTGAATCAGTGCCTGCAGTACGAAACCACCTGGAATTAATTGAAAACACTGGTGGCCATTTTCAGCTGGGAGGCAAAAGCAGGCAGAGAGAGGGGGTGTGAGCTGCCCCTCTCCATGAGTTGTACTGGTGGAGGTGCATGGGGAGCTTTGTGCTGGTGCTTCCTATGCTCCCTGTGAAAGTTTATTTCCAGGCTTGTCATGGCAGAGGCTTTGATTGCAATTACAGGTATGTTTTATTTATTTGTGATAGAGTTGTGTGCATTTGTTTTTCCTCTGTCCGTTCTGTTCCTGGAAGGCCACTGCTAGAACCAACATAGCTTCTTGCATTCAAATGTTGCTGTTTTAATTTTTTACTTATTTCTCTGTATCTTTACATAGGTCACCGGTGCTGCAGAGTGAGCTGGTCTCTACTCACCCACTCCTTGGAACTACAGCCCACTGGAAAACTCCATCTCTGTTTTGGCCAAGGTGACTCCAAGGTGAATTCAAAATGTTGTCAGAAAGATTTATCATTTTATATGCTGTAATATAGAGTTGAACAATGTCCTGTGTGTTTCCTTGTTGTTTTCTGGCTGAGCAGTATGAAGGGGTAGTTAGTAGAAAGAAGGCTTATTCACAGCTGGTGACTTTTTTTGGTCCTTTCTGTAAGGAAAGCCTCAGTGCTCTGCTGATGGGGTTATT
>JAUBOD010000858.1:2215844-2238674 GCA_032353885.1 Nothura maculosa
CTAGCAGAGCTGGACATTGAGAACTGTCTTCACTGTAGCTGGTGGCACAGAGCAGCGCTGCCTGAGGAACTGGAAAGGTCTGTTATGTGTACAGGGGTAGCTCTAACTTCTTTTTGATCCCTGAAGTTCTTTAATGTACTGAAAATCCACTAGCTTGAAACTTCATCTGTAGAGCTCAAACTCTGAACGTCTGCGGGACTTTGGCCTGTGCGGAGAGCTGTATGAACAGAAGTCACCAGGACTGCCAGTGACGCTGCATCGGTGGAAGAGGCTGGACTAATGTAGACAAAGATCCCCACCTACACCCAGTGTCTTGTTATGGCTCCAGCTCCCAGTTTTGCTCCCAGAGATTCTATAGATCTTTGCTCAGCCTTGAGTTTGGTTGGCTGTGGCCCAAGTTTCCTTTTTAGCCATCTAGGGAAAGCAGAATCTGAATATATAAATGCATTTACTTCCAAAGCATTCTTTGTAGGACCTCCCCCTAAGACTTCTGACAATGTTTTGTCTTTCAAGTGCACTGATCTGATGATGGTGACAAGAGAAACCAAAGGCTTGCTGCACTCCTCACATTTCCCAAAGTGCCTGCTGGAAATACAGCACATCCCACAGCATCTGCACACAAAAGGACACTAAAAGCAGGCTAATGTGTGAAACAAGGAATGGGAGAGAGGGAAGCATTCTATATGCATTAATAATAAAATTAAACCTCCTAAGAAGCAATTATTTTTAAGAGGTTAGGAGAACTGATGGAATATAATAGCCATGGAAACCTTTCTTTGCTTCTTGGCAGAGATGGTGTTGCCTCCCTGGGCTTAGTATAGCGCTGTGTGTTAAAATAGTTGTTAGCACTGGAACATTGCCTCCCACGTGGCTGAGCGTGACACACGGCGGGCTGCGAGCCGGAGCGGAGCTGCGGGGATGCTGGTGCGTGGAGCAAGAGGGGATCTCTGCCTTCCGCATCCGTCTGTGCTCCCCTGGACATGCAGGTCGCTGTTGCTGAAGCTGGTAGATGTCGGTGTGTAGTGTTCTGGGGGGAGCATCCCTGTTGTGCCTGGATCCTTGCCCTTTATCCTGCCCATAAAGGACAAGGGAAAATGGAGTTTGCAGTGAGCACCCTAAAGAGTTAGAAGGGGAACTAACCAGAAGCAAAGTGGCCAGAGAGGCAGATTAGGAAACGCTTGTTTTACCACCTCAAAAGGACATCTTCTGGTCCTCAATTCTGTCTTTATTTGTCAAACCTTCCAGTCATTGAGTGGGGAGCTGCAGGCAAGCAGATATTCCGCAGGAGGAAACGGTGCCTCTGCAAGGAAACACATGCCCATGGAGATGCCGTTCAAGCTGGGGGAGATCTGTGCAGGCAGCCAAGGCTCCTGCTTGCCGCTTCGCCTGGTGTTTGCAGCTGCCTCTCAGATACTTTGCAGGCACCGGCTGTCCGCTATTTTTGTAATCTAGTTAGGTGCTGGTGAGGCCAGGCACTGTGCTGCGCAGCAGGGACCGCCGGTGTCACGGTCAGCGCTCTGGTGTGTTCTGCTGATGCCTGGCGATGCCGGGTGCCCTCGCTGCTCTGTTGTTCCTGTGCTCTCCCGTGCAGACATACCTCTCCTGGGACACACGTGCTCAGCTGGCGCTGTTAACTACCTGGCCCATGCAGCGCTCTGACCTCTGCACTAAACATTTCCTGATTTCCTTCCCCAGCAGAGAACACACTGCTTTCTCCTCAGGAGGAAAGCTATTTTGTGGGGCGAGAGATCATAGGGCTCCTTAAAAAGGACGCAGATTTTCCGTGTGCTCCCCTCAAAGTCAACATCAAGGAAATAACCCCATTGCAGGTATTCCTGAGTCTCTCATTTTGCCTCGTTTGAGCTGTTTTCTCTCCATGACAGGAAGCGCGGTGGCTGGTCAGAGCCCAGCAGGGACGGGGCTGCTGGCTGTCAGCGAGCAAGGGCTGTCGGAGAGCCCCGGGCAGGGGCTCCCGGCTGCTTCCCCGTTTGCGGCTCAGCGGGATCAGGAGCGCAGCTGAGCCGAGGCGCTGCCAGCGCTCAGTTGGGAGCCAGTGAAATGTGCCAGTGCTCCAGCTTCGACACCCCGCGGCTCCGGAGCCGGCAACGGGGTTTACCAAGAACAGGGAGATTAATACTGGTGTTCCCATGCTGTGGTTAACTACATCATTAATTCCAGGGGCTCCTGGGACTGTGCTGACAGGAGCTTTAGTAGCTCAAGTATTTAACGTGTTCTCCAAGACGCTCTCTAAACATAGATAGGGCTGAGCGACATAAATGTATTTGCAGAACATTTTAGGGTTAGCACGCTCCAGAGCAGTGCAGTCAATAATTCTGAAGGTTGCATAGAAGTGGTTTTATAAGAGCATTGTGATGCTATGAGGAATCCTCACACTTTCTGGGAGGAATCATGATTATTAAATGTATCACAAACTTTCCTCTCGGTATTTTTCATACCTATTTTCTCAAAGTATTACTCATATAATTTTCCCTCTGAAAGTTATTATGAGTGAATCACCTTTAGTTCAAGTGAGCAAACATGACCAAGTGTTTATTCTTTTCACAGCTGGGCAATTTTCAGCCTCAATCCTGACCTTAAGAAAGTCCCCGAGCAGGGCTGGTGGATAAGCCCCAACAATGCCCCGCCGGTCCCTGGAGCACCATGACTCAGAGGCACATTTCTTATTAACATGTTTCTGCTTTTCACTGGAGGCAATCACGGCTTGCTGACCAATAGCTCCTGCCTGGAGCCCGCCCCTCCCTGCTTTCTCAGCTGGAGCCTTTAATGGATGGGATGGGAGGTGGTTCCAGCTTCTCCCAGACACCTGCTGGGATGGAGAGGTGAATGGCTGTGGGCTTTGCTGCTGTTAGACCTGGAGAACTTTGCTGGAGGAGGAAGGGGTAGTGCTTGTTTTCTTCTAGAGACAACCAATCTAAGCCACAGTGTGTCTGTGTGCAGCTCTAGAGGCAGGAATAAAAACGGGCATCTGCAGCACAGCCAGAGCATGTGGGACAGAGCTTAGCTTTAAGCTGCAACTGCTGTTGGGGAAGAGAAGCTCTGGGCCTTCCAGGCCACCTCGTCCTGTCCCTTTGTTGAGGGCCCCTTTCAGGTGGGTTTTCTCCTTGGATGAGGCTTTCCCACCCTTGGTGCTCAACTTGAGCACATTCCTTTTGCAGTGAGAGCTCATGGAGGGCCAAGGCTGCTGGCTCTGTAAGAGACTGTGTGCTCTGCTGCTAATCGCAGTAGCTTTGCAGCCTCTCTGAATGCTCTTGCTTTTAGTTTTGTTTTCAGTTCAAGTCTCACATGGTTTCCTGGCTGGCAGAATAATCTCTAAGCTTAGTGAAACAGAAGGTTTGTGGCATGTCAGATGAGCAGGTGAGAGAAACCACGTACCCGGAGAGAAAAGAGCCTGCAAAGGAAGGTGGAGGAAAGATGTGGTGGAGCAGGGCTCAGCGTGCTGCAAATAGGCTGGCATGAGGAGGAGGGAAGGACTCTAGGATTAAAAAACAAACAAACAAAAAGAGGAGGAAGAAAAAGAAAAACAAGGCAAAGGCTGGTGTCATAAACCTTCTTGTGTGCAGTTTGCAGAAAGGAAGGGACTTTGGCACAGGACCAAGCACCCTGGTTTCCTAGCGTGGAGTAGCTTGGGAGCCCTTTGAGATAAGTGCAGCTGCTCTGGTTAAATGGGCAGCTACTTGCTTGGAAAGAGATCTAGTCTTAGCTTGGGAAAAAGTGCCCTAAAAGCTTCTAAAATCCTTGAAGTGAGGCTTAATTATTAGCTAATTAGCTGCAACATATTTCTTCCCTAATGAGCAAGAGAAGGAAGGGAGTCTATGGTCAATGGAAAAGAAGCTGTTAGTCTCCTGTGTAAGACAGTAGAAGACAAGCATCAGCCTGGTCTATAAAAGCGAAGTACCTGGATATTCTGTGGTGCTTTGTGGTAATGTCCAGGCTGCCTGTCTATGTTTAAGCAAGATGGGACCATGCTATAGATAACAAGTGGACTCTGCTGCTTGTGCATGAGGCTTCGGAGGTTGCCTGCGGTTGTGTTTTGGTGGCTGATGTTCCTCAGTAGACAGGAGCAAGGTAATATGAACTACACTGAGATGGCTTTATAAATGAGGATGGTACCTGTGCAGAGGGCTGGGGGAAATAAGAGAGTGACTGATACTCTGTGAGTCCTGAACTCAGTGACAAAGCTGTTGTAAAAGTGTAAAAATTTCTCTAGGGGAAAACATGAGTAGCCTTAATCTTGAATTGCCTTCTTTTATAATGCATAATTTAAAACGCATATTAGTTTTATCTTTGCATGATACAGTAAGCAACCATGTAATATTCTCTCTTTGAAGGCTGTATTATAGTTGCCTATCTTTGCTCAAGTAGCTACAAGGTCAAATCCTAACTGATATCTCTCAGAAACTGTAAAACAACTGAATGGATATTAAGCCGAGACCGACTTGGCGTGTCCCTTTCCTTGCTGTGCTAGAGATGTGAGCGATAGCAGCTAACGAGATTAATTGGTCTCTTTTCCAGCCCTCGCTTGTGAAATTAGAATAAAGGCAGTTCTTTATCTTGTGTAGCCTGCATAGATAAGCCTAGTAAGTGCAACTAGGGAGTGGTAATGGGTTCTGCATCCAAACCTGGGAATAGGATGAGGGGGAGAAATCAGTAAGAATTCTGGGCTCAAGTAGTGTTATTTTGAGTTCAAATGCCCCTCCTTTGGTTGTAATGCTTCTGGAAAAAATAATCTGGTGGCGTGGGTGTTGCATGTTGTTGAGCAGAAATATTTAAGTGGGAATAATAACTTGTAATTAGCCTCTATAATCCAGTTGAACTACCCTTGCCACAAGCTCCTGGAGTCTTTTCTGAGTGTCTTGTGTTCCTGACATGTGGCTGTGGGAGGTGCGAAGGCCAGAAACTGCCGCTTGGCTCCGTGCTCTGGAGATCAGCTGGGTCAGGAGGGGCTGCATCCCGGCACTCCATGTGAAATGTTGGCGTTTTGCTCTCGCTGCTTTCGTTTCTTCATATCCAAGACAGGATTATTAATATAGCTATACCTCCCAGGATGACTGAGGTTAATTAAGATTGGTGAGGTGCTTAGATACTGCAGTGATGAGCACAGTGAAGTTGGAAGCAAAAAAATGTCAGTATTCGTGGGAAGATTTGAAAAATGTCCTAGGAAACCATCAGCAAATATTTCTTCAAAAATAAAAAAAAAATAATTTCTCTGTCTCTCAGAGTTCAGACTTCTGGCAAATAACATTAATACCAGAACATTTTAAAGTAGTTATTGAAAAAGAAGATATTTTTGTACACTCTTTAGATGAAGAACTTTGCTTTTACTCTTAACTGACAGTAAAAGAGATCAAAATGAACAGTCTGAGAAAGTCATGTGTTTGCTGGGTGTTTAAACAAATGTCTGCTGGCTCTACCTTCAATATTTGCTTTCAGCGGCTGCAGAGGACAGTGAGCAGCCTGTGCCACAAGTTATCAAGAGCCAGGGAAGATGCTCAGGGCCTGAGTTGGCATGAAAAAAAGCCCTTGTGTATCTGGGGGTCTAGATTATAGTTGGTTTTCCACTAATGATTTTCAAAATCAGGATATGGCGTATATTGGGTTGAAGGAAATGGTAATAGTATCCAAGACACTGGATGAGAAGAGGGCCTGCTTTTGTGGTCTATTTAAAAGTATGGATGCTTTGGGAAATACTCTGAGATGTTGGTCCCTAGCCCAGCTGATCCTCTTGCCTTCAATAAATCTGACACTGATTTTATATATATATAAATATATATATATATATAATATATATATAGTTTTTTTTTTTTGCAATTTGAGCCCTAATCCTGAAACAAGATCCAGGTGTGCCTGGCGAACAGGTGAATCTGTTGCCTCCACCTTGGCATCAAGTCCCTTTATTGTGGTTTTCTTTTCTGAATTTCTAATTTTACTGTTACCATCTATCAGTGGGTTTAGCAGAAGGAAAGATGCAGCCCCCAGTTTGGATCTGGGGATGCACATGGAAATCCAAGGTTTGCTCCTCATAATATATTGCAAGAATACCTCGGTGAGAGAACAGTGTATGTGTTAACTACTGGTGTTAGATTTTATTTGATCAAGCCTTCTGCATGGCAAGGCTAAGGATGTGTTTGCACATGTTGGTGTCTGTCTGCCCCTGTTTGCTTTGTGCGAGAGGGCAGTGATGGGAAATTGAAAGGCAGGATGAAAACGGGGAAGCCTGAAGCTTGCATAATTAAAGTGCAAGTGGCTAGGCCAGAATGTAATGGAAAGCAGTGTTGCAGCAGGAGCTGGTAGGTAAAACTCCATGTTCTACCCCAGTCAGGAAGGTGCCTGTGGGAGCTGGGGCTTTGAGGACACTCTCCTCTCCTCCCTATTTCTTATTTCAGTAGCACAAATTGAATCCCTCAAAAGTTAAATAACTAAACAAACAAATATGGGGCGATTTATTTTCTATTGTCATAGAAATGCTGCGGTCTAGGACAGCATTTCATATTCGCAATTCACATCTGCAGTCCTGCTGTGCTTGGGGTGGAGGGGAGAAAAGCCTATTTCTTTTAGTTGTTCCAGCCTGGCCAATAAATCCAATGCTAATGATCCCGCCCTGGAGCCACCCTCGCCAACAGGCTCCTTGTTCGCTGCTCCCAGCAGAGCAGAGTCGCATCAACCGCCCCGTAAACACTGGGCGTAAGGAAAACAAACACTTTTTAGTTCTTGGGGAAGGCAGGGGAAGAGAGGAAAAAAAAATACATTAAAAAAATCTCATTTTTCCCTTAGAACTAAAATAATACAGCAGTGTAAGCTGAAGATGCAGCTGTGGCTCAGAATTTTATTTTTATTTTTTTAATACTCCACTGGGAGTTCAAACAATGTGTCAGAGAGATGTTGTCTTCTGTAGAGAGCAGCTTCTTTTTCTCCACCCTCCTGCCTTCTTTTTTCTTTTTCTCTTTATTTTTTTCTTGAAGCATTTTAGTCATTCCAGCACAAGCGCAGAGCTCATTTGGATAAAAGCCTCTGCTGTGACATCCAGAGCCCAAATACACCAAGTTGTTTGTTTCAAAGAAATAGTCTGGGAGAATTTATTGAACTGACAGTCCCCCCTCCCCATGCTGCCCTTGTAAATTAATGAAAGGGATGTTCTGTGGCACTTGTTAAAAAGTAATAAATCCTCCTGCATGCTCCCTGCTTGGAAGGTAAGGGAAAAAACATGACACAGTTTAGTTGGGAGGAAGAGAGAGACTCCTTTTCTTGAGGCTTTTGTCTCAAAACTACCTGTGTGCTCCTGTCTGGAGGGTCCTCAAGGACAAATGCAGCTCCTTGGAGATGCAGTGAGGCGCTCGGACCATTTGGGTGCATCCATAAGGCCGAGTGCCCTTTTTTGTATATAGGCAATCACCTATATCCTAACGCCCAGGGATTAGTATGGAATGGCGTTATTCAGCTCTTAATGGTACATATGGATCTCTGTGCTTTGCAAATCACCATTAAACAAGCTCTGGTGGTTGTCATTACTATTATTTTTTAATCTCCATAGCAGGGATGTGAGGAGCTCCCAGCTACGCTCCCTGGATGTGTTAGGCCCTGCTGTGGGATGTGGCCGAGGACAGAGGGTCCCCAACCGCTGGACTGGAGCCCTGCACTCAGCCCAGCAGTGAGAACGGCCCCCAGACCAAACCCGGCTTCGTCCTTCCCACAGGGAGCTCGGAGTGATCTACCTGGAGAAGAGTTTGACACGAGGGGCTGCAGGGAGGCTTAACTGTGTTTAACTTCTGTCAGAGATGGAGAGGAGCAGACAGGATTGCAAGGATGTGGTCGATACACGTTTACGTGTTTAAGCTCTTTTGAAACCACAAACCCCAATCTATTTTTTTTCTTTTTTTCTTTATCTTTACTTTTGCTGGGCTAATGCAAAAATATGTTGGCTTGTAGCATTTTCCATGAATCAAGATGAATTAAGGGCAAGCTGTAAATGCTGTGGAGTCTAGAGAGGGGATGCAGCCTCCTGACTCGGTGGAGGTGTTTCGTGGTGCTGCAGGTTTCTCTCCATCGCTCCCCTCTTGGGACCACCAAGTTTATGTGGCTGTGCTGGGCACAGGGCAGAAACATGGAGCAATTCCCAAGGTACATAGGGATCGTTGCAGCCGAGTCCAGAGCGAGTTCAAGGGAAGAGCAGGAGCTGTGCTGAGTAAGTTAGATTAGGTAGTGAAAAGAGATGAATTTCTTATCGCTGCACATGGCATATTTTGCAAATGGATTTTAAGTCTTCTCACTGCAGAGCGCATTTAGCACTGTAAAAATGGACTCAAACGGCACAGACTAGACTGCTTCACCCTCTTGCTATCAATTAATTTCCTGCACTGATGATGATATGACTTTCGTATTTGGCAGGGAAGACTGTATCCATGGCTGTGGAAGCCCAGAAGTATGGGCTTTAGGCTGGCTTAGTATTAAAAAAAGGCAGTCAATAGAAAGCACCAGGGAAGAGTCCTGCCCTGGGGCTACCTCAGGGTGCTATGGCTTTGCAGAAATTCTTGCCTTGTTCCTGCTTACCAGAGAGGTTTGAATCCCAGCTTCCCTGCCTCTGACCTCCTACCGACGGGATTTCCTTCCCTCTCCCCTGGTGCAAAAAGGGCCTAAAAAGGCCGTGTGAAAAGCACAGCAGCTTCCATTGCTCGTGAAATCAGGCGGCTGATGGTAATTGCTGTGATGTGGTCAGCGTCCTTGTAGTGAATGTAGTTGTGGCGTGTTACAGCTCCCAGAACCATGGCTCTGCCTTTCAGCTGGGGCATTAAAGCTGGTGACAGACGCCAGCTCTATCAGCTCTCCAGCGGGCTCAGGGTGAGGGGCAATGCGAGTGTTTTACCTGCTAATAAAAGCTTTCTGAGGAGTATTAGGGAAAGGCATTGGCTGTTGCTCTAGAGTTTGTTTGCTTTCCGTGTGAATCGGGGCTTAGGCATTTGTGGTGGGAGCCGTTTATGTGGGAATACGATGATAGAATATCCTGAGTTAGCAGTTGTGCCATAGTGGGTGTGTGTGGGAACTCATTTGTCATGGAGTTTGGGAAGAAAGTACACAAACCTGCCCTGCCCTTCCTGGGGACTTGAGTGCCTCTTGCCCTTGAAGCCCAGGGGTGGGATATCTAAACAGGATTCATCTTTCTGCACCTCCATCCGAAGCTAATGCTTCCTTTGCCTTGTTTATTTACTCTGGGAAAAGGCTGCTTTCTGCTAGTTTTACAGAAGAATAGAAGCTGCATCTAAGTACCTTAGGCGTTTTAAAGTGGTAAGGGTTAATTCTGTTTCCAAAACAGTGCTGTGTTTGGTTCAGCAACCTAAGTAAGGCTCTATCTGTGTCTTCTGTGAAACAAATTACTACGCAGTAACACTAAGGAGAATAATTTCAAAACCTTTTCCAGGTATCCAGAATATCACAAAGGCCGCAGAACTAGACCTTGAAACTTAAACCTCAAACCACTTCTGAATGGCAGGCCTGAGGAATGGGTTAGGAGAAGGAGATGCCTGAACATGTGTATTGTGTAGGTAGATGAGCAGCAAGTTCACTCCAAGAGCAAGTGTGACATTAGCTGCCTTTTAGAAACTTGGTAGAGATTTGACCTATTTGTGACTCCCAAGGTGAGGAGTAAAGGTGGGGAAATGATGCCCTCGGGTCCAGGGAAGGAACTGGGAGAAAGGAGGCAAGAGCGAGAATAAATGACGTTTTGTGGGCATTAGGGATGAGAGTCTTGTGGTTCCCTAGGCTCAGAGGTTAACTCTGTCCCTGCAGCACAGGACAGGGAGACTGTCCCATGTCTGGTTACTGCCATGAACCCAGTGGCAGGAGTAATGTAAAGATCTCTTTTCTAAAAATAAGTAAAAATTGCTCCTGTACCACTTAACATTTTCTGAGGTATAAAATGAGCCCCAAGGGGAATATTTTAGGTTTCATGGCTTTTTTAACTAGTTTTTCCTTTTTTTCTTTTTCTCTTTTTTTCTTCCCTCTCCTTCTTGCAAGAGGATCAAGTTGAGACTTCATCTTTCTCCTGAAGGATTCCTTGAAGTCCCTGCATGCTGGGAGCTCTCACTCTGCTGATCTCTCTCCTCTCTTTGGAGATACAAAGGCATAAAGCTGTTAGCAGCAGCGGGAAGGGAAGCACATTTTTAAACAATTGCTACTCCAGGCCTGGGCTGAAACGACAAGGGTAATTGCAGGGAGTGCAGGCTCCTTTATCCAGCCCCTTCAGATGCCAGCAGCGGTGGAGAAACGGGAGCTGTTGAAGAAGATGCACAGGCCAGCCTGGCTATTTAGGGGTGCTGATAACTAAATTCTTTGTCACAGCACCTGCGTGAAAACTGGCTGCTCTCTGAGGCTCTAATGGAGCCTAGTTCTTAATTTTACCCCCTACTTCATGGCAGATGTAGGCCGTACCATTTTCAGCAAAACATTGGGAAGTGGGTTTGTTTTTTGGTTGTTTTTGGTTTTTTTTTCCAATTCTTTTCCTTCCTGATCTCTTAAAATTAACTTTTTGGCCACCACTGGATCTTTCCAAACAGGCCTCCCAATTGCCCTTGGTGGAAGGCCAGGGGCTGAAGGCCTTGGGTGCTTAGCCATGGCTAAACCATCGTGCTCCAACCCAAGCTCCGAAAATTTTGCTCTGAAAAGTTGTGATATACTTTATTGATTTCCCTCTTGGCATGTCACCTTTTACAGGACCCACTGAACCACCCAAAACCTCAAAAACTCCCATTTGGAGGGAGGGCCTCATGCCCTGCAAGGCCTGGGCTCCAGTTTCTCATCCGCAGTAGGTTAATACCAACCCTGGGTTACTGATGGCCTTTCCCTGGGCTTTAGCAGCCTCTGCTTGCGTATGACAGAGACCTGTGAGCTTCCACTTGATTAAATGTTAAAGCCCCATCTTGTTTGAAGTAAGAATCCCCTTTATCCCACTCCTCGCTGAGGAGATTGGTAGCCTGGTTCAAAGGGCAATCCGTGACACCATGATGTCATGTTGCGTGAGGGAGTCTGTGCCTCCTTCGTTCCACCTCAAGCCTCTTCTGTGCAAATACAGACCCTTATATACAAAGCCAACCGAAGATGTCAAAACACATCTGAACTGCAGTGATATACAGGGGTTGGAAACTTTCTTGTGTTACGTTTCCCAACCTTGGCCACTTGGATGCTGTGACAAAATGAACTGCAATGCACAGCACTGGCAGATTTACTGCAGGGAAAGCCATCTGCACTGTACGTATCCTGCAGTGTAAATACTCCAGGGGGAGAAATAAAGTGTAGTTTTTAGAGCAGTTTGTCTCAAGCATCCTCAATCTGGTCATTTTGACTGCAAAATTTGAGATGTGTAATAAAGTAGCAGCAAAGGCTTTGGGTTTCTCCCCAGCTCTTTGGCATTTGGAGTCAGAGACCTGTTTGTTTTGCCAGGAGAGATGGATGCTGGCCAGTGACAATAACCTTTTGTGTCCCTTCCCTTGTGAGCTATTGATGAAACTTGGAAATTAATGCCTTGAGCAGGGACTGTGGGCCATTCAGAGCCCAGCTCAGCCCCTGAACTGCATATTTTAACTGAACTGATTGCAAAACAGATCTGTCTAAATCGGTGCAAGCCTCTTTGTGTGGACACTCCTAAATCAGTTTAAGAGTGGCTGGTATTGATTTTAACTTAATGTGGTTTGTTACTGAAGTAAGCTGAATCAATAGTGCTAAATAGGTGCAATTTCTTGTGTTGACTATGCCATAGAAAACTTTCATAGAAAAGAGATGCTCATGAGGGAAAAGCACTGAGCTCCTTGCTGCCTTGTGTTCCTCTGTCATTCCTCTGCCACTCTTTGGGATTTTTCCCTCATGATGTTTCTTTGCATGAAGCTTCTTAGCGCATTTTCATCTTTTTATTAGAAGAGGTAGGAGTAAGGAATTTGTGAGTCCAAATCTACTTTAATTTAGCATTTCTAGGAATATGATTTATTCTCTTTGCCATCTTTGAGATGGGAACCGCCGCAGGGAGTCAGAATTCGAGTTGTCCAAAGGCTTCAGGAAGATGATAGGGAGGTTTAGACAGTTCCTGTTGACTTGGGAAGCTTGAGCTGTGCTTTATGATAGACTTTCTGTATGACCTTGGGGAAACCACAAGGGATCTCATCCTCATTTTCTCAGTGGTAGTACTTGGCGCCTGGAGGATGGGGGTGGCATGCTTAAAGATTTTTGTTGTTGTTGTTGAATTATGAGTGGGGCATAGAAATACCTTTGACAGGTCCATCTGCGTGGCCTTCTAACCTTCTTGTCAGAGCTTTACGCCTGCACTTAATATGTGAGTGAGAAGAAGGAACCGTCTAGATGTCTGTCAAGAAAGAGGAGAAAGGAGAAATGCTGTAATGAGAATGAGCTGCCCTCATTAGAACTCCATCTGGGCGCTGTTGAATCCAAGGAGGGTTTTTGTCTTCAAACTCCCTATATCCAGCATTTAGTACTTACTGTCAATACACTGAGTTTCCTTCTCATGCATTATGCAACCTGTCTTACTTGCTTGTTGCCATTCTAACGCTGCCTAGTTCAGTGCCCTGTTATTATAACCATCCGAGTTGAGCTGCTAAACTTTATTTATTATACCAGCTAACATCAATTATGGATCCCTGCAGCCATTAGAGCTTTGTATTGATTTCCTTGCAAGTCTGGCCTCCTGGCCGATACAGAGCAAGTGCCTCTGTCCTCCACAGGTCTGGTGATGCTTCCTTGGGTCTCATGGGACCCCATGGGATGCAGCACTCCAGTTGACCAGTGCCTCCTAATAGGCCTTGCAAAGAGGCAAGGCAGGGTGTCACTTTATCTCCTCCTGCTTTTACAGCTTTTCACACCCTGAGGAATTGAATATCCCCCCTGTAACACTTAGCAACAGATTATCAGCATGTGGGTGTTTGAATTTTCTCCAGGTCTCTGGTGGATTTTTGCATCTTCTGTGTGGTTGTTTATTTTTGTTTGTTTTTATGATCACCCCCAAAAGATGAACAAGAGCCATATTCTCTCTCACACTCCTGCCATTGTCATTCATGTCTCAGTCAAAATCTCATTTTCATTCAGGAAACAGAAGTTCTGTCAACTCGTTTAACTGCACAGAAAACATCAAGCAAGAAATAAAGCCCAATTAGGAATAAAGAGGAGGAAGAGGCTCAGTCTAATAGATAGTTTTGCTAAGTGGTTTCCTCAGCTCTCCTTGCACGCTGTTGCTGTGTGTACCCCTCAGAGCACCAGCCCGTTCTGGACACATGCAGAAAGGCAGCACTGGCTTTTGGAGATGGCCTCCCAGCTTTGGGAATGATCAAGTGGATTGTCTGTCCCAGGAGGGCTCTATTTTCCTCCTGCTGTGAGATTTGCTCTCTGAAATCCTTGCTCCTGGCTCTGCCCTTTGGTAGCAGCAGGATGGTGACGGAGGAGGTGGCTGTGCTCGCTGCATGGCCACTGAGCTGGAAAGGCTCTTGGAAGCACAGGGAATTGGAGACGAGCATAAACCAAACCCGTCCTCCTGGGTGCTGGTCCCTAGTGCATCACCCAAAGGCTGGGCCGCCTCCTCGCAGATGCAGTCGGCAGCCAGGCTGGGGTGGGTGAGCACTGAGCTCTGCTCCATGAGCTCTGCTCCAGCATCTCCCACGGGCACCTCGTGCCAGCTGGGACCTTGGGGCAGGCCCCGCCACGTGCACCCCGGGGCTGGCTCTCTGCTTGCAGGTTTCTTGCCTGCCTTCCCTTGGCTCTTCCCTTCCTTTCAGGAGATGACCACTTCAAACAACAGTTCTGCTTTCTGATGCATTAAGACTTGGAAATTTGCCATTCATCACAGCTGCGCGTTTGAGCCTATGTGATTATTTTGGGAAGTGAACCATGGTGATTTGTGTGTATGTGTTTTATTGGCAAGCAGGATGTTCCGTATCTACCTCTCCCTGGCTGTGTGCATTTGCATTGGTTAATAAAATGAATAATGTTCAATGACTTTCTGATGGGTGAGCAAGAGGTGGCATTCAGGATGGAGTGGCTTTTCGTGAAGGCTAAAATTTCATCCTAAAAGACTGAGCCCTCTGTGGCAGCTATACATAATCTATAATAACAGAAGCTTTTAACCCATCCATAATTGCTCTCATATAGAAAATGATTGCTGTAAGTTAACTTCATAATTCTAAATCAGTGGCTCTCAGTAGGATTTCACATGCTTTAATTTGCCTTGAATTATCTGTAGAACTTGCAGACACTTCATCTATGCTCTTTTCTGCTTATGCTCCCTGCCATTCTGGCCCAAATTTGTCTATTTAGTGTATATATATTTTTATTTCTGAAGTACACCCTTTCCCAGAGATGCTTCTACAGTGGCAATGATTCTGATGTGAATATAGTGGACGACATGCGCTTAATCTGTTTCCCTTGGAGGCTGACCTGTGCTTTAAACCTGGAATATTTTTATTATCTCAAGTCGAGGGACCTTTCGTGTTTGTATTTCTAGGCTTGGGAAGGGTGACTCTGTATTTGCTGGTAGGAGACATACAGATGATACTGCTTTATTAATGCTTAACCTGATTAACACTTAGCTATCTCACTTCTTTCTCTGCATTTTTAGAGCAGAGCAAGAGATAGATTACTACTTTTATTTGGAGTTAAAATTGGGAATTTGTCTTTATTTAAGAATTTCTGCTATGCAAAACCCTCAAGAAAGAAATTCTTAAGAAAGAAATCCTTACTTTCCCTTTTTGTAAGCCCCTCTAGGTTAAGAAAGGCATCCATGTACACTGGGGTGAACCTGAGCGGGCTGCGGTGCTGGGTGATGGTTTGTGGGGCGCTTGGTGCCTCTTTCCTGGCCGGCCGAGGGGAAGGTTTGATGCCAGCTCTTGGTCTGTTAGATATGCTGGATATGGTCTGGATGTGGATTGTGGGAGATGGAGTAGCCGAGGATCCTCCCTAATGAGAGCAAACTGAGCCATTGGGTGCTTGGCAATGCCAAGAATGAGCAAGGATGCCACTCCTGCCCTTGTGGCAGCAGTCAGCTTGGGTGAGCCTGAGTGACAGCAGATCAGGGCATTGCATTACTGCTTGTCTCCAGAACTCTACGTCTGTGTCAGCTCTTTGCTAAATCAATAAACAGGATGTTGAAGGAAAAAATACTTTTAGGCTTCTTATGTCTTGATGCATCAAGCTGGTTGGACAGGAAGAAGCTTGAACGGTAACCAGAGTCGCAGGGTGGCTGGCTGCTGATTTTTGTCAAATTGCAAATATAGGCAAGGGCTGAACGCTGTGAGACTGTGGCTGGGCTGTGAATGGGAAACCTCCTCCTGGAGAGGAGGGCACTTGTGTGGGTTCCTCTGCAGGAATAGTTGCTATGCAATTTGGATAGAAATCTCTAACCAAGGAGCCTGAGGTACAGCATCAAGAAGCAGAGAAAAATCACTTTGCATGTTCCAACAGACTAACAAATTACCTATGGAAACGCACTTGAGAATATTCCTCAGTAATTGGATTTCAGCTGTTGTTTCAGTGGATGTGCCCTCAGGCTGTGAAGGTAAAAGGACTCTACCAAAATGCTTTGAAATGTGCTCTGGCACCTACAAAATGTGTTTACTATTAAAAAGTGAAACCTGCAAGTCAGAACGCTGCTAAGTGCAGTTTAGAAACAAAATTGCACCCCTGCAGCAAAGCTTAGGGTGATGAAGCATCTGCTTTATCTGGATGGTCTCAAGCAAGAAACATTGCTGTGACTTGAGTGGGGAAGTCCTATCTGCTGTCTTGTGCTGGTGGAACACGGACTTGTCTGTGTTGTGCAATGGAATATAGTGCAGAAATACTCCAAGTGCTGCCAGGCTGAGTTGAGTAGTTCCCATGTCCTAGAGTGGGTCCAAAAATGCCTCAGAATCTGTGGGATTTGCTTGTTTGGGCGGGTGTCACTTGGATGTGACTGTCCAACCTCTGCACCCCAGGCTGCTGAGAGCAGCTTTAAAACACTCAGAAGTTGCTGCTGTTCATAACTGTGGGAAGCAGTTGGTTAAGGAACGTGGCACACGCTGCCGTCAGGCACTCACAGCAAGTACCGCTCCGTGTGTTTCAGCGGACACTTGCTCTGAGGGGAGAAGGACTCTTGTACCTCAAGAGCTCTGTGTACAGCTAAAAATCCAATAGTGAATTTGAGATACTGTACCTGGAGAATGATCAGTTTTTCGTAATGGGAGGGATCATTTAGAAGGGATTTCTTTCAAACAGTTTTGCACAAACTACTAGAAAGAAGTTTCTGAAATTCTGTAGATTAATTATAAGACCAAGATGCCCCAAATGTAATTTCTTTTTTTCCTCACAAGGGAAAACTTGTGAGTAAAGTTTATTTTTTAACTGTAAAGCAAAAGTGACTGAGCATATATCACACGTCGTGCAGGAGGGAATAAAAATTTTGATTTCTCTATTAAAATAGCATTGAGATAGGCTACTCTTAGATCTGAAATCCCCTGGCACTGGCTTGCCTATAAGCACACGCAATTGAGAACTGCTTGTTTTGCTCTCAGCTTTAGGTTTTGGCTGAAGATAACAGCTAGACTTTGCAACCTGCATGAATCCATCTGAATGTTTCAGATCCCTCTGCCCTTTGGAAGGAGCCTAAAGCAAACATGGCCCCGGCAACTGCCCTGTTTTGTTTCGAGGGAGCTGCGTGGAGAGAAATAAATCTGCTCTGCCGACGGAGGCAGCTAGTTCTGTGGGTTTATAAATGCTCCAATTGAGTGTTTTGACACGGCAGTCAGATATAGTTAATCTTTCCCTTGACCTCCTGATACGGGCGCGCGGGCTGAAACCGCTAGTTAAGCACGTCCGTCTCCTGTTGTACCATTCGCGCTCCAGCGCGCCGCCTAATCAAGTGCAATATATCTCTGGGTAAAACACACACAGTGCTTTTCACAGCTATTTAAACAAAAAACAGACCTCTGTGCATTAGTTACATACACAAGCTGCACAGAATGGTTGTTCCTGTGGTTCGCAAGGAGGCTTGGTGGGCTGGCTTTTTCTCCAGGGAGGAGGTGGGGAAGAGGTGTGGGAAATGCTCTTATGTGTGCTTGAATATGAAAAATGCCCCCTTGGGGTCATCCCAAAGGATTTGCATCCTGATGGGCGGATGACTTTGTGCTCAGGACCTAGGCTAGGACTAGGAACAGGTGTGGATGTTCCTGAGCAAAGCCAGAAGGGTGTTGCTCTGAGACTGAGCAAATTCTCTTATCTCTGTGTCTGACAATGATAAAGCTTCCCTCACACAAAGGGTAGCTCAGGAGACGGTCACACTGGGGCAGGAGAGGGAGCTGCAAGGATTAGGTGGATTTGTTTGAATTGTTGGGCTTTTCTTCTTGGCTGTGTAGTTGGATCTGGGAAATGTGCTGACCACAGAGGTTCAGGAAGAAATCTGGTGTCCCAGAACAATTTTTCTTTGTAGGTTTAGTAAGATCTATTAGTTTTTTTAGATATATTCATCTCCACACCTCACCACAGAGGTGAGACTGGCAAACCACAGGAGCATTGAATTCAGCTAGTCTGGGGAGCTCTTGGATGGAAAAGAGGAGGGTAATATAGGGAGTACTAAAGGGAAAGACACTTAGTTTCTGGATGACTTTGGAAGGGGTTTGATGTAACCTATGATTTTGGAAGGTGAGGTCCTCCTTGCAGCCAAGGAGATGAATTAGACCAGTGTTTCACTACCTGTGATCCAGGAGTGACCACAGGACAACGCAGAGAGGCTAGTGAGGTGACTGGGAAAAATAAATCATTTCAGATAAGTGAGCACACATACAAAAGAGAGAGAAGAAATACGTTTCAGCACTGATCTAAATGTTGGTTAGATTTGCAAGTAAATTAGCTATACCAAAAATATTGTGAATTTATAAAGAAGTGAGGTAGAAAAATTTAGGTGGACATGGAGGTGTCACTCATAAAACTAGGGAAAGCTTCTGGTTTGAGAATTCGGGAGATATTGTAATTGAGTATTAAGAAATTACATGTTCCGAGATAAAATATATCCTAGCCCTGCAGAAGTCTCAAACATGTAAGTGTGAGATCTTCCCAGACAGCTCCACATGTGCGTCCTCCGCAAACGTGTGTGTGCAAACCAGACACCTGCCCTCTTGGGGGATCCGGGCTCTGGTAAGCCACCTGCAAGGCCCATCCGGGACCTCTGTGCCTCTGTCCCTCACCTGTGAAATGGAATCTCTGTCTCCCTTGGGAGACAGCGGTGCAGAGCTCGGAGCAGGATTTACGCAGCGCTCGGACAGCAAGCAGCAGGCAGCGTTTACGTGAGTGCTCCTTAGCATGCAGGGCATGCCCAGGTAGCAGCGCCCTGGCGCCGCGTCGCCCCTGCTGATAAATCTTGTGTGGAAACAACGCTCGGCTGCAGCACTCGAGCTCCTGCCATGTGGGAACATCAAAGCGCAGCACAAGCAGAGCTTGATCTCCCAAGCAGTGGCCAGGGTAGATCCGTGCTGTGGTGCTGATGGGGACGTGTGTGTCCCATCCAGGGCTGGCTTTGGTGAGGGAGAGATGTCCCACGTGGGTCTGCCTCATCTGCAGACATCAGGGCATATGGTCCGTTACTGCTGGCGTAACCAAGTTCTTCTTGGCCCCGTGTAGTCTAAAAGCAGAATAGCTCAGGATTTATTCCCTGTGCTCTTGATTAATGCTCAGGAAAGGCGAGCTGGAGTGACAGTGACAGCTCCTGTTTATCCGCACTATTTCATCACAGATGCAGCCGCCTTGTCCCTCTTGCAGTACTGCTGAGCAGCGCCAGGCCCTGCCGTCCCCACCAACCGGGTCCCTTCAGCCTCCTGGACCCAACTCCCAAGGCTGAACTGACACCTCACAAGACATTTTTTTTTTCTGTCTCTGTTTTCATAAATATAAGATCATGCAACAAATGAAACTCTCAACTGTGGCCTCCTCTCTGCCTCTTGTGTTGACATTGCAAGTAGCGTGGGTGCCACCAGGGAGAGGAGGGCACTGCACAAAGCCTTGCAGGCAAATCCAGGTGTTACTGGTGAAAGAAAAATACATGCTAGTACAGTTTTTAAAGTCTGTGTCTTCCATACGTTGAAAGACAATTGAATACCATTATAAAATCAAATAGCAATGCCTATGCAAGGTATCATCTCCTGCAGTTCTGCAGAACGCTGGGGTGTTGTATCATGTACCTTCTTTGAAGGCTGCAATGCCTTTTAAATGTATTTACCTCCCCCTATAGCTTTAAACCCTATGCAGCTTCAGAGCAGGAGGTACCTGCTATTAAACTTTTCTTATGATTTGCTGTATAAAGCTATTTCTATCAAAGGAGTGTGGCTGCTGACTGAAAATTTCTGTCAAGCAAAACCATCAAATTACAAAATAATTTAGGATGCGAGAGACCTCTGGAGGTCACGATCCCCAACCTCCTGTTCCAAGGAGGGAGTTGCTGCTTTGGTTATGGTTTAAATGTGATGACTTTTTCTTTTATACTGTGATAATTATGTAACACTTCAGGGTGATTGATTTATTATTCTTTCTGGCTCTGAGGAAAATGATAACTGGAGGAAATGGATAGGACTTTTTCAGAGCATCTAGATGATAAGTTGAGCACAGCAACCTTGAGCTGTGTTTTCCTGGGCGGGCCCAAACCTTGGCCTGGAGGCAGCGGTGGAAGGACCAGCCTGGGGGATGGATGTGAGCCATGGCTGGGGGTAGCCAAGAAGGGGCTCCTGGTAACGTCCATCTGGACCCCTGGGACTGCTGGTGTGTGGACCAGCACCGTGTCCCCAGTGTGTGACATGTCTGGCCACATGAAAGCCCCATTGGGGCCCTTGCCTTTGGAATGCAAAAGGTGCCTTTGAATGGAAGCAGCCTTCAAGTAGCCTTCCCAGCACCAATGGGCTTCCTTCCTCACTGCCCTCCTCCCCGAGTCATGCGGGAGGAGCTGGAGAAAGAATAGAGATAGTAAAGCTTTACTTCAGCAAATCCATAAATCACTTCATTCACTGATTATTTATGGACTACATCACAAGCTTATGACAGCAGCTCGTAAGAGAGAGTTCCTGGCTGCTGAGCAGTTGGCTTAGTTGTCCTCTGAGAGCATTAAATATGCATCTGACTCGGGTAACTGCAATGGTTTTATTCCATTAACCCGTGGCTTTCAACTTTCATCCTGTACAACCAGTGTTATGCACAAACATGTTAATGCTTTTTCATGTTGTTTATGTTACGCTAGAGGCTTTGTTAGAAACATGCTGCCCTCTTTGAGTGGAGCTGTCTTGGCTGGATTTACACTGTCCGTTGTGTCAATCTTCCACTCGGGAAGGCAAGTTAAGGGCAACTCTCCTACCCTGCTTGCTGGAAAGCTTTTCCATTTGGGTATATTTAGTGCTTAGGAAAGGACAGTTCTGTGATGAGGCAGGAACGATGGACATCTGCTGTTCTTGGCTGCCAAGTACCTCAGCAAAACACGACCTTCCTGCTATCTTTGCTGCTCCTGCTGTCTCTGTACCATTTCTCAAGTTTTTGTTGGCCTGTTACCAGACATGCAAGGAAAAAACAGCCTGATGCAATGAAAAAAAACCCTCGTTAGTGGGACTGGAAAGGATGCACGAGCTGTTCAGCCGTGCAAACCTGCGTGTGTCTGTGGGACGAGGTGCAAAGCAGCTGACAAGCAGCGAGGCCCTGGCTTGGGTGACCTTAAATAGGAGACCAGCACAGGGCTGCAGTGTTGCACAGCCTTGGACCAGTGGCTCCCTGGTGCCATTTCACAATTAAATGCAAGAAGTGTTAAAAAGGACATGGTAATGAGATTTGACAATAGCATTGAAACAGCCTAACTTGAGAGTAATCTGTTTTGAGAGGGAAAATATTATTCCCATTGTTTTCTTCTCTGCTTTTTCTTTAAAATTAGACGTAGGTTTCCAGCTCTTGTGTAGGAGTAGGCCTGCTTTTGTGTTTAATAATGGTTTTAATAGGCGAGTGTTTTAGGCTCCGCTGCTGTAGAACTTGTCAGTCAGTATGAACTGGGGCAGACTTAGCAGGTTCCTTTAATATTGGAAAATTCTCTGCAATTTTTTCCCCTAGACTGAGTAGATCAGAGTATTGCTGTAAAACCACAAATAGACTCAGCAAAAATATATTTAAAACCTAACAATCTCTGAATTTACTCCCGTTGCAAAAGACCTCACTATATTGTGGAAACCTGTGTCCCATGAACTTGTTGGTACAAAGCAAGTGGCATGGATTGCTGGTCTGGTTGCATTTAATGCTGGATACTAGTATGTATCACTTATATAGTGCAGGCAGTATGCTTAGTCCAGTATAATTGTCTCAGTTTGTGATGAGATAAATCCTGGTCATTATTTCTGTGGCTTCATAAATCCAGACCTTCTTATGTTCCAGTTATCAGAGGTAGACTGCATCATGAATATATCAGTCTCGTAAAATATATCAGATTTCCTCAGGTGGCCCTGGAGAAGCGCTGCTTCTGGACTGACCGTTATATCTGGTTAATTTGAGAGCTGCAGAATACTTATCTTCTCTGTTTAGTCTATCTTGACACTGGAGTCCTGCAATGGCAGTTGTATCTTGGAATAGACCCTGATGTCATAGTTGTGGCACCTGCGTTTGTTTCTTGGGAATGAAGGATTAGCAAATGATGGATTAGACAAATTAATCTATGTTATGTCAGGAGTACATTCCACAAGGTTCAACTTAGGGTGATAGATTTATTGTTTATTCTTTGCTGTTGTGTGCCTCTAAGTGGGTCATCTTAATGTTATGGTGTGTGATAGCAGCACATGGTTGAGCTGTTGTGTAAAGGTCATCATTTTCATAATTAACCCCATTTCTCATAGTCTTTTAATGATGATACTCTTAACTTACATCCAACAGTAATATGACAAAGAAACACAGTTCCTTAGGATAGGTTTTAAAAGATTACAACTCCAAATTAAAAAAACATAGACTTTCAGGGTAAAGTGTGTGTTTTTCAACAGACTAGCTGTGACTGAGCTTTATAACCCAGGAATATTTTCAGGGAGAAAAAGAGGTTTTAGAAGTTCTTGCAACATCATCTTTAAATAGACAAGGAGCATGGGGCTCTCACAAGAGATTAAAAGATGGTTTCAAGTGGATGATGCATAGATTTTTAGAATGATACAGTAAAATAAACCTTTCAACAAAAAGCAAAGACCTGGTTCATAGTTCTATTTGATTTTTTTTTTTCTCTCAGAGCCAGCAGAACAACCTCTAAGTCTTAAGTGGATCACTAGTAGAGTGGAGATGCCCAACAGGCGTTTTGAAGTACTTGTGCACACAGTCTTTCGTGTGTGTGTGTGTGTTTTGGTCTACTTCCTATCCTCAAACTTTGTTTCTTATAGAGGATTTGTTCCTGCTGAACACGTTTTTTCAAGAGGCTTGTTGGAACAGGGATTTCCTGTGTGAAGGCACCTCCTTCAATCCTGTCTTCCAGTTGACCTTTAGCTAGTGGATAACAGGGGGACTGCAGACATTTGTGGACCATGGTCCATGCTCATTGCCCACTTGGAACATGGATTGGGCAGCCTTTTGGACAGAATTGAGCTTGTTCCTTCTGCTTGCACTTGGTGTCATTTCCAAAGGCACCTGGGAAGGGCGAGTGTCTGCCAAGTCCCATCTACTTGGCTGGTCCAGCCGCAGACTGCAGCAGTGCTCCTGACTTCCCTTGTCTTTATGACTGAAATGAAGAACCTTAGGGCTGGCAGAGTACTGTGTTTAATGATACTGTTGGCTAATCATTTACAGCAGAACGCAAAGGAGCAGTAGTGTGTT
>JAUBOD010000858.1:2238774-2266419 GCA_032353885.1 Nothura maculosa
GGGCTGGCAGAGTACTGTGTTTAATGATACTGTTGGCTAATCATTTACAGCAGAACGCAAAGGAGCAGTAGTGTGTTTTTAATCTTTACAAATGTATCTAGATAAGCCAGGAGACAGACTTATCTTTTGTATTACAAGAAAGGGGGGAGGGGAGCCCCCACCAAGGAACATTGCAATACTGTCCTTGGCCTTTTCTTCAGCCTTTGTCTTCTTGTATCTTGTGCTTTTGAATTAATGTGATATGAACTCTGAATACTTAAGTGATCTATTCATTTTAATTAGCTTCCTAATAGCTTCTGGACAGAGATCGAACATGATGCTGGGGACTGTAGTGTTTGTTTCTGAAGGTGTAGGACATGAGTGAGGTGCCTGCTGAGTCTGTATTACTGCCCTGTTTAATCTGCCATGTGGCCTCCAGGCAGGTTGTATCATTGGAGGGTGTGAACATGAGGAGATGGAGGAGCAGGGCCCTGAGCTGCTGTGTTGCGACTGCCACCTCCTCTTAGGAGGCTCCAGTTTCCCAGCACTTTCATGCCTTGCAGAGCACAGGAGGGATTTCTGGTCTGCCTGGAGCTCGCAGACCTGCTGCATGCCCAGCTCACGTAGGTTGGATGGTCTTGATGTGCAGCTCACCCCCTAGACTGCCCTGGCTCGTGTCGCACAGGAACGAGTTAGCGCTCAGTCCTCCCATGCCGTGACATGAGCCAATATCAGGATTCTTCTACAGACTCCCCTCAGATGAGTGTCTGAAGGGTGAAGTGTTTCCACCAGATGGGCCTGTCTGGATTCTGCCTGTTTCCTCAGCAGGAAGCATACGGTGGAGGCTTGGGACGACGTAGGTGAGGAAACCAGCAATACTTTTTACATTTAAGTGCGTGTGCATGGAGATATGAATGGGAGGAAAGAGCCACTGAGCTTTGGAACAGCCAAGAACGGAGGCAGAGAAATTCACACTGCTGCAGTTTATCGAAGCTGTGAAAGATGGGGTAGATGAATCACTCTTGCAGCAACCTTTTCTGCTACCAGAATCCCAAGATGTTAAGTTTTACTGTATGCAGTGTGTACTTGAAGAGAAGATGCAAGAGATGTTCTCTGAATCACTGGAGAGTCTGACGCACAGACACATTTTCAGGGGAATAATTTACATATGCATTCCCTTTCTAAAAATACCCACCACAGTATTGCCTCTTTTTTTGAGTGAAAGGCTCTCTAGTCTTGTAAGTGTCTAGAACTGGGAAGCTTCAGTTATCTTGATGCCACGTTAGAACCTCAGAGGGGCAGTGTGTGGTGTGGGTGGGCTTTTCTCAGAAGGAAGAGGTTGGAGGTAGCTAAGTTCCAGATCGAGGAGGACAAGATATTTAACCTAACACCACCCCAAAACATTGTTTATGCTCAGTTTCATGAGTGTGGCACATGGACAGTAATGGACAACTGTTCTTTAATTCTCCCCTTCTCCAAAAGGGCAACACTGTGGAGTGGCAAGTTGTGGACCTCTCATGGGGGAGCAGAAAAATCTGTGCAGACACTTAGTTTTTAAATGCTGGAGCTTCATATCTGTGGGGGAAGAGCAATGTGGGGTCTTGGTCCAGTCTTCCTTCAGTTGAAAGTTCCTTTCCTGTATCCTTGGTTTTGTGAGAGTGTCTGGGATTTTCAACCAAAGCTTGGTACTGGTGTCTAAATAGACAGCACTGTCCATATTGTCTTTTGTGGGGAAAACAGATGGAGAGGCAAGAGGGAGTGAATTGCAGAATGAAATCTACTTCCCTATCAATGATGAAGATATTCAGTTTGTAATAAGTAGATCAGTGGAAAACATGCATTTATCTGTGAAATTCTTCTGTGCTTGTAGCACTTCTGTGGCAGGAGGAGCCCTCTGACACAGCCCCCATCATCTTGGTGCCCAGGTCTCCCCTCAGGGATTTCTCCTTAGCCTTTGCCTTGTGCCTGTTGGGGACTAATGTGTAGGAAAACATGAAAGAAAAGAAAAAAAGTACAAGCTGGCCATTTATGTGAGGTGGGAGGAAATCAGGCAGTGGCAGCCATGGGAAGGATGAGGTTATGAAGGGCCTGGCTGGTTGCAGGGTGCAAGCTACAACACGAGGAGTCTTTGTGGGGAGATGCAGCAGAGCGATGTTCTGCTCTGCGTTACAAGGGCTGATCAAAACTAGTGACCAGGCTCTCTAGCAGTAGTGCAGGGGCCTCCTTAAGCTGTACAGCTCTGAGGAATAGAGAGAGGACAACAGGCAGCCCAGGCCCCAACAGCAAGGCCAATGGCTGAACTGCCAGGGAAAATTTGTGAAGTTTAGTCTCTTTTGGTTTTGTGTGTACACTCAGGAAGTCCCATTAACACCCACTCGCTCCAGCAACATGCATCATTTTGCACCTTATTGTGCCTTCTACAAAAAGACTAGAGAAATGCTCAGCGCTTCTCCTCAGAAATGGTTTGTCAGAAAACATCACCCCAAACAAATAGATACACACAAGCCCGAGCGGAGGGCGAGATGGATTTGTAGCACTTCTCTCCCTCACCTTATCTGCTCCGAAATGTTTTGGCAAGCCATGAAATATTGGAGCCCTTTGCTGTCAGACGCAATATATTTCAGCAGGAGCTGCATTAACTGCTCCGGCTGGGTGTTGGGGCTCTGACAAGGAGCTAAGAGGTTCCTGGTGAAATGAGATGCAGTGGGAAAGTTAGTCCAGACTGGCTGTTCTGGCCACGTTTTGGAGCCCTTGCATGAGGACAGGAGCAGCAGCGAGTGAACTGTGCTGGCCATGGAGACAAACAGGAGAAAAGGATCATACATCCAGTGTAATAGAAATGATAGATGACCTGCCTACTCATTCATTTCTAGTAGTTTTCCAAGTGTTGCTGTTTGTCTGCATCCCGTTAAGCTTTTGATTTGTTTCCATCTGTTCAGTATAGATCACTTCTGCAGTTTACTTAAAACACAAATACCCTTTATGAATCTCTACAGATGGCTTTCAAAGACTTATAGAAAGACAAAGATAAGATCAAGAAAATTTCGAGTGCTCGCCTCGGGGGGGAAAAGTGGGACAGTCGCTCTGCCTTGCAGCTGCAAGCCACGTCACATCAGACACTTTGATATGTTTCATTTTCTGTCTGAAGTCTACATCTGAAAGGCAGCCTGCCTTCTTGCAGGCAGTGTGCAATTTTGGTTAGTTGGGGTTCTTTCACAGCTTCTAAAAAAGACGCTCATTTGCATCCTAGAACAAAGACAACATTTTTTTTTTCTTCTTAATTCAGTGCATCTTAGCCAAAAATTGAACATGCTGTGAAGCCTGTGTGTGCGTGTGTATATGTATGTAGCAGTTCTCTGGAGCTGCTGCCTCCTGCGCACGGGCCCAAGTGCAAGGAAAGCCAGCAGCAAGTTAGCTCTCAGTGCAGGCCTGTCTGTATTTCCCCTCTGAGCAATGTGTGTGTGGAGCTTCCCTGTCTCTTGGGTTGCTGTCCACTGTTGGATTGCACCCCTTCTGGCCCCGAAGTCCCTTCTCTTGTGCTAGGGTGTGATTTGATCCTCAGGTGTGAACTGGCCCATCTACAGAGATGTGAGGTTGGGCTGCAGCAACCACGAGCTGTGAGGCTTAAAATCCGAGATGTAAAATGAGTGAGCAATGCCAACAGTGGGAGAAGATGGAAGGACGTAATGGATGAAGGACAGTGCTCTGTTTGTTCTGTTTCTTTTGTGTGGGAGGCCAAGACTGTGGCTGGTGTAAACTAGGTTAACTCTACTAGTCCCAATGTATTGTTTGGATGTGTTTCCAAAAAAACAAATCACGTGAGGTAGAGTAGCAGCTAAATAGCTGCTGCTCCTAATCTGTTTTTAGACTCCTTGCATGTGAGTAAGGGTAGACTCACACATCTCTTCTTTCCCTTTTAGTAACTTTGGGTCTGTTCCAAAGCCCTTTGAAATCAATGGGAATCTTCCCCTTGCTTGTAAGGGACACTGAAGTGGGCGCTTGGAGATTAGCTTGAGGCAGAATCAAAGTCTTCACAGGGATTCCTGTATTTGCATTGCAGATCAGGAGCTTGTGAAAAAGAAAACGCGTGCACCTTAAATGTGCAGTGTGTAACTTATTGCTAAGAGCTGATATATTAAAAATAAAAAAAAATAAACCTGTAGGAGTCATGCACGTTAGCACTGGACTTTATTTGCAAAGACAAGGTGTGTATTGTTTGCCCAATTAAAAAGATAAAACCTGAAGACCACAGTCAGCGAAATGAGCTGTGAAATGAGTGATGACTCGCTGAACAGGCAGGTGCATGCACAAAAGCATATGCAAACTGCTCCACTTATCTAAAGACAGGTTTATTGCCTGGTCATCAATTTACACTGAGGTTGCTGCAGAAATTTGCAGCCTGCCTTTGCGCTGCATGTGCAGATAAGCAGTAAAAGCAGCAACGTCCAGGAGGCTTTTCCTGCCTTTGGGAGAGGGAATGATTATTGGAGGTGGGAAGAAAATAGTGAGTGAGTGGGGAGCAGTGAGGATCTCCCAGGGGGAGAAGGCTGGGGGAACCCTGCAGCAGGGTGCAGCTGTTTTTGTGCTGATGAGCAGGTTGCTCTGCTCCTCTGGGAGAAGAGTGCCCAGACCCGGGATGCCGGGATGTGACACCCATGGGCTGGGTGAGCCTCTCTTCCAGGAGCTAAATGAGGCAGCCGCAGACAGGAGGTGCAGCTCATTTGTCTGGACCTCAGCAGAAATGTTTGACACTGATGTTTGTACATGTTAGAGGGAGGTTCCTGGGCTGCAGGGATCCAGACAGCCCTTGGGTGCTGAGGAAAGTATCAAATTATAGAAAATACCAAAAGTTAAAACGAGTTCTTAAAACAAAGAAAAAAAAAAAGTGGAAAGATAAAGTTTATGAATAGGGCACTGACCTAGGGTTGAGGGCTTCTCTCATCACCTATAGCTTTGTTGTATTTTGCATGTTTCTCTGCATGGATTTCACCCCAGATTTTTTCATTAGCCCAGAAAACGTCCCCAAACCTTCCTTTTGCCCGCATGGGATAGAATATTTGGGCTTGTCTGTTCAGAATAGTTGGGACTGTGAGTTTTCAGGACAGGATGCGTCTCCAGCATGTGTGTTGTGCTGCTGAACAACACTGTGCTGCTCAAGAAGCAGCACGAGCTAAAATAGCTTTATCCTTGCTATAATAGAAATGCTATCAAGTTCTATAAATAAGAGCATATATGGAATATTGTTTGGTGTGATAATGCTAAAAATGTTCCAACGAGGAAGTCAGGGGAAAAAAGCAGTGACTTGCTATCTCATATACTGAACTGCAAGCAAAGCAGGCTTCTTATAAACTTTCCTAAAGAATTTGTGGTTTTTGCAAGGTAATTTTACAACTATATAAATCCAGCTTTTTCAGATGGACATGCGAGTTTAAGGCATCAAAGGTTTTCCTCGAACAGATGATTCTGTAGAGTCTATTTATGTTAGAAATCTATGTTTCTATGGCTTAATGTGTTTCGTAAGTTCATCTGCAGGACCTTAATAGACAACAGTCTTAGTTCATTACTAAGCATTTATTTCTAAAGAAACTAACTTTATTGGATATTTTAGTACTCAGAGAGTGAATTTGTAAAACAGAAACTGTTGGAAGATTTCAAACTGCTTGAACTGAGCATATAATCCACTACGAATGACTTCACTGGAAGCTTCACAAGAAAGAGCTGTGAGTTGGTGGCTGTTAAATTAGTTACTCCTGATCTCAAGTAATAGAGACTTGTGGTTTTTAACCCAGAGGTTCAAAAAATCCAAAGTTTATAAAGCAAACACATCTGGCACTTGGGCTTGTGATGGATTCTGCACTCCAGCCCAGCACGCTGACATTTGTCTCCCATGAACATTAATTTCAAAACTAAGGGCAAGAGCATGGCTGAAGCAAATTGGTTATCAAATTAGACTGATTACAGGCCTTTTTTGAGCACATTCTTTGAAATTTCCTTTTTTTTTTTTTCCCAGTCTCCCGAGAATGTCAAACTGAAGTCTCAGATCCAAGCACTGCCTAAGCACTCCAAGCACTAAAACCTCTGATTTTTTTCAGCTCTGGCCTATCTCAATTTAAAGGAACTGCAGTTCTCTCCTAAAGAGACCGTCACCTAATGTGAGGCAGCACAGTTAGCTGCTTGAAGCAATTGCACTTCAGAAGCAGGAAAAAGAAAAAGGATGTAAAGTAAAAGGGAGAATTAGCAGAATAGAAATTCAAGGATTTTTCCTTTGGGTAGCTGAACAGAGTTTTATTGTAGACCAAGTTAGAGAAAAGACTTGTTGTTCTCTAGTGCATTTTAACTAGTGGAGATCAAACTTTTTTTTTTTGTAGATGTGTGTGTCTGTGTGCACATGCACATAACGCAACAGAGCTTGAAGAGGCTAGTGTTGTGGAACACAAAGCTAATCTAAACTGTTCTTATCTTGGTAACATAAAAAAGACAAGAATATTTAGTTGCTGCATGTTGGAAAGGAGCAAGCGTTGCTCTCACTTTGTGGAGCTCGGTGTCACGTTGTCCTGCCTGCCCCTTCCCGTGCGGAATCGCTGCGCGTGCATCTCTGCGAGCTGCAGCACGGCCAGATGGCTGCTGCCCGGGTGCACGGACACGTGACGACTTGGCGAGGCATTCAGCTTCGGTTTAAAAAAGAAAAGCAAAAAAACCTCTATGGAAATATGGTATGTCTTACAAGTTTGCATGAGGCTTGTTGTGATGCCTATTCATGTCACTTGAGGACATGGAGAGCTAACAAGGAGAGCTTTTAGAGCATTGTGGTTCCTTCCTGCAGGCAGTAGGAAAGGATGGAGGAGAGAAAAATAGGTAACAGAGTTGGGTTATGGTTGTACAGTGACATCAAATCCCTGAATCCTTCTGTTGGGAACCATGACTCATCCAGTACACACAGACACATTTGTAGCATTGGTCTTGTACTTTCAGTACAAGTATTAGTATTTGCTAATCTTTTATATATTTATATTATTTTATCCCAAATTGAAAAAGTCACAGCTTTTGATAGGTAAAACTGACATTAAAATGAAGAAAACTGGAGCAGCCTAATTTACCCTTGACTTTGCACATAATTGTCTGTAGCTATAGACTTTCTTTGGAAAAGTTATGTTCCACTGCTATTGTTCATTCTCAGCCACGGCAGGGTTTTGATGAAGCTGAGTTATGACCCTAGCTGCAAAATACCGTCTGGTATTCATAATGTGGGGATGTAGTTCCCATAATGAATTCAATTAAATTGTGTGTTAAAATGCATGATGTGTGGCCCTGGTCCATCAGTCACAGCGTTCCCTGCAGCCGCCTGCCTTTGACTGTGTGACCTTGGCCTTGGAGCATCACTTTGCCTTGTCTTTGGTTTTCTCTGTGTGGTTCATAGTGTTGGTTCACCCCTGTTAAGGAGATGCAGGTTGGCAGGTACAAAATGCCACCCAGCATCGGCGTGAAGCTGCAGGAGGGCGAGGGGAGCACTGATCTGTCGAGAGGATGGAGGTGACCTTGTGTGACAGGGAGGACGGTTAGTCTCAGTGTGATGACAAACAAGGAGGGGAACAGGATGGATCTGGGGGCAGACAGAGGTTCTGGCTACATTAAGAGCTAACTGATGGCAAGGCATTCACTTGAAATCGCAGAGAACTTGTAAGTTGAAAATTTATTTTTCCTTTCCATTCCTGACCTTTGCTACAGGGAGAAGCTGAAATTCATTCCTGCATGGGTATGAACACATGTATCCTTAGATCTATCCTTATCAATCCTTAGATTTTAAGATTTCTGGGAAGTCCTCACAACACTATTTGAAGGAAACTCCATATGCATAAAGCAATCAAGTGGGCCTGGAGGCGGAGGCCACCAGCCTAGTGCTGACTCCATGGCCAATGTTGTGCCAAACCCAGCCTGGAGGTAGAGCTACAACTCTTTGGACATGCCCTTTCTACCTCCACTTGGTTTGGAGTCCTTGGCTCTTTCTGTTTCTTAACCCTAGCCCTAGTTCTCAGCCAAATCTCAGGTGAGTGTGGAGGCTTAGGCCACGAGTCCTGGGGATTTATGGCATGCATATTTATTTTTAAGAAAGCAGTTAATTACATTTGGGAATAATGTTCTTAAATCTTCCAATAATGCAGCCCATTTTTTGTATTTTTGTTCAATTTCTAGGAATAAAACTGTAGCTGTATTGTATGCTTCTGTAAGGAATTAGGTCAATGTCTTCAATGTCTTTCTAAATCTCAACAGTGGCTTGTTCAACAGCCATCTTCTGGTGAGACATCTTTGTCTGAACAGTCAGTTCTACATCTGTGCCCCCATCTGCTGCTGAACACCCAAGCAACCTTTCACAGCAGAAACATTCTCCTCTCCCGAGTGTGAGGTCAGGCGTGACTTCCTGTGCTCACAGTTTCCTGGCGCTTCTGCTGTACTGGACTGTTCTGGGTGATTTGTGGAAGATCTTGATATCTGTCTCAAACACTTTGGCCCTGCATTCATCTCTTCTCCAACCCTCTCATAAACGATCTCCTCGCAAGGAGACGCCTCGATGGGTCAGGCAGCGGCCACGGAACAAGGCCCCGCTCGTGGGTGGCGGCCTGGCCACCAGGCCCTGGCATGGGCGCTCCCGGCCTGCGTAGGCCGCACCACGCTCGCCTTGGCCCGAGAGCCTCCATCACCGGGGCAGGTGCCGTGGACAGGGCCCGAGCACGAGGGTGACTCCTTTCCGACAAGGTTTCTAGTGAGGTAAGGGTGTCTGCGTTCCTTAAGACATGTTATTAAGGAGAAACGGTCTCTCATGCTCTATTATGAAGCAAAAGCAGAGAGTTTTCCCAAAGATTTTTAAGGTAGTTGGAAATGATGTTCTGTGCTTTTTTCAGTCTGTGTTGCTTCTTGAACTCTGCTTGTTGTAAACCCAAATCCTGCAGAAAAGACCATGCTGTTGGCAGGGCCTGCTGCTCTCACAGGTGGCTGTCTTTGCTGGGTTGCTTTGTCAGCATGCGTGTCCTGGATGCCTTGGCTGCTCTGGTGGTTCCTCTACTGTGTTCGCCATGTTAAAAGCCTTCACTGACATGCAAGATGCACATGAGCAGGGGCTGCTTATGGATACACAAACTTCTGACTTCTGAGGACAACAGGTGCCTTTGGCAACTGTGTGGGTTGGATGGCTTAGAGCAGAGCTCAGCTGATGGTGGTGAAGATGCCTTTCCTCATTGTTATCCATGGAGTCATGGTGGTTTGTGCCAGCAGAGAGGCCAAGCAGGGTTCCTGGAGCTCCTAAAAGCCCGAATGGACCTACAAGCCCATGGGGCAGGCAAGGGGAAAGCCGGAGCAGCCCTGGCACAGCCGAAGCTGCTGCGATTCCTGGCACAGAGAGCATCCCAGTGGCCAGGCTATTGCAATGCCAGCTCATTGTTTGGGAGCCCTAGGTCACCCCTCAGTCACTTTGTGCAACTGAACCATGTACAGGAGAGGTTGTTTCGCCTGCGGGCAACCCTCTGGAGCAGACATCTGTGTGCTGTAGATGGAACCAGATCCCATGTTCCTGAGGTGTCTGGCAGGTACTTTGAGGAAGGCAGAGCATTGCTGTGGCTTTGGGAAAGGCTCTGGTTGACATGGGATAGAGGAACAGACGTCTGTCATGTGGCTCCAGAGCGCACTGCAGCTGCTCACCCGTGGTCCCCATGAGTCCCACCAGCCGCCTTCTCTGGTCAGGATCTTCTACCTCCTTCCGAAGGCTTTTAGTCGAGGTTTGTCTTTGCAGCAGCGTGATTGCACGCTGCCAAATGCTGCTGGGACCAGGGAAGTGCATGAAGCTGGGGCGAGGGAACGCCATTCCCAGGTTTGCATAGAAGTCATTGCATAGCAATACACAAGCAAACCGGGAAAAAGAAAAGTATGCAATGAACTTTACTTGCTATCTTTTAATTCCCACAATAGAAAATTATAAATTATCAGCTGTTGGGGTGGCATCATGGGCAGGTGCCTGTGTGGCACCTGCTGCTGTCGTGGTCCTGCTGCTACCAGCTGCGTGACCTCGGGTGCCCTGCCTGTGCTCTTAGACTTAGCAGGTCTCTGTGCAGCTCTGGTTCTGCACACGCATTTCAGGGTTTCTATCTTAAATCTTTCCAGTCTTTATGTGAATGAGCAAGATGAAAATAGCTTAGCATGAACATTTCTCTATTCAAAAAATGCACTTTTCCTCAGTTTGAATCATAGAGGGGAAAAAAATTGTCAGAGCTACAGCCAAGAAGGATGTAAAGCTGTTATTGTACTCGTAAAACAAGTGGTGCAAACTAGAGCCGCGTATAACGCTGAGTGGGCAACTCTGCAGCTAAAGTGCAATAGATTATCTCAAGCTAGGATGCTGAGGGCCATCAGTCATGTGGCTTCCAAGAAACTGAAGACTTGCACTGAGAAATGATTTACAAGGAAAAACTCTGCGTCTGCATCAGGAAAGAAAAAAAGATACATTTAAACTAAGATCTGTTAACTTGCATAGTCTGGGCAGCACACTTTAAAATTGCCTTTTTCTTTCTTTACTTTTTTTTTTTTTCCCTAGGGAAACAAATCTGCATGTTTCATCTAAATTCTCATCCTTCCTCCAATGTTAATTTCTTTCAAGGATAATGAATCAGACGTTAAAAATCAGGTTGTAAGTGCCTGTCTTACAGGATTCCCGGTAGACTAGCGCCGTTTAGTTAGCTACCATCTCTGGCTTCTCCTTGCCAAGGCAAAATTTTCTCTACCACAGCAGTGGAAAAATAGACTTTTTTAAAACAGTGAATTAGCATGACAAGGTGTGGCACAAAAAAAAGAAAATAAAAAAAGAGGGGAGGGATGACAGCAGAAGAAGGGAGTTTCATTTGTTGCTTTTATTCTTGAGACATTTGCTAAGCACCTGACACTTTTGCTGGCTTCATTCTGTATCTAATGCAAGCAACTGGCAGAGTCTTACCACTGTGGTTAATTTTAAATGCAACAAGATCATGCCACGGTACTTGACACATCTCTAAGAGCAACATCATGACACTGTTGACACTCAGTGTTCACTAATAGCATCCGCTGCCAAACGCAAATGTAAAATGAGTGGGATAACGACAGCAGCATTTAAAAAACCTCATTCAAGGGAGCATTTAAAATTTTATCAGGTCTAACTGGCATGATAGATTTGCAGATGTGGAGAATATCCAGTTTCCATTACATACTCAAAAGTTTCAACGTACAAGCCTAGTACAGATTTGTCCTCCGAGGCAGGAAAAACCTGGAGACTCGGGATCTGAGCACAAGTGCCCATGTGGAAATAGCATCCTTGCCACGTTGAGGACCTTCCTGCACTCCTAGGTGCGCTTTGCTTTGTCTTTTTTGGTTTGTTTCTGTGTGTGTATGTGTATTCTGTTTAGTTATTGGGTTATCTGGGTCTTAAAGCAGTCGTATATACTTCAGAATAGACAGTTTAAGCTTTTCAGTTAGCAAAAGAGAATAAACCTGGAAGTTGTGGAAATGTGTGGTGCATATAATCAGTAGCTAATGATCTGTTTGTGAGGATATGAGGAGGAAAGAAGTAATGTCTGCTATTGCTGTGAACGCTGCTATTGATGCGGTTTTCGTAGTTGAAAGCTTCTTCACAAATACAGCTGTAGGGTGCACACATTTTACACAAAATAACTTCAATTACACTTTTGCTAATATGAGATACTTTGCTCAAAAGTCTCTCTTAAATGTTTGCAATAAAAACTGGTAAGGCATAAATCATGTTTAATTTTGATATTATCAGCCATTTAAGTAAACAGGACTAGGTATGCCTACAGTTCATATTTTTTTTGAAAATATAAGAAAAGAATTATTGTAAAAGAGTTTTGATATGACCACTTCAAAAACTGCCCTACTCCCTCCAGTGCTGAAGTGCAGCAGAACTGATCAAAATGGTCTAATTCCCAGGAGGTTTCAGGTATCTGCATGTCACTGGCATTTGAAATTTAAACATGAATGTTGACGTTTGTATTGCAGGGAAAGGTTATATCATTTTTTCCTTTGAGATGTCCTAGTCACTGAAATAGTTTTGCAGGACTTGGGTTAAAGTTACCCACTAGTGACCACAGGGGAAAGAAAAAGAAAGAAAATCTTTTGATGTTGTTTGTAAAGCCTGTAATGCAAACCCTGACTGGGGCCGTGCTCTAGTACCTCAATTTAGAGATGATGATGATAATTTCCTTCAGTTGTTAAGTGTGGCTAATAAAGTTGAAAAACACCTTTTGAAAAATGATTAGGTAGATAATAAAGTACGTCAACTTGAAAATATGCATTCTTCATGTGATGACTGGAGATAGTTTATCACTTTGTGAGCGACACATCCATTTATAAATATTTATTCTCTTCAGTGGTACTGATAAATCTTTTGAGCCTATAAGCCCATTGATACATACACAGTAATATCATTTGTCTTTCCAATGCATTTTATTTATTATTGACTAATTGCCTGCCAGATTGTAAATATGATAGGGGTGGCATTGTGCTTTGATTAACTGTATGTTAAAGTACCCAGAGGAATTTAGATCTAGCTCTGAGCAAAGACATCCAAGGCAATAAATTGTGTATTTTGAAATCAGCTATGCAGTATGGAGCTGCGGCGCTAGTTAAACAAGCTGAGCAGAGGCATTTTCCAGAGCAGTTTATTTTGATTAATGGGTTCCCAAAAGCCTCTTGCTGCTGTTTACAATGCATTTGCTGTAATATTTACAATAAACTGGGGTTAGTCAAGAGAGTTTTGATGTACTTCAACAGGTTACTGCACTTCACAAACCAGGGGCAAGAGCGTGGGGTAGCATCAGGCCGGTAAATGTTTTGTCCTTCCTGGGAGGGCTTTTTGACATGCACGTCTCCCTTGTCTCTCTTCGTCTCCCCTCTCAGGCATTTTCTTAAGCAAATGTTTAGAACTGGCTTAACACATCTTGAACCATCTATGTGATGGCTGGAGATAATTTATCACATTAGAGCTGACAGACCATTTATAAATATTTATTCTCCTCGGTGGCACTGACAAATTGGCCGAGTGCACGGGGCGGCTGGCGGAGGCAGGTGCGACGCTCCGGCTGCCCCGGCCTCCCGGCGCGCTCCTGATCCCGACCAGCGCCCGGGCAGCTGCAGGCGCCTGCAGAGCACCCGTGGCTGTTGATTAAGTCTATCAAAACACTCCGAATTAGGACGTGTGAGACCTTCTTAACCAGCTCTTCTGGAGCAGTGTGAGCAAGGTGAGTCTGTGTTCTCTATGGTGTGAGAGCTGGAGGAGCGAGAGACAGGCAAGTTGTGCAGGGCTCGGCATCCACCATGAATGCAACCTTGCATAAGTCTCATTTTCATGTCTAAAGTGGTTAAATGTTGTTGTCCTGCCGTGAGTTTCCTCCTGAAGCTTCTTGGCAGTGCAGCAAGTGTGGAGGTCCTGCCCGAACCACTGTAACCCACCTAAGCGCATGAGGGATTGGCTGAGTGTCCTTGCAGAGCCCCTATAGAGCAGCCCCTTCCTCTCGTGCTCTGCTGCCCTTCGGAGAAGGAGAGTGTCTGCCCACTGCCCTCCTTCAGTGGGTCACATAACAGCCGACCTCTGTGCACCCCTCTGTTTCGGAAAAATTGTCCCAATTTTGTCAGACTCTATTTATGCCAAGTGCAATTGGACAGGAATGCTATTGTAATTAACACCCACTAATCACTGTACACTGTTATTTAGCTAATTGTATCTTGGGCATTAAAAAATAAAGCAAAACCAAATATAATAGTTGCTGTTATGGAAACAGATGAGAGAGCAGTTTCTCCAGAGAGATTTGCCTGGGGAGATGTCCCAAGGTGCTGCTCCAAGACATGCCCAAATACCTCCCTTTGGGAACCTTGTGCACCTCTTCCAGAGGTCTCATAACCTCATGGGATAGTGTTGGATGAAGGTGGCAGTTCCATTGTAAGAAGCAGGATGAGAGACTTTGCAGAAGGGCTGTTGCGAAAACCCTTTTACTGGAGAGTCTGGGACAAAACTGGATGTAGGTAAATGTTGCCCCACAGGATGAGTCAAGTCAAGGAAGCACTCTGCATTTCTGCTTGGATGTTGCTTTCTTTTTCCTCTTTATTTTTTTTCCTCTGAACACTGATTTATTTACACTAAAAAGAAATGACTTTCCATCCTCCAGAGTAGTTGTAACAGCTTTTCCTCCATGGATGCAGAATGATCTAGCTCTCTTTGATTTCCATTAGGCTTTCCAGTGGATCTGAGATGTAATTAATTAATTGATTTTTGCTGCCAGTACCCTAATTAACACTAAATAAAAATTCATGCCAGGGTTAATAGCTTTAAAGGTTGGAGGCAAGAGCTTCTGCTGTTGAGATCCGTTGTCCGTTCTGCAGTACAGTTGGGTTATATTCCCTGTCATGCTTTTCCTAAGCATGATTGATTGATTCCTAATCAATTGAAAGTTAATTTCATTCTTAGCTGAAACGGAGCCAGAAACTAGTTACTGTTATGAAACTGTTCTTGTTATGGGGCTTTTACTTAAGGGTCTTTTTCATGGCAAAGTTACAACATCACTGGGGTAAACTGATATGGAATAACAGGAACACAAAGCTCTTGTCACCAGATATCCCTAAACTAGGAGATTTATTCTGTGGATGGGCCCGTGACAGCCTGGACTTGCTGCAAGTGCCCTGCTCTTTGCTCTTTATTACACCTGACAGTTACCATGTGGACCTGTTACTTGGTATTTGTACGATGCTTAGAACATGTGAAGTGCTCGGTACTATTATGCGTAGCCTGGTGGAAGTTTACTAACAGATCAGGTCATTTTTATTCATTGTCTCTTACTAGATGATAAAATTGTAGCAGACCAGACAGAATTATTGAAAATATTGCTTTATATGTTGGTAAAATGAATTATCTGAACAATCTCACTGCCTTATGAGAGCATGAATGTTAAAATGCCCCTGAGACCTAGTGCCAGGCTCGCTGGAGACAGCCAGCCCACACAGTGCTAATTAGGGATCCTGGCTTTGGGGAGGCTATTAAGCCCTTGAAAATGCCCCTGTGAAATCGATCTGAAAAATTAAAAACATTCTCTAGCTGTCTTAAAATAAGAAGGAAGAAAAAATAAGGAAATATAAAAGAGATTCTCTTGCCTTTTTTTCTGACTGCTGCTTTTACTTCTATGTCCTGGTGACTTTGAAGCTCTACAATTTTCCTTTCCCTGGCTACAATGTGCGGGAAATCACTGAAGATTTCTAAAACATCTCAAGATGCTATTCAGAACTAACAACATAAACAGTGGAATGTGGCTGTATTTGATGAAAGGACATTTGATCAAGTCATCTGCAGAGTGCCTATGTGACAGCCTATGCATCGTTTCCAATCTGTGAGGAATTTGGTTTGTTAGGTGGAAAGTGCGGGATCGAAGTAGTTTGGATTTTAGTTAGTGCCTCCAAGGCAAAGATCCTTTAATTCAAACTGAAGTTCACTGTGGTTTGGCCAAAGTTGTGGAAATTCAAGTCAAAGGATTTTGCGTTTTCCTAGTTGTTGTTAAGAGATATTCTTTCTGAAAAGTGGATGCCTTAATCACTTTAGATTCTGTCCATTTGCCGCTGTCTGCTTTGTGTTCTCATTTGCACTGATGCAACGACAGTGTTAGCAGCTCTGCTTGCAGCGCGACGCGTCCTTGGAGCCCTCGCGCTGCCGGGCTCTGATCTTTGGTGCGTTGCTGAGCAGTGGGCAAGTCGAATGGTCTCTGTGCCTGGCTCCTCTTGCTTCCTGTGCCCAGGTGTTTGTGTCTTGGCACTCCGCAATCTGGAGAGAGAGAGGGGAGAAAAAGTACTTATAGACGAACAAACAAAATATATTTTGTCCATATTTAAAAATAAAAACTCTTAGGGTTTTTTAAGCTGCCAGGTGCTGCGAGCTGCAAGGTGTTTGGTTGCTGCCTCTGTGCCCCTCAAGGGTCTAGCATGCCCTCAGCTGGCATCTTTATAGCTAATCCCCAAATGATCAACTCTATTTATTTTTACCAACTTTAGTCTTTGTTTCAATTGGGTTGTCAGTTCTGTGCTCTTACTTTAATGTTCTGCAGCTCGTTTGCTTCCCTGGGTAAGTATTGTGCTCGGGATGCTGCCAGCCTTTAGCCTTGACCATGCTGATACATAATGCAGATGATAAAAGCCAGTGTAACAGAAAAGAGGTCCCAGGGAGAATACCAACCATGACAAAATAAGAAGGAAGCAGATGGTTAGGTATTAAACTGCAGTAATAAAATAACATCTGGCAGAATATCACACACACGCACTGATGCCCATCTGAAGAGTGCACTGATTTAAGTAATATGCTTCTCATTTTGGTGCAATTAACACCAAAATTTGCATAGCAAACAGTGGCAGAGCACACAGAAGCTTCCTTTGCAAAATGCAATCCAAATATAAGTCTTTTCTACGAGGAGACTGGCTGTAGCTGACACTGATGGCTTTCTATACTGTGGTGTAAAGCAATTAATGAGTCATACCTTCCTGCTGGCCAGGGAACCCATTATTCTATTTACATGCAGCCTGGCAGCTGTACTTGTTTGCAGGGCTGGAAATTAAAAGATAAAAGGGGGGCAGCATTTGAGCAAGCGGAACATCCCTGCCCCTCGTGCCCGGAGAAGGGGGCAGCGCAGATCAGTGCGTCCGAGAGTCCTGCAGGCAGAGCCGCTGCCTCCCAACCCGCAGCCGAGGGAAGAGGAGCCTTGGGATGAGGCTTTTCCAAGGGAGCTAGAGGCAAGATGAACCCCTCGCCTGGCCTAACAAGACGTGCCCTAGCACCTGCCAGCCTGCACTAGGTAGGTCGTGTTTTTGCTGAGCCCTTATGTGCTCCTAAACCGAGCCCCAGGCCTGAGCGGCACCTAAATCCACCTTGCTGGGTGTGCAAGGGCTGCGCTCGGGCAGCTGCTGTGCACAGGGAACTGCCATGGGAGCTCCATTTATTGGCACTACTCCACAGTGCCACCTCTGGGGAAAGCCTCCAGCTGTCCTCCAAGTGCATCCCTCCTTGAGAGCAGCGCTGCAGCCGGGGTGGAGAGCCCCCAGGTCTCCGGAATAGCGGGATGCTGCTCCCTCCACAGGGAGGCTTCACCCCTGCGCGGCTCCCGCAGCATCCTCTATTACTCGTCTGGGCGAAGCAAGGAGCTGATAAAGCACACAGTGATTCAGTCATCAGGAGCCCATAAAAATAATAGCAGGTGGCAGGTATAAGATTACCAATGTGATGTCCTTTGTGAAACAGAAGATGCCCCCGCGCTCGGCTGGAATGACAGGGCCATATTTTGAGCTGCCGAGGGCCAGCCTGCCCTGGAGACGGGCGTTTCTGCTTCAAGATAAATGTCGTTTCCGTTCGGGGACTGCAGTTCCATTCTCACTAGGAATAAAAGCAATTTTGTTTTGAAACTCCCTGGGAAATGGAGTTTAAAAAAAAGAGAAAAAGAAAAGACAAGCCTGGAAAGGGCTGTTGCCCCACATACCTGCTTATCCCTAGGAATGCAGGAGAGGCAAATTGGAAACATGTGTCCTGAGCTCTGCTTTGGCAGGAGGGGACGGTGCTCATTGGTGCAGGGGGAAGACCAGGAGCACAGCAGGATGAGTAAGGGCTCGGTCAATAAACCAGGGAAGTGCTGCCCGCTGCAGTGGGACGGGGCGGGTGCAAAGCCAGCCGTGCTATTTTGTGACACTGAATTTTCGTAGTGCAATTGGGCTTTGTGGTGGGGTCCTAATGTGAGGCAGATGGGAAGTGTTTTGCTTGCCTTGTGCAGAGTGGTTAGGCAGGAAAGCAGCGTGCAGTGCTCGGGGAGAGGGAAAGTGTATTCCTGTCTGTTTTGCTGTGTTCAGTGAAAGGCCTCATCTTGCGTCCTTTGAAAATTATGACAATAGTCCCATTGATTCCTTTAGAAGAAAGGAGTGGGAACGCGACTAAAGTTCCTTTTCTCTTTCAGCACACCTTTATTCTCTCTCCTTACACTTTCTGTAGAGGGGCTATCTGCTGGAAGTCTCCACAGCACCGTGCACAGAGAGATCCAGCTTTTGACGGGAGCCCCTGAGTGCCGGCGTGTTTCCAGAGAGCACATGGCGCTTTGCTTCCATCAGGGAAAGCTTGAAAGCCAGGTTGTATCTGCTTTCCTGTGACAATCTTGACAGGTGGGAATAATAAGGATGTTTTTCTTCTATGTGTTTTACTTAGATCAGTAGCAGATTTAGGACATTAAGAGATCTGGGGATGTATTTAAAGTAGAAGAGTATTTATGTGTTGAAAGAGTCTTATTATTTGTGTTTACAAAAATGCTCACCAGTGCGTGTCTCCAGCAAATAATAACAGGTAGAGTTCTGCAGCGCTAGGGACTGTGATACAAACAGCAATCTTTTTGCAATAGTTAATTGTCTTGAACTTCAATTTCAAGAGGTAGCAGCCTTAATTTGGTTTGTTCTTTGCTTGGGATCCGCTGGGATTACGGACGGCAGTCTCCAATAAATCAGGAAAGCAACATGCGTTATGGGCTGAGTCTCAGGCATGCCGAGAATCTCTCTGTTCCCCTCTGTGGGCTTTGGATGAAACCTCTGGCTGGAAAGTGGATATTATTTGAGTAGCCATAATTCCGGTTTATATAGATCAAGATTGACTTGCATTTAAGGCAGCACAGCTGCCAAAAAATCAGCTGTACCCAGCATGGTCCTGCTGGCTGCTGCCCGCAGGTCACCTCCTCCTGCCGCAGTGCCACGGGGTTTGACAACTCCGACCTCTGTGAACTGACTCGCATGGTTGAGGGTAGCGCGGTCCATAAGATCCCCAAACACACACGGCTGCACAATCCCAGCCATCGGAGCAGAGTGAGACCCTTCCTAATCCATACGAGCGTATCACTGACCCGCTGAGCGCTTCTGGCTGCAAAACTGCACACTGAATGTTTAACCTCTGCCTTTGCTGCATTTCTGCTAGGTTTAAACACTCCATTTCAATGCAAAATGTGGCTCTGACTGTAACTGAGGAGAGGATGATGGGATGAGTGTGGAAACCTTTGAAGAAAAAAATTCAGCTAGCAATACTTTGGTTTTATATTTCCCTGAGTTAGTTTCTGAGGATGGCTTAATTTCCTATAGGCTGCTGGTATTTTGCTTATACTTCTCCTCCTCAATCTCCCTCAATGATATCCTAGTGCTTGCCTTCTCAGTAGTAATAATAATAGCTGCAATATATTTAATCGCTACCCACCGCCAGCCTCTCTCAGCCTTCTCAAAGGATTCCCTAAGGTACTGGATGCATAATGCATTTCCCAGCTAGAAATCAGACCTTGCTAGGATCTTCTGTCTTGAAAAAGCTCCTTTTTGGCAGCCTCCTGGGTCTGTGTGAATTTGTGGAGTGTGCAGAGACACCAAGAAATGTGGTTTCCTTCCTCTTTGTGGGCGTGAAGCAGAAGGCTTGAAGCTAGATCAGCTGCTGCAAACAAACAAAACAGCCTTTGCTGCCCCAAAGCAGCACCCAAATTGCCTGTCTTGTCTGCAAAGACACCGAGTGGGTGTTTGTCGCGTCCCTATCCATCCAAGCCCGTGAGGAGCTGGTGCACAGAGGTGGAGCTGCATGGTTTTTGGTATGAGAGATTGAAACACAGAAACCAAAGCAATGAGAACTTGTCCAAAGGAAATCTCCTGCTAACTCTTGTGGTGGATTTAGCCCAACTAATCCAGGCTGACTGAAATACTTCTCTTTGCGTGGCTAGCCTGACCTTCAAAAGGCCCCACTCTGACCGGTGTCCCAAGGTACCTACAGACTTGAGGGATATGGAGCTTCCCTGATGTATATACAATGAATAGGAGAAGGAGGCAGGAGATGGATCCAATGAGTAGGAGAAGGAGGCAGGAGAAAATACATGCATCCAAAGTGAGGAAAGAGTGGTCGATTGGAAATGCTGGGGTCAGGAATAAGGGAACAGCAGTTCTCATGTGTGGTGTGAACAGAGAATGACTTAGAGATGCTTTTCAGCCCCTAGCAGCATCTCCTGGCAGTGGGTGCAGGAAGGGGTGGCCGGCAGGGCCAACGCCAGCACAGCTGCTCTGCTGAGCTCTGCAGGAAGCTCCTGTCTCTCCAAGATCAGAAGTCCTCCAAAGGCTTCCCGGAGCTCCCATCTGCTGGGAGAAGGCAGGCACGGATACGTTAGCATCGCTCAGCAAAACGCTCGAGGCTCTGCTGCCAGATGCCTTGGGACTGCACAGAAATGAGTCTTCTGGCAAAAGGACTCTGTGGTTTTGAATATTGTTCTGCAATTTGGCTGTTCTTGTTCAAGCTGAGCAAGCTGAGAGTGAGTAATTCATTCGTTGATGACCTAAGTTAACTATTGTGAGAAGATTCCCTAAATGGCACGATTTAACCTGAGATTATAATCACTTTAGGAAGAAGTAACTCATTTCATTATTCATTTATTTGGCTTTATATGCAAAGAAAGAAAGATTTAAAGCAGCTTGCTCATATGAATTTCTGCAGCTTCTGGCATCCAGAAAGATAGGATAGTTTTGCAGATGAGAAACTCATCCAATGACTCGTTAAAGGTTTAATATGAAATAAAGAAGGAAAAGTCTGTGGTAAAGTTGGGAAATGAACCCAGGAATGTTGACTTTGAACTACATGAAACCAGTTGCACTAAGCAGCGTGCTCAGTGCTTTTGCTTGGTTTTCAGCCACAGCTTTCAAGTTCAGCCAACAGAGTTAAGAAGGCAGGAGGGGGGCAATTTTTATTCTTCTGATGAGGAGACTGAGAAATCTAAAAGCCCAGTGCTCACAGTAACTTATTATTGCTCTTCATTTGATGGAGTGACTCATATAGCACATGGCTTCAGGAGCAGGTTTGGGGAAAACTGTAGCTAAAAACACAGCTAGCTGTAAAAAGCTAGCCATTTCCTACACAGTATCTACTTCAAAAGAATAAAATAGATGTCTCTTTTTTTTCTAGGCGAAAAGTCACTGCAGAAGCAGCTTTCTTTTGTTATCTCCCTATAAACGTGTCTCTCTAATAGTGGAATTTACTGCTGGGGGTGTGTGTGTTTCTCACCACTGCTTCCCTTCACAAAGAACCTAATCTGTCTTCTCTGGGAGAAGGCGAACGATGTCCCGATTCCTGGATCTGCAGCGAGGCCGGGCTCCAGGTGAACGTGCCGATCCGTGGGTGTGAAAGGAGCTCAAGGACACAGCTCAAGGGCTGAAGAAAATGTGGGGCTTGCAGAGGCCTTTCCTGGGGAACTGCTGTGGTGGCTCCGTCACGTCGGCACATCGCTCCATGCCAGCGGTTGCCTCATGCCGTTGGCTTCGACGACTCCGTGCTCTCGGCTGCAGCCGCTCCAGGACATCGGCTGTGTCCACTCCGTGCCATTGGCCACTCCATGCCATCAGCTGCTCTGCACTATTGGCTGCGGTCACTCCATGCCATCCTCTGCTCCGTGCCATGGGCACACTGGCTGAGCAGGGCCAGAGGAGCCGGGCGTGCGGCAAGTTGGGACAACGATGAGCGTCAGCGCGGCCAAGAGTGGAAAGTTTGTGGAGCGCTGCCTGAACTAGTTTAACATCCAGAGCATGAGGGTCCTTGACATTCATTGAGGCTTAAATCCCTTCTCACATTTTTAATCAATGAAATGGAAAAACAAAACAGGAATGCACAGGCAAGTGCACTTCTTTTTTTTTTTTAAAAAAAAATATTATTAGTCTGTAACAAGTCTGGGATAACTTGTCTGCGTGCCGGATTTGCCCAGGCAATTATCACAAATGCAAATGGAATAATTATGCATGCAAAGAGCAGTCTGCTACCTGCCACACGCAATGACTCAATTTGGGTGCAGGTGCATGTGTTTGCACTCCATGTAACACATAACACACAGTGAGCTCACCCTAAAAAGGGACTGCAAGACACCACAAGGGGCTTGCAGAGAGGGGCAGTCATGGCCATATCTCTGAGCTGCTGGTTGCCTTCAGTGTCGCACATGGGACAGTGATGAATCCATGACCTCGGTGCTGGTCGGGAGATGCCAGGCTGTGCACAAGAGCCGCCTGCCATCCCAGGCAGTCTCCAGGGTGGAATTCCCTGCCGTGAGCGCTCCCACTCCCTTCCTTCCCCAGCTGGAGGGAGCTTTGCAGATGCTCTGACTTTTCTCACCAGCCTCTGCTGCTCCCTACTTTCCACTGAGCAAATTTAAGCAAGGCAGCATCTGAAACGAGCTGAAATGCCTTGTTGCATTTTTCTCCATTATTTTCCTCTTTGCAGGATTCCTTTCTGAAGGAATTAAACCCACACTAAGCATCATCTCTATCCCCTCAATAGCTCCTTGCAGCCCCATGGCTCTGTTGGCTGGCACGCTGTTTCTCTGATTGTGTCCTTAGTACCAGCAGAGTATGACTTGGGTTATATATTATGCTCTCAGTGCAATATAAGAAAATAAAAATGAGTAACAACTTGTTTCCCAGCCCTGCACGGAGCAAAAATTTTGATGAATGGACAGACCAGTTGCATGAAAAAAGAGCATGAATAATTTGCAATGAATAATACTCAAGTGTTTCCTTTTTTTTTTTTCCACTCATAAATTGCTGGCAAACTTTTGTTCCCCCTGAGCTGTTAGTCACAAGAGCACACACAAAGCAGCTTGTTAGGAGCATTTGTTTTCTGATCCTCTGAGCTGTGCTGAGCTGTGCTTAGACAAGCTGGTCACTCAGATTGATGGAGAAACTCGTGCTAGCAGGTTTCTTTGCTCGACACCTCCAGGCTCCTGGCGCTTTGCATATATTTCATTCAGAAGCCATGGCAGGTTCTGAGGAGTTGGTTGGGCTGCTACTGTTCATAATTTATAAGTTATTGCTTCTGCGAGTCTCAACCAACACTGGAGCTTGGCAGAGACTCAAGTTAAAAATGAAATATTTTATGAAAAAGACACATAGGTCTTTATACAGTTAGTGAATTGCAATGTACTATTTCTCTCCTGTTTCTCTGGAATTTTACTGTTTAAGAAGATACGGTGATCTCTGGGTGCTCAGTTTCACTGATGGCATCGAGATGAGGGTCGTGTCCCACGCCAGTTAAAAGGATGGGTATGTACTGCCACAAACTATCCGAGAGAGACCTCACATGGGAGAGGTTTAAGGGGAGAGGTCCGGGAAACCCCTGAGAACAGATCAGAGCACATCAGGGAAGGGGGACTGCATGGACAGGCCTTTTGCTTTGACCAGGACACTGTTTCTTTCTTAGAAAATCCTGCTTGGACAGTCAGTGGTGTCAGACAGTTGAACACCTCTCCTGTGCCCATCCCAGTGCAGGAGGAAGATCATCATTGGGGATGAGATTGGCAGAGGCACCTGGTGCAGAAGCAGAGCTGTAACTGCAGCACTCAGCACCTCCCTGCAGATTATCTTGTGCTTGGAGCCATAGCAGCATTTCAGGGTCCTAGAAAACAGGGCTGCAGCCTCTTTGGGGTTGTCCTCTAGCCTGGGCACTGTTTTGTAATTCCCTGCAGGACTGGTTGAAAACTCAGTGGTGAAGAGAGAGGGAGAAGTCAAGATAGAAGATGCAGGATGGAGATGAGTCCCTTCATGGTGCATATTTATTTCCATACAGGCTGCTTTGTGTTTTGCCTTTTCAACCTTGGAAGGCCAGCAGTAATGAAAAGCATCTTACTGTTGTGCCAAGTGGGTTTGTAGCTCTGCCCTACCTTTACCCAGCTTTCGTGGGAGAGCAGAAGCCCCAAGGGGATGGGAGATGAGCCAGTGGTCACCACACACTGGCTTATGGAGTCGGCAGGTTTTCCAGCTCTGTATTCTGGGCACTGGCTCCAAGTAATATTTCTCCTATTTTTTTTGTTTCCTTTATATTTTTTTTTGTTCATTGACGTATCTAATTTGCCGAGATTTCTTCTCTTTTGCTTCTTTTGCTTGAATTCAAAGCTGTATGAAGGAATAAGCACTCTCTCATGGTCATGAGTGCATTTTAAACTTTAATCGCTTCCATACCATTTCCTGAGAGGTGCTCTGCTCAGCTGAAGCACTGTACATTGCACTCACTTTTAGGGAGCAGCTAGAATACGATGGAAAAGTACAGTCTCCGTGTCACATTTTCTTCTGCATGAGAGATACTTCAAATTGAAGCTGTTCTGCTTCCTAAAATGAACATATGTGAGGTTGAGGTTCATCTCATGCAGCATTTATTGGCATTGTACAACTGTAAAGAAATTTGGTTTACTGTAGTAAAATTGACTGTAGTGTAGCTAATGCTAATCAAGAGGTATCTTAATAACATACAGTGATTTCTTAAGAGATGCTAATAAAATAGGGTTAAGGGGGAGAAAGTGAAACACACCCACGGAACTTGCCTTTGCTCTGTCTCAATCCCTCTTCTGAAGTGCAGAGGAATGTTTGATTTCTGGGTGTGTGTATCTTCAGGATTGGCAACAGAAACCAAAGCAATCAAGACTAGAACAACTTTGCTTATCCTAAACTGAATACGTTTTTTTTTGGAATGTTACAAGTTTAATGACTTATTTCCTCTTGGCATAACTTTGAACAACTATGGCCTCTCTCACAGTGACGGGAGACAGCTTGGAAAAGCAAGGGATCGTCTGGGAAAAGTGATTTGTTACCATAGATCCCGGAAAGGAGAGGTTAAAACCCCTATTATTTCCTGATGGTGAGATATGTGAATTATTAGCTCTTGGGTGGATAGCTCTGTTACCAACTTTGATGTTATGAACTTTGATGTGACAGTAGCTGTTCAAAAGAAGGGAAAGTGTATGTAAAGGCTTGAAAAAAAGTGTATTTAAAGGCTTGAAAAGTCTGAGCAATCAGAAAGAATAAGGGCTTTTAGCTCAGAGTCTGCCTTCTTCTGTCTTGTTGGTGGAGGTGTCTCTTCCCTGAGGCAATTAAATAGATCTAGAGTGGGGAAGAGGTGAAGTTCTCCTTTGGATGTCTTGCTGGAATAACCTAAATTGAAAAGTTAAGAAAGAGATTTGAAGTGCAAGGGATAAGCTTTGAATGCTGTTTTTGAACCATCTTTGGAGCTGGAAGGAAGCAAGAAAACATCTCACCAAAAAATAACAAGTTACTGCATAAAGCAATTGCCCTTTTCCACAGTTTGTTTTTATTCATACTAACAATGTTGTGGTGAAAACTCATCCATAACTGGAAAACTCTATGTTGGATGGTCCTTGTCATACTGAACCTGTATTTCCTAGATTCACAGTCCAGCTTCTGAGTTTTGGCCTATTTTGGATAGTGTCAGGAAGGTCTGGCTTGCAAATTCCATGTGGAATAACCGCTCCATTCCAGCTGATTCAGACCAGCCCCACTGGGAACGAAGCCTGCTGTGGTCCCAGCTGGACCAGTGGGAGACCTTCTGCCAAAGGAGCAGGATAATGATGCTCAGCGGGTGGGGATGCCTGAGGACTTCGCATCCGTCTGAGGCGTTGTAGTGATCACAGCCTCTCAGCAGCTTCCTCTGTTTTCCAGCCAGGCTGGGAGGAGTCTGAAGGGCTTTGCACTTGGCTGTTGAGCAGAAGGCGAGAGCTGAGGTTGGAATCCAGCTTGTGGTGGATAAAATCCTGGCAAGGTGGGCTGGTCCCCACAAAACCCTCCAGACCACCTCTATGCAGCAGCTGGCTTCGTTTACAGCCCCAGATGAGATGATTGTCATTCCAGCGTTAACCAGCAGCCCACCACCACTTCTCCTTTTACAACTCTTGTCTAATTGCACCAAGTGGTTTAGCCTCCTATGTTTGCTTTTTGGTGCAACTCCAGCAGCGAAGGCAGCAGGGAAAGGAGGATGTTCCCTCGGCAGCTGGAGCCAAACCTTCCGCCCGGGAGCGCTGCCGAGGGAGAGCGGCAGCAAACGGTCTCTCTGTGACCTCTCCTGCCTCCTCGGTGAGATTTTGGATGGAATTAATCATGAATGAATACAAAATTCATTCCCGCCCACCAGGGAGGATGCTGTGGTAGCACCGAGCATACATCTGCAGCTCAGAAGGAGCTGGTTATATAAAATTCCAAGATATGATAGATGTGAGACAGATTTCAAATGAGAACTGAGAAATAGGCCTAATTGGTTGAATTCCTTAAAATTATTTTGTTTACCATAAGCTTTCAACACCAATTTTCTGTAATTTTAAAATACCTTTACTCTAGCTATCAAAATATATCAGAGGAGTTAGCTCTCTTTAGGATTTAAATGAGGTGACATTTCTCTGGCATGTCACAGCCTGGGTCAGCCCTGCAGAGGGGACAGAGCTTGCAGAAATACTCGTGAGTCTTCCCCCTTGGGATGCTCATGTTTAGCCCTGATGAGTGTTTCTGTGTGTGTGTTTTTAAGTAAGAACAGGCATTTAGAAGAAAGCATCTGCCCTGCATTAGCCCAAACGGGCCAGTGTTAGTCAGTCTCTAGGCTAAGTTACTCTCAACGCCCTGATCCCTCAGGCCAGTCTGCTTTGCACCCAGACCTTTTCTAATGGACATTGGTCTTTCAGTGTACTAAAGGCCACCCAGACAGGAGAATTCCTTTACCTGCCAAGGGTACCTTGCTGTCAATCCTGCAGGTACAGACTGAAAAACAACTGCAGAGGAAGCTGTAACCTAACTAGCTCATGTTCTGGTGACACCCTGAGCCCTTCTTTTCTCTCTCTGAAGTTCCAGGACAATCTTTTGGTAATAGATAGGTGATTGCGTATGCCAGGTTTCTCCCTATGCTACCTTTTAAATATCTAATCTGTTTTTTCTTCCTTTGCAGATTGGAAGATGGAAAAGCTGAGTCATCCCTTGAGAAGGAGTTTCTCACCCCAGATGACATTATGCAATCCAGCTCTCTTTTATGGTTACTGCTGGAGGAACTACTGTGTCACTGAAAGACCTGCATGAAGATGACATTGTCCCATTTCTTTAGTTACTAAAGAAAAGCTAAACTCCTTGCTTACTGCTCACTGCAGAACAAGTAAGTACTTTCTATTTGGAAGCATCTCTGTCTGCATTCATACTTTCACTTTGAGGAAATATCTTACTACATATTGCAGTGATCTTTTTGTGTATGCTTAGAAGTAAGCTATCTATATGATACAAGTGGTGAGTGAATCTTTAAGAAACCTGAATTCATTCTGTCTGCTTTTTAGAGTTCACGTGCTGGCCCAGGCAAGGGCTGTCTTTGATGCAGATGAACCTCAGGAAAGTTTACCTACCATGTTTAAATCGTAGTATCTTGAAGTAACTGATTATACAAGAACTGTATCTCCTGGATTTTGTTTGGATTTTCAAATTGACTTTTAAGGGTACATTGCCAGCACCTGTACAAAATGATCTTGAAAGCATTCAGAGCCAGCAGGTGACTCCCTGTGCCCAGACAGCTGGACTATGTTACTGCTTCAAGCATGAAGATCATGCAGATCTTTAAGTCAGTCTTATGGCTTCCACTTTGCTCAGGTCATCACGTCTTGTACTGAGGGTTGGAGCCATACAGAACCAGTGCTGGAACTAGGAGAAAGTTACTTTTGAAATGTATGTGTCCATATGACACAGTGCAGAGGCAAAACAGCAATCAGCTGATTAGCCAGCACAAGCTGAGGCCCATCAAATGCCTGGAGAATGTACAGAGGGCAGATGTTCTGC
>JAUBOD010000858.1:2283509-2293987 GCA_032353885.1 Nothura maculosa
TACTTCAGGTTAGGCTGTGGGGATTCACGGAAAGGGCCCATTTTGGCTGCTGTTGGTCCTTCTCTCTGCCAAACACCACTAAACATAAAGCAGGCGAAGGAAGCACTAAATTACGGAACACCTAATCTCTAGCCCTTCGTTTAATCTCAAATGAATCTCCCAGATCTCATAAACTAAAAAGGAGAGCAACACAGAACGTAAACCACACAGTGCTCTGGGACCTCTCCTCAAGCCAAGGGTCTCCTGCCTCTGCAGAGAGGAGGGCGCAGGGACATCAATGTCTGGTGAAGACTTTTGTGGGTTGTGCCGTTGCGATGCTGTTGACAGAGGTGCTGCTCTGACAGGGTATGAACACACCGGAGAGGTGCAGCAAATCCTGTTGCCTGTGTAGCTCCCATTAGTTTTGAGCAGACCAGGATTTTTGTTAGTAGAGAAATAGATATTATTTTATTGTTATGAAATCTGAAAGATCCTTACTGCTGGTAGAGACTGGCAAACAGTGAATTACTCTGCTTTTAAGTGGTCATCTTTAACCATAGCTCTTTGCCCTTTCCGCTCACATCTTTTAGTCCTGCCTTTTCATATCTGTTTTTCCTCCTTTTCTGTTTTCTAGACATGTGGCTTTGTTCTTTTGTTGCTTTCAACGCAGCCCAAATGTTACTGGGGTCTCAAACGGTGAGATCTTTAACCCTGTGCTTGCCTCTGGAGAGCCTGGCTCACTAGGGTACAAGGTTCAGCTTTCACTCGTGGTTGTGGGGTCTGTGCCCACCAGAGTTTTTAGCCCTCTAATATTTACATCATTATTTGCCACTCTGTCTCAATAGCCGAATGTCAAGAGGGACATGTAAGCAAAAGCAGTGTTTCTTTACAAGACAAGAGTTGTGTTTTTTGTTTTGTTTTGTTTGTTTTCCCAGTAATGGTTCCCAGACAGACTGGCACCTGTGTTGAATTAGTGTTTATAAAAATCATCCCTGGCAAAAAATTGCGGTAAGGGTTACACAGTACAGGAGATAAAGGGTAAATGGGTCAGGAAGGAGAAATGAGGAGAGAACAAAATGAACGAAACAGGTGATACTGAGGGAGGAGGAATAGAAGGATAGAGTAAGACAAGTTGATGCTTTTTGATGTTTCTTTGAGGATATCTTCTCTGCTTTAGGGAGGCCTCTCGTCTAGATTGTGGAAAATAAGGGAATGAGTGCATAGAAATGAAAAGGTGGGAATGAATGCTCGAGATGGAGCCAGAGATCAGTGACTTCAGTGACTTGTGCAGATTTTGGAGCTGAGGAATGGAAGGGTTAACCATGTGTGTTAAGGCTACAAAAAGCTTTTCAACCAGCAACCTAAATTACTGAAACTGCTGCTCACAAAAACACATATCAGACATAAAATAACTGCCACAGTTTTGCAGATGTCTTAATTGTGCCTCATCTCACCGCGAGGACCAGAGTGCTCCAGGACTACTTTTCCAAGCATTCTTGTTTGTGTTTCAAGAATATGCAATGGCTCAGCCCTGACATCTATCTTCATATGAACAGAGACTGATAGGTCACTAATGACACAGCTGCAAACGTGTTATCTTCTGGTTGCTTCCAGGCAAATGATCTTGTCCTGTGTAAGACAGACAATACTTAGATGTTCATTTTCCCGAGTATTTTACTATATTTTCATGTACTCTGATTTATGGGGAGAACAAACATTAAGCACAACCTTTTCTTCTCTGCATTACACCTTGCAAATTAAGGCAGAATCTGGAATATCAATTATAGGTCCATGCCAGCTGGCCAGGAGGTTCCTTTGGCCTTGCATGTCGTGGGGACAACAACATGTATGGGATTTTAGTCTCAAATGTCTTTTGTGTGGGCTGTGAGGGTAACGAGGGAGGTGAAGTGAATGATGGTGAGATGCCTAAATATCTGTGTTGATCTGGGTGTTGGAAATGTTTTTTTGTCCAAGACTATAAGGAAATGGAAAGGTGAAAAAGTCCCTCTGGTGCTGCTGTGGTTGAATTTCCTTGTTTGGGGGCATTTCAGTTTGACCCCCTGAAAGAGGGAAGGTGGTTTAATCATTGGAGGGCTTTGGAGATTTTACTGGTCTCATTTTTGTAAGCAGGAGGAGCCAGGAGGAGGAAAGGCTGATTCATTTGTGCTTCAGCCCATTCCCCTCCCATTGCTCCTCAAGAAGGGCTCCAGCAGCATGGGAGCAGCATGTGGCCCGTGCAGGCGGGTAGTGGATGGCAGGGATGAGGGATCTCGTGCCAAGACTGGCACTGCACTGGGCGGGCAGCCCCTTGCGTCCTCGAGAAAGGCTTTGGCAGGCGAGAAGCTCCAAAGTGCTTCTCCCTGGGCTTTTATGCGTGTGCACTTGTGTGTACGTGCGTGTGTGTGAACGCAAAGCTTGCTGACAGCATCAAGCTGGGTTCTGGGAAGGCTTGTGCTAAGGGGAAAAATATTGCAGTGACTTTAATTTTTAGTGCCAAGTTTAATAGATGATACTCCCCCTCACTCCTCTGAGCTGAAAAAATCCATGTCTCCCTTGGAAAGTGAAGCTAAAATTAAGGGCACATCTCCTGTTTGTTTTGTGGCAGAGGCATTCAAACTGCTGTATTATTTAATAATAACAGATGAAAATCATTGGCTCCCCCTCTGTGTGTTTGTGTGCTCTGTGGTGGTTTGTGTTTGTTCCCCTTGTGTGGAAGGGCTGGGAAATGGCACTGGTGTTTGTGCTTCCTTGGAGCCAGCCAGGACAAGAGAATCCGGATCATGGAGCCGGTATCCTTGGGGGCTGATGAGCCCTGGTGGAGCTGAGGGTGCTGATGGGCTGCAGGGTGAGGAAGGTGCTCATGGGTGCAGGCAGCCTTTGCAAGCAGGTCAGAGTTGAGCCCTGGCATTGTGGGTGAGCAGGGTGGCTGGAGAAATTTAAGGCTACATCCAAGTGTGTTCAGCCATGAAGTTGATCCATGGAGGAGAAGACACATGTATAAATATGTATTTTCCCTAACCAGGAACTTGGCAAGAACTGGATGACCAGCATGGTTACCCAGAGGGTAAAAACCAAACAAGGGACTGTGTGGGCACCAATCCTACAGAGCCCGGTGTGCTTGGAGGAGCCAGGAGCAGTTGTTGACCCTCTTCTCCCAACCTCAAATCCCAGGAATAACCTGAACCCACACCGCAGCTAAGAGAAACACTCAGTCCCCAGAGCAAATATAAATAACTGGCCCTTCCAAAGCCCAACCCTTGCGTCTCCAAGGCTGTTCCATTCAAGCTACCTGCTGAACTCCCTTATTCATATTTGTACCAGCTTCACACCTAAGCAGGATATTTCTGCCAACCTCATCCCCCAGGCTAGCCCTCTGTTTCTGGGCAGCTTGACAGTGAACTGTCCTTGTTTTCTTAGAACATATTAAGTCAAAATCCAGGCTAGCCACAGCTAAGTGACCATGACAAGCCTTGAATTTAATCCTACACCCCAATCCGCTGAGCTGCTAGCCCTTGATATAACTTCTTAGCTCTGGAGCTTTCGCCTGGCTCTTCAGTTTTCCCAAGTTTCTGTACCCTAATCCAAATCCTTGATCTAAGCTGCCTGTTTTGTGGTTGGTACTCACACCAAAATAGATCAGAAAAGAGATGTTTTCCCATGTCAACTCTCATTATAAACTTCCAAGAATCTCAAGAACCAGAAGTAAATCTGCCTCTTCCACCTTTCTTTTCCCCAACTTTCTCTTGCTCTGAAGTGAAATACAAGACTTGTAACAGCATCCTACAGTTCTGGGCTGTGAATGCAGCAGTGAATTAGTGGTTTTCTCATCCTCTAAACCTAGATTCCTAGGTCTAAACCTAGAACATGAACCTTGTCTGAATCATAGTCCGATGACCTCTCTCTGCACCGAAAAATGAAGTCCTTCAGTTTCATATACAAACATTGCATATGACTCAGGTGTAAAGTTAACTCATAAATGCTATATGCACTTATATTAGGGTCAGTGTGAAATCTGGCTGTGTTCACTCATAATATTGGTGAGTCAGCGCCTCTGGTGACACTGTGACTCAGATTTTGTTGGGAAGCAGAATCCATTTTGGGGTTTCTGCTCAGTTAGAGCAGGCTGCCTAAGCCCTGCAGGTGCTGGGGGTAAATTCTCATTCAGTCTCCATTCTCCCAACTACCACGGAGACAACTAGTGTGAAACAATGAGTCAAAGCTCATGGAGTTTCCACTGTGTTGCTTGGGAAAATCCCCTAGAAAGGGGATATTTTTTAGTCTTAATGTGCGAGTGCTTTTGCTTAAGTACAGAACCATAAGGATACCAGAAATGAATAAATCTTTGCTCTGAGTTTAGTTTGGAGCCACACAGCTTGACTGTTTTTACAGCAAAGCTCCAAAGAGATCGAATCTACGTGTTTCTGCCTGGGAGGATTTGGAAACTGAATAACGCTCAGATGAGGCGGCCCAATGGTTGTGTGGGATGGGCAAGGTTTCCTCATTTCCATAGACAAGTCAGATTTTTTTCTTTCTTCTGAGAGTGACTACTTCTCCACAAGGATGATAGGTGAAGGATCAAGTTGCGGAAGCCGTTACAGACACAATTGAGGACCCACTGACTCTAAAAAATAATGAGTGTTGCAAGCAGTTGAGGTAGCTTTTGGGATAGGCTCAGCTGTCTTGGATGAGTAGCTGGTAGAGTGAGAATGTGACAAAAATAAATAGGATATTATCTGGAGAGCTGGTTAAGCAGTGAGAAGGCGAACCACCCCCAATTTGTCTGCTGTATTTTTGACAGGTGAACAAAATTCTCTTGGGAAAGAGCTTGAGGTCAGTCTTTTCTGGATGGAGAAACTCGGAAACCTACACCTTGCATGGAAAGCAGTCAAACTGCTTTTCACCAAACATTTGGATGTCAATATGAGCAGCTTGAGCCTGTGTAAGATTATAGACTTTTTCATGTGTCAGTCAAAATATCCTGGGGAGAAAAATGTCACATTCCTCCTCTGTGTTACTGGCACTCGTGTTTTGTTAAACACATAGCTTTTTATTTAGAATAGATCCGATATAAAAGCTGAACACAAAATATCAGAAAGTTGGCTGGTCTTTCAAAGGGATGCCCACTGAGAATGTAAAATTAATTTGTTGCATGCGAAAATACTAGCTGTGGGGACAGATGATAGAGAAGGTATCGGAAAGAAAATAGCATGGCTATGATTCCTCTGTCTTGCTTGGCAAAGTAGTCCATTCTTGTTCAGAAAGGGCTATTTCTACTAAACTAGTACTGTATTCTTTATTCCTTTTGTAATTGCTTTCTCCTTTTCTAGTCCCTGTCTTCCAATACAAAACACTTTTTCTTATGTAAGGCTTGCAAATAGGTGGAGGGACCTAGTCTTTGCCAATGATAGTTGCCTCATTTTCTTGGCAGATAATATTGTTTTTCTCTGCAAGATGCTCAGGTCTTTGAGTAACATGTTGGTCCAAGTCTCTCCCCTTATGGCAGAATTGTACTGTCAGGACTTGGCTTCATAGACCCAGCTTCTCAGACACAAAATCATATTCTTTGGGTTTCTTACTAGTTCCCCAATGTATTAACTCAGCCATCAATGGCCATTTTTTAAAATTGTTTTTAGACCTGTATAACACAAGAGTCTAACATGTCCTAACATAAGTGACTATTCCTCTCTCAGGATGAGCTGTTGACAGTTGCCTCCGTCACATCTCCTGTGTTTCTGCGTCACCTCCCTGTGTTTCCAAGACAAGAAGCCACACAGCTTTACTCTTTGTAGCAGTAAACCCAAGGGTACAAGCTTCTGCCCCGGGCACAGATTAACTCTTTTCTATAGCCTTGAGCATAAGAACGGAAAACTATTACTCTCTCCCTAAACTCTTCAGCTGAATTTCACCCCTGGCTCGGAGAAATCATGGTTCTCCTGATCTGCACCTAGATTATGCTTGTCCAGAAAGTGCAGCCAAATGAGTGCTTAACTGGCAAACTAAGACAATGCCAAGAGTAACAGGAAACTCAGAGTATTTTTGTTTGCAGAGGAAAATTTGAGGTGCACATTTCAGTCTGCTTCCATCGTAAATGTCTTCAGGGTCCAGACTGAAGACAGGGAACCAAGATTCCAATAGTAGTTTCATGATTCTAAAGGTTTCTTGGTAGAGCTGAACATTGCCTCAAATTGATTGTTAAATCAGAGAGCATGGGTGTAGCTCATTCCATTATAATCCCCACAAATTGCTTTGTAATCGAAAGCTTTTGTTCCAGTGTCAAGTGGTTAAGCACCAAGTAAGAAGATCTATTTTACAAGAGCAGACAAGATCTGACAGACAGTGGAAACTTAACTTTCAACAAATATAACAATCAACATGAGAGAACCAAAAGGTCCTCATTAAGCACTGCTGTTTTTAATTAATTGGTCCTTCAGATTTACTTCTTTAAAGCTGCTAACAGCCTTAAGCCTTCCCTAGATTAATTACAAAAGACGAGCAAATCACAATAATTAGTTTAGCCTCAGGCTTTTGCTAGGCCTCTGACCTACGTGTGTAGGTTTGCTCCGTGCAGCGTAGACAGGGGGAAGCAATTTGCCTTCTTGTCGTGTTTCTGATTCAGAATTTCTGGCAGGAAGTGTTTTTTTTTCCTTCTTCTTCTTTTCTTCAGTTGCTGAAAAGTGTAATTTTCCTTCCTCTAATATATTCTTGTCACTTAGTTTAAAATGATCCCTCTACTGTAACGACTCCCACTTGGGCTGGAAACCCTCCTTCACCAACAACAGCTCAGTCAGCGGTGATGACTTTCAAGGCTGGTAATTCTTGGCTTATGGGGCCCACGGACTCAGGGAAGTTTCATTAAAAATGAATCACGCTGCTCCCCTGGGGATGTGCTTCCTTCCCGGGATGCGCATTAACGTGGATCCATCACCCCTCCCTTGCCGCAGAGGGCCGGTAAGTCAGCAGTGCAATGTAAGAATGAATTCCATAGAGCAGAGCAATGTGTGTATGTACCTGTTCATAAAGGTGTGCAAGAGAGTTCCTGTATGTGTCTGTGAGCATAGACCTGTTTCAGCACTGCAGTGCTGGGGTTCTTATGATCTCTTCCTGCCTTGGCCCTGCTTCTCTGTGTAGCTTCACGCTGATCTTTGGGTCTAGACTCCCAAATCCTTACATTTCAAGACTCATCTCATTATTTTGAGGCCATTTATAGTGTAAAGGGAAGGCATACAGGCCTTTTTTTGTAAAGCTGCTTGCCTCAGTTTACCCGCATGTAAAATGGGCACAGCACCATCCCTTGGAGAGCAGTTACAGGTCTTTACTTACTCATTCTGTAAATTGCTTTGAGATCCTAGGCTGATGGGGAGATAAGGGAAAATAATTGCTGTTTGTGCTCTTGATTAGACAATCATCTGCTTAATTTCCTGTGAGCTCAATGAGAGTTACCAAGGCCCCTCAGAATTATGCTAAGCTGTGGTTGAAGAAGTGACATCATCACTGTGCTGTGCTGTCTGAAAAAGGCAAGTGTAGTTGTGGGTAACCACTAAAACATGTTGTTCCAGAACATCTGCTGCATCCACTACCTGTGCCCCACCGTGGGGCTTTCCCTGGGGGGGAATTTGGGTGGAACGTCCCCGGGCAGGACCAGGGGGGATTCCTGTTCCATGAATTGCTGGCAGCATTCCTGTGCCCAGCGGAGAAGAACCTCGAGTCCTTCCAAAAGTTGTTAGCCCAGGAGCAAGATACAAACCTGCTGCCAAGAGAAGAGAACCAGCTGGAAAGGTGTTTTCTAAGCACAACATACTGTTGTATTAACACATTTTACAGCTGTATTTTTTTCCTCTGGAAGGCCAAAGGAGGTTCACTTTCTTTATCACTACTATTCTCCTGCTACTTACCTGCTCTTTGAATGGCAGCTGCAGACTGCGAGTTAAAAACATGCATTTTTATTTTTCATTTTTAGTGCTCTTGAGGTGTCCTCTATCAGACCTGTGTAAACAAGCTTCAACTCTTGTATCTTGAATTGCTGGACATTACGTTTTTACTATCCGAAAGTCAGAGTGGCATCAGTTCAGTGTCCCAGCTAAAGAAACCCTCTGCTATTTTTTGATGCCAAATTTCCCATTGTAGTTAGGCAAAAGAGATACAAACCAGGTTTTTTTTTTTCCACCTGGAATTACAGGAAGCTGCATTAGGAGGGATCGCAATTTTGGAAAAGGGATTTGCTCACCTGTAGTGAAACTGTTAATGTTAATGCTACAGTGGTAGCCAGACACCAGTAGCAAAACGAGAGCCAGACTTAAGGAGAGTCAGATGGCCCCAGTTCTTTGCTTCCTCTTGCCTCAGGATGCATGACAAAAAAATCTGGCCAGTGCAGCTAATCCACTTCCCCTTTAAAACTCTGAGAAGAATAAAATGATCCTTATATCTTTACACTGGAAGTATAGCAGGAAGCACACAGGGCCATTCCTCTTCCTTCTAGTCATCATTTATTTGACCCTCTAAAATTCTCCTGGTGTCTGGGCCGTAACCTTCCTCTGCAAAGGCAGAGCAGGGCAGGGTGATAAGCACGCTCTGAAACCACTGGTATTGAAGCAATTATTCAGCAGCCACAGCCCTTTGCAGCTGAGCAGAGATTACCATCTCTATCCCTGGGAAAACTCCCTTCATGCCTTCTTAATGCATCCTGGCCTGTGGACCTTATTTATGGCACCTTCTGGCTGAATTACCAAGCTGACACAGCCCCAAGATCTTTACTGCTCTTTCTTTAGACTCTGCCCCGAGAAACATGATCTTTTTCTTTTTTATCTTTTTTTTTCATGTCTAAAGCAGCATACGATTAATGCTGTTCATGGGAGAGCAACACTCCCACTCACTTCAAAGAGCTGGTCCTGTGTATTTACAGTCCTTAGAGAATATATGCAATGTGACAGAGACAGATGATAATAATGCCAATAGATGTTCTGCTACATGTATGCTAATATTGCTTTAGTTAATAGATCATGTTTATAGCTGATTTGAATGCAGTTGGGAAAATATTGTCAGTAAATATCTTCATGGGTTTTCAAATGGATTTACCTATAGTTTCTAGGCAGTACTAATTGTGGAAAGCAGATTTTAAGCTTCATGTCGTGTTCTTGGAAATTAGCTAGCCAGGAAGTGTGATCACTCCTTGAGCTATAGAGTGCAACCTCAAATATTTGTGTTCTCTATTGGTTATAAGCTGAAAAAGTGTGTAAGTATCATGAAGGTGCCACTGATTTGAAGCACTGAGGTCAGGGCATTTTTGCTGCATAGTCAAGAGTGTAAAAGCAGAAGCAAAGCTCATCTTTTCAGATATATTTTCAGTATTTATTTACTGACATTATCTCAATGTCTGCCTCAGTATTTTGTACCATGGGCATGGTTAGACAAGAATTAAAAGAACTCAAAATAGGACTTTTCATTACTTGAAGGATTTGGCTCTCTGTTATGTGGCATGTGAAACTAGTGCTTGAATACAGCAGGTTGCTGCCCTGTCCAGCCCTCCCTCCCATGACCCCATGGCTCTAAGGAGCTCTTACATCTTCATGCTTTATAGCTTCTGTTTTCTGTTGCAATTTTTATTATCAAGCTGTTGGAATGGGAAGGAGGATAATGACAAACACGAGCAGGCTGCAAGACACAAGTCATTCCTCCACAACTTTCTAGGCAAGAACTTTCTCTGCTTGAGGAGATGGAAGCCAGAGAGCCTTATTTTAGAAACGATTAAAAAAAGAAATAAATAAACTATCACCACCAACAAAAAAAAACCCAAAACCTAATTCAGTATAGAGTTAAAACACAAAAAGAAAAAGATGTTAAAACAAAGATCCCAAATGGTAACCATGGCAGCGATGCTGGAAAGATGCAGTTGACACAGAGGAAAAATGTTTTAGCATTTTTCCAAAAAAGCAGCAGTGCAGAACCTGCAATGAGCAATCGAGTTGCTTTCATTGACATGTGGGTGAATGCAGACCTGCAAACCTCCCAGTGTGCCCTACCTGGGAGCAGGAATGTGAAGGCCAGGTAAGAAGCTTGCACTTGGGCAAGAGATATGGGAACGTCACATCTTTTTTTTCTGGGTTATGGATTTAGCAATAAATTCCAGCAATTTCCCCTTTGTATAAGAGGCAGTAGAGAGAGAGAAAAAAAAGGAAAAAAGAAAAAACAAAACCTTCGCCTCATTTCCTGTTGTGTTTTGAGGTTTCTTACCAACACTGAAAACCACAGTCCATTACGGGAAGTTTTAGTGGTCTGTATCTGTCAGTGTTTTAAATCTGTATCTGGCATCAGCAGATGAGACGCTTTTCCCTTGAAGTAGGAGGGGGAATTTCACTCTTTGGAGTGTATTTGGTTTGAGAAATTATATATTGACATTTCTTGTCAAGTTTCTCATTTATAAGCATTGTGAAAAGCTATAATAACAAAACCAAGAAAGTTTTGAACTGTTTTCAGTTCTTTAATGACTTCACACTCAATGAAGG
>JAUBOD010000858.1:2294087-2308079 GCA_032353885.1 Nothura maculosa
GTTGGAGCCTAGAAGATCTGTCAGGTAAATGAGACAAAATTTGTTTGGGTGAGTCAAAATCTCTTAATAATTGATGATGTTTGCTTTCCCAGACAATTAAGCACGGGTTATCATTTACCTTTAGTAATACAGAGCTGGCTTCAGCTGCTGTATGACAGTGTTTCTGCATGTTTTGGAAAAAATAGTATTTATATTGGCAGGACATAACTAGGGCTGTATGGACAAGAGGAGGTGCTAGCTCTGCTGCCAGGCTCAAGCCTGAACACCGAGTCCTGCCTTTTTTTACTACTTCAATCTGTGGCTTGAATGGATTTGTTTAGTTTTTCTTCCTCAGCTGCCACTCTTCATAAGCAATAGGATTTGTGGTGTTAAGCTGAGTTTATGAAGTACTCTGAGATGCTTGGAGCTCAAGGGTAATAAGTAAGCAGTGCTGGAGAAGGAGCACCACCAAGACAGTGCTTCCGGGAGCTTTGGCGCCTGCCGTGCGTGTTGTCGGCGCGCGCGTTCCTCCCGGGCAGCCAGTCCTCCCAGCAGCAGAGCTGCTCTCTGAGCCCCTTAGGCAGCTTGGCACCGTGAGAAAACCCCTTTCTACAACGTTAGCCCTGAGAACTGCCCCTCTCTCAGCACATAGGCTAGCAAAAGCCATGCAGCACCAACACGAGCTGGATCTGGGAGGGTTGGCAACCCTCTTGTGGTGTGTTGACGGTGCAAGGAGAGGATTGCTGGAAAGATTGGCCCTTTTGGTTAATTTTGTGCATGGGCCATGCAGATGTAGAGGTCACCATTTGTTAATCCCTCACTAGTTTTATTTCCTCCTTCATGGAGTTTCTCAGCTCTGTTGGCCAGATTTGGTGGCTGATGTGTCTGATGTGGGTGTAGAAATGTATTGCATTTGTCTCCTGGATCGCTTTTGCTCATGGTGTGAACTATGGGCTGGAAGGCCAACTCCACATGCCTAATTTGTCTGACAAGAGGTGAGTTTCTGACAGTTCCATGGGACATGCTCCATGGGACATGCAAATACAGAGTTGTTTCAAGGTAGAGGGAATGGAAATTGGTAAAGGCCAAGGGGGTCTTGAAAAAGCAGCTCTTGCTCCAGGTGCCCTGTCCTCAGTTCCCATAGCATGACATTACCAGCAGAGAGTTCAGGCGAGGAAATGGGAACAGAGGGAAAAACAAGGAAGGCAGAACATATCTTGGAGCTTGACAGCTTCAACACCTCTCCTGTCATGCACACATACGCTTCTGTTTTTCCCCAAATCCTCCTACCGAGGTAGGAGTGGTTGGTCTCTATATAAATCATGAAAAATAGTGTCAGCTCTGTTTAGTGCCACTGGATCTGCTGGACAGGCACCCACTTAAAACAGAAAATAAGGATTAATTTGTTCTATTTTCATTCATTATATAAAGACAGCAGAGCTAAGCCAACATACATAAATTATATCTCTTCCCAGCCTGAGGTGAACAGAAGTGAGTGCTGCTTTATAATATATTATGGATAAACCTATGTTTTAGAGAAAAAACGTTCCTCATTACAGCCACATTTAGCATTTAAGTGTTTAAGCAGAGAGGGTTATTATGGCAGCTTAAGCTTGCCTGGCCTTCTTTGTTTCCAAATAATATATTCTAATTTGCCTGCCACAACTGGAGGCAGAGGAATTTGCAAGACTTTCAGCTAATTCCCTTACAGGAATAAGGAGCATACCTGGTTCTCCACCAAGACTCACACAGCTGTGAAGCTCAGCAGTTCTGAACATTTTCGACTAGCAGATGCAGCAGTCATCAATATACAACTGAATTCTTTAGTTCTTTGCAGCTCTACTGTCTTGCTTCTCATTTCCAGTACAGGATGAGATAAAAGCTGTCCCTGGCTCAAAGCCTGCAGAAATAGAGAACTCCTTGAGGTTTTCCAAAGATCATGGAAGTGAATGTTATCTCTGAATGTTATCTCCCCACTTTTTTAGTGCACTTGGGATCCAACCTTGTGCAAATAATAGTGGCATTAAGAAGTTGTTATACGTGTGTTTTGCTCTTTTTTTCCAATTTTATTACCAGTGATGCTCCCCAGGCAATTATGTGGGGAAGGCAGAGTCAGTACCTGAATCCAGTGCCCACGCGAGCCTTTGGCTTGCAGGTGGAGCGGGTCATGGAGCACGATGGCTTCACTGCCATCTCTCCCCTCTCTATGGAAACCCTGCACGTGCCCTCGGGAATGCGCCCGGCTCTGCAGGCCTGGGCCTTGGGTTAAGTGTTTTAAAATAAGGGAGGCATAAAACAAATGGACTGAGTGTTTCAATGCACCACTGAGAGCTGTTAATTTGGTAGTGTGGAGAGAGCTGCACTTCAGCATCCTCACACCTCTACCAGCCACTTGCAGAGGGGATTATCAGAGCATTTCTTTAACAAGAATTGTGATTATTTTTTCTTTAGTTTTTCCAGTTTTCCTGTGGATGTTCAGGCTTAGACCTCCCCACCGTGGCCCAGGGAAAGCCAGATTGAGCCCTATTTAACCTCAGCACGTGAATATTTGAGTTAATGGTCAAGCAACTCTGCCCTACTAAAATGGATGTGTCTGTCAGTAGAGAGAAGACAATAAGCTTCAGAGGGAGGAGGATAAGGTCACACTTTGGACTTAATGCTGCTCGTGATACTTCGCTTTGCCCTAAAAGGGAATAATGCAAAATCATTAAGTTTATGCACCCCTTGAAAATGCAATGAACTGAAGGAGCCCTGCAAGTTTTTCATTTGAAACTTAGAGTGTCCTTGGGTTTCATGCCAGATAACATGTTGCTATGCCACTCTCTGCCAAGGAATCTAAGTACTTGGAGTGCAGGGACACTAAAGATGCCACACAGAAGGCTCTGCATGCTTGCTGTGTTTTTCCATAGCAACAAATACGCCTGATTACAGCACATTCATATGCTCTATATAATGAGTATCCCATAGGAAATTTATAACCATGCATCCTGCATCATAATTAGAAATCAGACCCGGGCAACTGAAATGAATTCCCTAGGCGTAGGATGTCAGATGCATTCTGTGATGAGAGGGTGGCGGGGAGCAGGGGGAGGAGAGGAGAGGGGACAAAAACCAGGCAGCTCCACTAACCATGCTGATTAGAAGATGAGGGTGCGCTTGTTTCTGAACTTTGCAGCTGATTCTGCAATATTTGGGCTATCCCTCTTGGCAGGGTTTGTGTGTGTGTGTGACTGGGAAGAGGTGGTTTGGAGGGTTTTTTTTTCTTTGCTTTTTTTAATCTTTTTAAAATACTTTTTGTTAGCCTAATTTCTCTTCTGCTCCCCTCTGGTGGGGAGAAATTGAAACCAGCAGCATTTAGACCAGCTTATTTTCCTCTGGGGTTTCTGCTGCGGCTTGGTCCAATTGTTACTGATGTATCACTTATGATATTCTTAACTACTTCAGACAAATTCAGCAGCTCTCTAATGAAAAACTAAAATACATGGGCATACATTCAGCCAGGCAAATTTAATAAAGAATTTTATTCACCTGACAAATCTAATCAATTTTCGCCAAATAAGGCAACATTCAGCCTCAAGGCTAGGTGTTCACTTTGTGCACAGTGTACACATCTTCCCAGGTTCAAAAGACTTAGGCTTTGTGACTGTTGCTGAGCTCAAATGAAATGCTATGGACAGGTCCAAAGCAGTTCATAGCATAGCAAATGTATTTAGATATTCCTATGGTTCATCCAGCAATGATCTCTTCTAGGGTATCTGCTTGTATTTGCCATCAGCAGCACATCAAAGTTATTTCTTATAGGAAGCAATATTTCCAGTTTCAGGTAATGCAATTATCTTTCTTTACAATCAATCTGCATTGCTTCAGTTTTTAGACAAGTGCTGCCCTTGGCTGCAATCTGATTTAAGTGAGCAGGTCACCACTGTGTCTTTGAGGACAGAATTTGATTCATTTGTTAAGCAGAGCCTCAACGGTGAGACACAAGTTTAAACTATGTCTATGCTGCATGTATGTATATTAGTTTAGTGTATATTACACCTTTCTACTCATATAATTTGGCATGGAACTAAGAAGAAATATTTTGAGTCCTTGACAAGTTCCCAGTCAGAGGTGGCCATGGAATCATGCAGAGGCGTTTCCAGCCTGGGGTTTATCATGTTACATCACCTGCTATTGCAAGGCTGTGTGGGAGTGAATCAGGTGCCCAAACGTAGGTGTCTAGTGACATTTTAGATGCTTTGGAGTATCTGAGATGTTGACAGAGTTGGCATCTAGGGCTCAGGAGACTCGTGCCCTCCTGCAGCTGGTATGCCAAGATGTCAGAATGGCAGTAGGTGCTTGCCAGGTGCTCTAAATGTTCCCTTCCATATGGTAGTAACTGTACCTGTTCAACAAATGGGCTAATTTAATTTCTGTGAGATTAAGAACTTCAGGCATAGAAAACAATTTCACTAAAATAGAAATTAGGATGGGCTTACAAAAGCTCACAAGGCTTCTAGTTCAGCCTTTCTGTTTAAAAAAAAAAAAAAAAGGCAAATTGAGCTTCTGGCTGCACTACATTATCTCTGTGTAATGACTCTGAGTGATACTGTTATAGTCTTGTAGAATGACAGTATTTCAGACCATTACTGTTGAACAGTGCACAGCATTTTTGTGCACATGCAAAGAAATTGCTGAAACTTGCTTCATCTGATTGATTTTTTCCACTCAGACACAAACCAAGTTTGGATTTGGGGCATGCAGAGGGCAGCCTTAATATAACCTTTGAAATGACAGACAGACAAATGTGGCCCCTTCCCTTATTTCATAGGTGCTGGAGTGCGCTTGCAGCTCACTTGCATGTTGCTGTCAACTGCCTGGAGGATTCAGAGCTGGAGATAAGAAAGGAAAATTGAGCCTTAGCGTGGCCCTCAAGTTAGTTAGCATCTTAGGAATGACTGGTTCCCATGGCTGGCTTAAGTAAAAGAAAGAAATATCGGATTTCCAGGCCTGATGTCACAAATGGTGTGGTAAATTAATAGTACATTTCATTTACTATCTACTGTGCCTTTTAATGCAATCACTTTGCTGTTGAACCAGTCCTTTCACAGTACACACATCACTGCATGTGATCAGCAAAAAATAAAGCATGCTCTTTGTCTTCTTTCCAGGCCCCAGTGCCATCAATTTTGCCAGCCCCGTGGTTCTGCTACCTTAATGGAAAACATGTACAATTCTGTATGAATTAAGGAACCAAAACTGTCTGTTCAACCTTTGCATTAGGTGCTGCTCATAAAATTCCCAAGGTGGGAGAGCTGGGCATTAGTCAAATGAGTCTCCTTAAAATCACTATGGTCGCTTAGTGGGCACCAAACAGCAGTAGGACTCTGAGTCCAAACTTTCCAGCTGAAGAATTCCCTGTTTTTCCAGGAATGTTCCTGCTTTCTCCTTCTGCTCCAAAGAATTATGACTGTCACTGGAGCAGTTCCTCTGTCATTTCTTCCAGACATTTCTCTGCTGCCCCCCAAAAGTGGTCAAATAAGGTAGAAGTAAGTTTCTATCTGGAGTAGATATTACAGAGATCACTGTTGTCTTACTTGACACAAGGTTTAAAAAGATGAATTTTGACTTTTTTTAATGTTTCTATTTGGTTAGAGATTCTCAGGGCAAGGGACAGGTTTGTAAATGGCTGTCATGTGGAGGGGAAGAGTAATTTTCGCTCTCAGCTTTCTTGCTGCATGGGGCCAATAGGCTCCCTACTGCTTGACATTGAATCTTGCTGTGATTTATTGCAGCAAAGAAAGCTCTGAAAGTTCCTATAGTCCTATGAGACTGCGTGAGAGTTCATTCATTTTCAGGATATTTTCTTGATCATGGACAATGAAAAGGCCATTCCTTTCAGCTGGCACTTCCTGATGTTGTCCAGGCAGTGCCTGGGATGGGTCCCCAGAGGCTTTTCCACGTTTGTGCTGCAATGTGATCTGCTACTGAACTTGAAGTGACCCAGGGATTATTGTTCTGAGCATTCCCTGGGCTAAGTTTTCCTTCAGGAGTCAGGTGTTCTTCTTAATAAAGCATGGATAAGGAAGAGTGTTAAAATGGCATCCCGAGTTAGTTTAAGGCTACTGGATTGACAGGCCATATTCTCCCATCCTTCCTGCGATGCTTATTGGGCAGCAGATTTTTAAACCATCTACACATGCTACAAATTTGATGTAGCCAGAATAGATCAGAGTAAGGAAAGAGAAATGAGTAAGGAGGAGGGGACGGGAAATAGATTGATGTATCTTTGGAGGGAAGAAAAAGAATGTGTAAAACAGACACAGGAACAGTAGATCAAAGTAGCCCAGCAGGAAGAGGAGAAAGAGCAAACTAGTTATTGCATGAACAGAAATATCACCGTGCATGAGACATGAAGGGAATGACAGGGGGAAAGGAACAGAGATGGAGAGTAAAAAGAAACATTTTCCTCTCAGAACAGAATAGAAAAACAGTAATAAAGGATAGAAGTGGGAGGTAAAAGGGAATGAGATGAAGAGAAGGAAGGTTAAAAATAAAGACATACTAAAATGGTGTCTGTATGACCCCAGGGGAAGAGCAGCAGCTAGGAGATGTGTCTTGAAATTCACTTTGGGTAGCACATCATGAGGCTCAGCTCAGCAGCTTTTTTTTCTGCAGGGGAAAAAGTATCCATTCTGTATTAAGGGAAGGGTGATGTTTATGCAGGCAGGGCCTGTAGGAGTGAGGACGTGGCTGGAGTCCTGGAACAGGGAACTAAGACTTAGTAGAGAGAGAGAGTTCACAGAAGCACAACCAAGCTGCTGTGGTTCAGTGAAGCAGGCCATACGTGATGACATTTCTCTTAAATCCCTGGCTTGTGATTAGTTTGCTCTGAAGGAAGCCTAAACTCTTGGTAGCTCACTCTGGAGCACTGGCTGGCTGCACAACATCCCTCTCGGGATGCACCTGGAGAGCCCAGATGTCTACCCTGTTGGAGACAGGGTGATGGGCATCAGAGCAGTTGAAATGTGAAAAACAGCCCTGGAAAAATACCCGGTAAGGAGAGTAAATGAACCTACTTCTCCACTCCTCCTCCCACACTTACTCAAGGAGGAAAAAATCTGTTTTGAGGATCTGTTATCGTGCTTAGCTGCCAAGTTCTTTTGGTGTGGGCAAGCAGCTGCCCAAAGAATCCTTGAAGAAAAGACCAAAGGCAGATATATCCTGGAGTGGCAGGATAGAGGAGCATGCAAAGGAAGAAAGAAGCATATGTTTGCATGGTGACTTTCCCTTCACAAGTCAGGGTCAGTTTTCTCAGTGTGCTTCATCCTGTTGAAGGCTTGGTACGTGTTTGTGCAAAGCCCTTTGAACCTTCCATTCATTGAGGACCTGGTGGTTCCTGCATTTTGCTGCAGAGACTACTTGAGGGGAAAGGGAAGCAGTTTGCATCTCCCCAGAACCAGTCTGTATCTCCCCAGCCACCAGAGCCTCCCGGCTGCATTTGCCATCTCCAGCACACTCGCTGTTTGGGGCCAGCGTGAGGAGCTCAGAGAATGCGGACCCAGCTGCCCTGCTCTGCTCACCACTCGGGACAGAGGGAGATGTATCTGGCATGCTGCCATCATTCACTGAGCAAATGTCACTCCTTACAAGATCACTGCTGATGAAGCTTATGAAAAGACAATCTACCAGTATTCACTTTTCACCAAACACACATTTTTGACACTGCTTTTGTTTTTTAATTTTGCTTATCTGTTTGGTGAGTTTCCCAAAACAGGAAAAAAAATTGCACTGTGTTTGCCTGAGATTTTTTGCCTGTTGGTTGAAACTTTCCCCAAACCATTACTTGTTTGCGTTGCTTGTGCCCTGGCGATAGTCATTTCCAATGTTCACTAAGCATGAAGATGAGTATAACATTTTCAACACTGGCAACACAGTTTTACAGGTAGCAGTGTCCCTCTCCTATGAGCTCAATAAGTCTTTGACTACTGCAGTCCCATTGTTGTCACAGATCTCATTCTACAGTCTCAGAAAAAAGAAGGAAAAGATGTTGGGGGAACTGATCACAAATATGAATATATCATTCCAGCATCAAGCTGGATCTGCCTGGAGCTGCAGCAGCTTGAAAGTTGTGAGACTGGTGTTCATATTGTGACATCCTCACATTTAACAGCATCGGAGCCAAGGAAGACGACTCAGCTGAAAAGCACAGTTTGCCTGTGGCCAGGACTTCAGTGTGTGCAACAGATACTGGCTTAGCATGAGCAAAAGCTAACATGGATCGTCTGATAAGGATAGGCCTGAGGGGCCTTCACTGAAGTTTTCGTGAATACTCCATGTGCGTCAGTCCCTGCCTGGCTTTCCCTGCCTCTAGTGACATGTTCAGGGCGTCCCAAGCCCGTGCTTTCAGCAGCTCGAGTGACTCTTCTTCACGTTGCCTGTCTCTGGTGGGCTCGTGGGGTAGATGTGTCCCTCATTCATTATCCTTGGTCCCCATTGCTCTGTGAAATCGCTTGCTTCCTCCTCATTTGGAACTAGCATTGTTAGTTCTTTGGCTCAAATAATGTTCATTTGAAGCTCTAATGGATATCCACACAGATAACATATTAATTTATTAGTTCGGCTCAACTGGGCTGCAGGATGAAAAATGATTGCGAAAGACTTTTAATAAAATTCAAAGGGATTTTATAGGTCTCAAGCCACCTTTAAAATGCAAAAGAAAACCAAGTGTATTACTTTGTTAACCCACATAATTCTCTCCTGCCTAATGAGGTCTGGAGCTAATCTTCAGCACTCTACCCTGGGATCAGAATTATTGGAGCAGGTAAACACTACTAAGTACTGCACTGCATCTTTGAGTTTTGGTTGCTTTGTCATTGTGTCTTTCTGTTCCTTCCCTCTCATACGCTTTCCATAAAGCTCAGAATAAAGATTATAATGTAGAAATAAAGAGTTGGCTTCATGTCACAACTTGCATGCCTCTCTCCTCTCTGCTCTTAGAGCTCAGACAGTCAAGGAGAACATGATGTATTGGCCAAGGGGAAGGTTGCACTTTGTCCTTTGCAGATCACGTCTCCTAAGGCGTGTAGAGAGATGAACCTGTGAGGACACACCAGCTGTGACGCTTGCACTATAGGCTTAGTTTAAACAGTGTATTTCTTTTACACGTCAACTTAATATGTCTCACTTATTTTTCAAGAATTTGTTTTGTTCAGGGTTAGTTTTGGCCTGAAGGGGTATTCAAAAACTGCTTAATCCAGTTTAGGAGAGAGCGAGATCTTCTAACCTAAATGTGGAAAGAAAGTTTATTTTTGTCTACTATTTTTTTGCCGGTACAGAGACAATCAATGCAACTTGACACAGTCTATGCCAAAAAAGACAGAAAATACAGACTATAAGTACAAATTATTGCAAACTGGTAACCCCAATTGATTTGGTGGAGTTATGTTAATCTATACCATCTTAAAACCTGTTTCCTATTTGAAAAGCCATCATAAACTTTATTCCTTTCAGTATTATTTCAATACAGATCTTGCCATTAAAAACAAACAAAGCATTAAAAATGTCAGTCTTGGTAATGGTTTCTCTAGCTGCTCTTGGAATTCTCCCCTCCCCGTCTAGGTTATGCTGGGCTGAGTTAAAAACAATGTGATTGAACCTCAGTTCTTAGAATGACCGGGAGAAATTTATCTTTGTTTCCAGAAAATTATACGGTTTCACAGTAGACTTCACTTTACTAGTTTCACAATGTGTATGCACGATAACCATCAGGAAAGCAAAACCTGATGAGTTTAGATTTCATTACTACGCTTACTAATTTAATACAGTAGCATATACGTGTCCTGGTTTCAGGGCAAGTTTTGCTAAGATTTTTAAGAACGATGACAATATTAGCTTTTTTTTCCAACTGTGTAAGCACAGTCAACAGCAAAGTGCAGTCACATGTGTCCTTTGGATGTTTGTTTAACCAACTGGTCTAGCAATTCACTTTTGTCCAATTATTTAATGATTATAGTGAGATCTGGGGAATATGAGCCATAGCCGAAGCAGAAGAGGTTGAGGTGCCCACTTACCAGGAAAATGAAGCTTTCAGGGTGTATGTAATCTGTTTACAAGCATTTAATTGCAGTAAATGATCCAGGCAGAAGGTGAAGAAGATCTGAAGCACAGCGGAATAATAAGTTGACACGTGTTTATTTAAGCATTTATATCTTCTGAGAATGGACTAAATCTGTGGAAACATGGAGTCTAAGACATATTTACAGAGGTTATTGTTTTCTTCTGCATCCAACTTTTTCCTTATATTTAATGCCAAATCCTACCCCCCACCTCTAGTGTCTTCTATGGCACTTTTACACTGTTTTATTTGCTTTTCTTCTTTGGCCTGTGCTGTACAGTTTTCCCTTCCTTCCTTCTTTCTTCTTCCTTATGTCTCAACAAGATCCACTTTAAGCTGACTTACCTGCACCCACCTGTCTTTGAATTCGAGTGTAGAATTTTTGAATAGCTGAATGTGTAAATTGGAATATATTACTTAGATCAATTGAAAACAGTGTTTCCCAGGAGGGTCCAATTGCTTAAAAAAAATCAAATTAATTTTGAGTAAAGATGAAGCCACCTTCTTGACATAAAATTGATTATTTTGTTGAGTTTTTCAGTTGGTAATTCCACATTTAACATTAAGCTGCATTCTGAACTAATTTTTTGCTTGCAAAATGTCAACATTTTCATTTTGAAAAATGTTGAAACTAAATGTTCTGACATTTTAGATAATCCATCTCCTCCCATACCAACTTTTGTTCCCAAAACATATAATTAATTTGCTATTTCTAAAAAATAACCTCAACGGAAGTCTCAAGCCTGTTTCTTGTTTCCCAGCCTGCTGTGGAGTGGCTGCTCATCTCCTCCTTTTGGTTGGATTGCTTATGTTATTACAAGTCCACTAGTGCTTTAAAATTGCAGCTTAAACTAGAAGTGAGTTAGGTGCTTCAGGAACATGGCAACTGGGGTAGCACATTCTTGTGTCTTGTGTGCAGTAACTGCTTTGGGCTCACTTGAGCCTTGTCTAATGGGGTTGGCTTCCCTGTAATTATTCCAGAGAACTGTAGAAACATCTTAACTGTAGCTTAGCATATATGTGACATACAGGTCGCATGCAAGTCAGGTAAATGCCTGGGCTCTGAGAGTGTTGATAGATCTTAATGGCCCTGACCAGTCCCACCTGGGACCCCAACCCTGCCCAGGCCCCAGAGCCCATTTCAGCCCAGCTTGGGGCAGTTGCCCTTTTCCTGAGCTCTGTTCTAGCACTCCTGTATAGAATCTGCAATGCTCAAGATAGAAAGATGTTCAGGAAAATAAGGCTATGGAGCCCTGTTTGTTTGCAAGGCCACATTTCAGAATCATGGAATATAATACTGAGCGTCCTTTCTCAATGCATTGGTCTTTATTTCCCTGACACAATGCTCAAATCTCAGAATATAATGGTGTTCAAGGCTCTCCTCAACTGAAGACTGCAGAAATGCATTGGGGGCTTATCTGTAAGGTAAGACAATACTGTGGTGGTGGTGTTTTGTTTAGAGAAAGGAAGATGATTCCTCTGATTTTAGAGGGTGCTTCCATTTTGATGAATTATTATAGTTCTCACTTTCTGGTTATGGTTGAAAGTGTTTCCACTGTGAGCCCAGGTGCTCCCGGTGTCCAGCCCAGCCGAGGCTGCTCTGTGTCGTGCTCTGCTCCTGCTCCAGCGCTTGCCCTGGGCGCTGTGCCCAGGGCCCCAGGCGAGCCGGCTGCACCGCTCTGCTCCCGCTGCCGCGCGAGGAGGCAGTAAGTGATGCAGCCATCGAGCACGTGACTGAGCAAAATGGAGAGCCAACGATTTTCATGTTTTTTCACATTACACTACAAGAAACATATTCACTGCCCAGTGAAACCCAGTAATGCTTCTGAGGATGCTGTAAAGCATTGCGGGCTGCTGTTACAGCTCGGAGTCTCCTTTGCTGCCCTTTGTGCGAGACAAAAGAGGGGAGAGAGCAGAGAAGGAGCTGTCATGCACATTAGTTATGAGTCTGTCAGCCCCATTTACGATCTCATGACTCAAGTGTCTGGCTTGGAGAGCGGACTGCTCGCGTGCTTATTTGGTTAAAAAGCTTATGTAGCATGTCTGCCCAAGACACCCACTGGCTCCCGTGTCACGCTGGAGAGGAGAAATCCTCGCAGAAACAGGAGCAGAGGGAGCTGAGCAAGGTGACCCCCGAGGTGTCTGCTCCCGTGATTTATGCTGAGATCCAAGTAGACTTTCTCCCTTGACATTGTCTCCTGTAGTTTATACCGTATCTGCAGCCAGGGATGGAGCTCTGAAGAGCACGCAGTCATGAGGAGATTTCCTAATTCCTGCTGATGCGGAGCCCTCCACTCATTGGAATGCACGGGTTTAATAGGCTGCAGCGTGTGGGTGGTCCGCACGTGTGTGCCTTGTAAGCAAACGGACGGGTACCGGCACGCTGTCACTTGCAGCTCCCATAAAAGATGCATTGCACATATGGCCAGTGCATACACACCCTCCTTTGTACTCATTTATTGATCATCCTTGAGGGGCGGCCGCAATAATTAACCGTAACAAACCTATAGGAGAACCAGGTCCATCAGACAGAGTTTTTGTTGTCCACAGCCAAGGCTGGCTGCAAGTGACGGGCTGTCACCAGAGCCAGGAACGACAGTCTCTGGGGATGTGGAGAGTGTGGATCCCTATGGCCTGTTGCTGATGTCTGACTTGCCAAGCATTTGCCACTTGTGTCTCTAGCTGGGGATTGTTCCAACTTCTCAAGTTGATCTAAGGTTTCATTCAGTTCCTATTAAAACTCATGAAAAGATTCCCATAGGTTTCTGTTTTAACTGGACTTCCTAGTTTGCTTTTCATTGCTTGAAGAACAGATTAATCACATGGGATTTGCAGTGGAAAACTAATCTATGCCAAAAAATGTAGACAGCTTTGCAAGAGCAGACATTGCAGACTGCTGGACTGAAAACTATTCAGAGCAACTTGCAGAGCCATCTGAAATAGAAATATTTTTTTTCTCATTTTAGAGCCTGTTTTTTTCTTTCTTTCAAGTTCGTCAGTAAATGAGAAAAAAATCTAGTGTTTTAAAAAGAATATATTTGGCTTAGGGTATAATTTCACAGTCAATTTAGGATGATCTAGGTAGATGCTCCTAATGAAGAGAAGTTCTGTGGCCCATGTTTTGTACAGACCTGGCACTTGTGCTGCCTCTCTGCTGGGACTGATGTGAACACCTTTGACATGGGCTGCCAGGAGTGAGAGTTAAGCTTTAACTTGTCTTACTCTTCAAAGAGGGCTTGAGCAGCCCAACCTAGGCATAAAGCTGGACCCAAGGTTTGAGATATGCAGGGCAGGCAGGAAGCAGGAGAAATCCAGCATTGGTAGGTGGCATCCAGTCTGCCAAGTGTCTTATTAGCATGTAGCACAGGAAGTGATTCTTAAGACTTTAGTCTATTATGTCAAAAAGTAGAGCAGAAAAGGGAAGTGAGATGAGAAAAAAAGAAGCTGAGGGAGTATTTTAAAGAAATAGGTGGTTCCCTCATGCTGCAAGAGATGATGACTGGACTCGGTCAGCGGCCAGCTCTGATTTTCCTGGACCCAGGGCATGACCACTTTCAGTTCCTTCTGGGTGTTCAGGAATAGGGAAGCCAGAACAAGGGCTGCACCAAGCTTCATTCATTTTCAAGAACAACCGTTTAGCCATAAATTAGTAACTAGCTCTTCTGTTTTACATACCTTCATGGCTCCACAGGAAGCAGAAACTTTGGAATTTGCAGACAGGTAATATAAATCCAGGAAAAGATGCTAAAGAAATCTATGTCAAAGTCAGGATATAATTTCCCACTGCTTTGCAGTTGTGGGGTTGTTACTTCCAGAGCTACCTTTTAGACTGAGTGAAGCTTATCTGGAATTTAATGATTTGCCAGTGTGTGTGTTTTCTCTTCTCCCTTCTTGCAAGTGATCCAAAGACCCACAGG